>JANQBM010000006.1:7580672-7616653 GCA_025594535.1 Erythroxylum domingense | reverse complement strand
CATCTTCGCGGGGCACGGATCCGGGTATCACTGTCGATATCGGGTTCGGGTCCGGCGGGAGTTGGGGTGTTACAATATATAAGTGCTACATGTCAATATGCCATTTGTCTAATTTTCTTAATATCCAAAATACCCCAAAAATCCCAAAAAAAATTCTAAAATTTCCAAAAATTCCAAAATACCTGAAATATTACCAAAATTGCCAAATCACATTTTATTCGCGTTAAAAACTCAATTATACCCAAAATGTCATGAATGCATGCCCAAATATTGATATGAGTCCAAAAATGTATATGCACAAATAAGCAAAAACTCAATTATATCAAGCATACCATGCATAGAAATTTCTTAATAGTCTAACCCCTAATATGGGGCGTTACAATCATCATTAAGAGGAGCTTCATTATCACCATTATTTGAATTTATTGCACCAATTAACATGTCTCATCCAATATTATCTTCCAAATCATTCTTATTTATCAAACTTGGTTAAAATTACTTGTTCTATTAAGAATCCTAATAAACAAATAAAATTAAATTACTAAGAAATTATATTCAACTTAATAATGACAATAATATAACCTTTTCAAAGTTTTAAATTATATCGAATAAAGACTAAGTTGTTTAATCTTTTGTGTTCTAATATTCCTTTTTTGGAGTGGATAAATTCAAATGTGCTCCAATTTTTTTCATACCTGATTGCCATCACACATTGACTCATAATTAAAATAGCAAACTTTCGTAATTCTAGAACAATACTTCCAAATTAGTCCCACCAAGCAACTGTAAGACAACAAAAGTAATCTTATAAATAAAATGATGGTTAATTTCTTACAAGTAAAAAAAGTGAAAAATATATACCTAGATTAAGTTTGTCTCTTTGACGAATAGCAATAGGCATCCTAAAATCACAAGAAGTGTCTTTATAAACCTCCATTTATGAGCTTAGGAGTTCTTGCATAATTAATGGGCAATAATTGTTTAATAACATTTTCGTATTAACTTCAACTTCCTTTGTAAAGCTTGTCTAAAATAAACACTATGATTAAAAAATGCCTACCTATAAAAAACAAAGAATAAAGTTGCCTTTTCCATCTCTTATTAATGACTGCAAGATAAAGTATATACAAAGAAGGCATATTATTTATATTGGCCTTGATTGCTTTATTCACCTTCTTCATGACATCATAAAATAACCAATTGTTGACTTCTCATTACTATTAGCCAGATGAAATACTCTCACTAAAGGCTCATAAACTTGGATAACAAATTGGCATTAAAACTAAAATTCATGATCTTTAAGTATAATTCTAGAAACCTTCACTTTAGTATTATACCTGACATACTAAGATGCAACCTACTTATCATTTATAAACATTTTCCTTAACTTTTTCTTCACTAAAACAAAACACTAAAGTTGATAAGATATTAGTATCTTGTAATAGTAGGATGACGTAAATTACTACTAATGGTGAAAACCTTTCCCATCAATTTCAAGATCTATACATGATTATAGATGAACTTAGTCTTTTTTCATCGATGATAGGAAAGTGTCTAACATCTCCTATATTTTTCAACATCAAGTCAATGTAATGTGAAGTACAAAGAGTCTAATAAAAAGAATTATACCTACTTTATAATATTTTCCACCTACTTTGTAAGCACAATTAGTGACAACAATGAATTGAACAACTTTTTATGACCCAACTTTATTTACAATTTCATCAAATATCTGAAAGTAATAACATTTCTAATAAGTCCATATGCATCCATTAACTTTACAAAAATTGTCCCTTTAACTGAATAAACAAAAATTTTAATAATAGGCTCATGTTTTCTACTTGTCTAACTTTCACATATAATTGGACACCTATAAGTTACCCAAGTCATTTTTCTTTCATCTAAATAACTCTTTATTTCTAAGTAAAGTTATTCAGAAGTTTGCCTCTATAGTCATCAATTGAAGAAGTTTAATATCCTGGATTGTATGAGGTAATAGCATCCACCATAGGTTGATACTAATAAGACTAGGAAACATTGAATGATATACCTTAATCATACCACCATCTAGCCATTGTCATGTCTACATTTTGAGGCATTTCTTTAGATTGCAAGGCACTACAAATTGAAGGTTAAGCTTGAGGATTTATTTATATGCAAAACTATTAGGCACTTGTATTCTTCTCTTCCTCACATCAGGTGCAGCATTCATTTTTTTTAGGTAAGAAAATTACCTTCAACATCTCCACTATCATCCTAACTACCAAAAAAGAACTTTTACTATCAATTTCATAATTTAGTCTTTACCTTTTATCTTTCTCATATTGATACTCTTTAAGAAAAGTTTTCATTTGTCATTTCACATCATGGCTCACTTTTTTACAAAGCTTTATATCACCTTTGATCCTAGTCAAATGCTTTTTAATTTGGTGATTCCCTCACCTTTCAAATTTTTGCAATACAAACAAATGATATGATTCTTAATTTTAGGAACCACTCAAGCACAGGCCTAATCTGTATCCTCAAATCTTGCTAAACCTGAAGCAGCTAAAATATTAGGAGTACTTGAACTTTCGTACATTTACCTATAAAATAAATAAAGACATATATCAACTTTAAACTGATAATTTCATATAAAAATAAAAAACAAAGCCTAACACAAACTTATAAAGCAATATTGTTAGATGAAGATATTAATATTGCCTTCTTTACTTTTAAAAGAAACATATTAGGTCAATAAAGAGAATTCAACATCATTGAGAACTATCATTTAGTGCGCGGACACGCACGCGCGCACACGCACACGCACACGCACACATAACTAATTACATATGTTAAGTTGTCACTTCCAAAATATCCTACGTAAGGTGTAAAATGTAATTTTATTTTGTCCGTAAGACACTATATATGAGGAGAGAACCTACAAATATAAGATTTTTAATCTTAAAAATTAAAAGAGGTTATCCACTACTTAATTCCTTCAAATAATTTCAGAATCTGTATATTTTGTGGAAGCTGTGTTCAATATTGTCCAACAAACTGTTTTTCAATGACTGAAGAATATGAGCTTTCTACTTACGATCATCACGAATTCAAAAAATATCAAATTGCTTTAGGTCGTTTATGTTTCAATCTTCTTTTATAGGAATTATTTGAAGGAATTAAATAGTGGATAACCTCTTTTAACTTTTAAGATTAAAAATGTTATATTAGTAGGTTCTCTCCTCACATATATTGTCTTATAGAAAAAAAGAAAAATATATATTTAATACCTCACTTTATATATTTTGAAGTGATGACTTGATAGATGTAATTAGTCCCCCTAAAAGGAAATAAACATATAAGAAAATAATATATTTAAGCTTGGTAGAATTTGAATATTAAATTATTTTGAGACTAAATAATGTATCTATTTAATTCTTAACCATATACCTTCTAAAAATATAGTCAGATTAATTCATTCATTATATAATTAATAGGTCTTTTATCAGTTTATGTATTTCATAATTGAGTTCCACAAAAAGCAAAATAAATAAATAAACAAACATTATATATAATATAATCTTTATTATCATTAAGTTTTCAGTATATAATGAAATAAATTAACAAGGTATAACCCTAATCAAATCCAATTATGTACAAAAAACAAAATATAAAAAACAACCCCTGTAAGCAAGGAGTTGGCGAGTACAACACTATGATAGAGTTTGGAGCTGATGGTGGCAGTGATGGCATAGCAACAGTTGGCGAGTTAGAGGAAAGGGTAAAGCATAAGTTGGTGAGTGGTGATAGAAGGATAGAAAAAGAAAGAGGTTGTTGTGATTGTGTTTAAAGAGAAAGCTAGAGGCTATTGTTGAGAGCTAGTGAAAGCGACAACAAGAATGAGAGTTAGTGAGAGAGATAAGCGATAGTGAGAGTTAGCGATAAAGTATAGTGAGAGTGAGAGTGAGAGTTGCTGTGACTGCTATCTACTAAGATGTGAGAGTGAGAGAGGCTAATGAGTGAAGCTGTGAAGGGGAAAAGGAGAAAGCCAAAGTATGCGACTATGTTTCTATTAAGGTTAGTATACAAAATCATTTAACTTTTTGTGTTTTTGTAATTTGGTCTTAAAAACTTCCAATTTTGCAAGTTCATCTGATACCAAACTAGTATTTTAAATACTAATTAACATTAGCCACTGGTACGACTTTAAAAGTTAATGTACCATTTTTTAGCTAGAACGGTATGATAATCTCATCATTGCTTATAAAATTTTAACAAAATAAAATAGTCAATAAACTATGCTTACTAAATAATAAGCTTCTTTTACACAAATTCACATACAACTTACGATAAGGAATAATAAGTGCAATAATGAGTCTTACAAAATAAAGTATATTTAGATCACAAAGCAAAAGATACATCTAAAGTCCGACTTAAATTAACTAACATACATTTGGATCAAGATAATACCTTTTGACTTGTTATTAATTTGCCTCAAACTAAATCATCGCATAAAGTTAGATTGAGTGATGATCACCTGTAGGTGCATCAATGACTTATTTATGAGCTATTAATTGGTTGGTTGTTTGTTTGTTTTATTTATACATAGACCTTAAATATTGTTAAAGAGCTGGTTGGAGTAGTGTTGTAAGTATTTTGACTTTCTTTAATGTATATAAATTAATAGTTATAATTTATAAATTAACTCGTCAGAAAAAATAAAAAATAAAATTCTTTTATGCGCATTAATGGAGAAGCTTAAGAGAATTTGCATTGTATATGGTTTTGTTTATGATATCAGGGCAAGTTTTCCCTAAAATTGATCTTAAATCTTATATTTACTTAGTAAGGATTGGAATCAATAAATAGAGATTTTATGGAAGTTAAAGCTAATAATGCCAATTTAAGAACTGCTAATAGGAAGAGTGATCTTAGATCTTGTAGTTACTTAGTTAGGAATGGAATCAACAAGTAGAGATTTTATAGAACCTAAAGTTAACAATGGTAAGTCAAGAATGACTAACAGGAATAATGAGTATAATTTACTTTATTTGCATAGTTGAGATCATCCAAGGATGATTCTAGTTCCTACACCTTTAAATGGTACAAATGATCATGGAGCCAAACTATGGCGATAGCTCTTAGAGTCAAGTACAAGTTTGGATTTGTAAGATTTATATTGTTAGGAAATCAGAGTAGGATTTAATCCTATGTGGAACTGAATAAACATTTTTTTGTTTTGATTTCTAGAAATCTAAGTTCACTTAAATTCTATAACATGATTAACATATAAAACATAATAAAGCATGAATTTTAATTCATAACTTATTTTGAAGCTTGATCATTTTCTTGTCATTTTCCTCAAACTGTTTCTAAAATTGGCTCATCTTAACCTCCATAGCTACACAAGTGTCTAACCTTTAACGTTATCCAAAAAACTTCTTAAGAGAAACCTACAACTATTGTGTAGTGTTTAGGCAAGAAGTGTTAGATCCTTTAGAGCTTAAGCCTATTTATAATAGGACTTGGACCTTTTAGTAATTTAATTGGAATAAAATTATAATTTCAATTAGACTCTAATTAGAATTATACTTAATTCTAATTAGATACCAATTGGGCCTAAATAAGATCTAATATCTCATATTGGTGAATAGTTATTAAATATCTCATATTTAATTATAAAATTTCTCAAATTTTATAATTAAGTTCAACTTGATTAAAACACTTTTTCGCTCTTCAATTTGTTCTTTGTGTGTGACCTATTAGGTTGCTAAATATTTTGACAATAGATATAAATTACAACCTTGAATCATATTAAGGATTAGATAAATTAAAATCCTTTAATTAATCTTTAATTCTCTAATTAAATAATTTACATTCATAGATCCATATTAGCATCTAGTAATATATTTTAACCACCCAAATATTTAGGAATGTCAAAGTGGCTTTAACTAACCTTTTTTTATATGATCTTTTCATATAATGCAATCATTTCATCATATAGTATTCTGATTAAACATAAAGCATGAAAATAATGTATACTATATTTGAGTCCAATCATATTAATTCTTCACCGTTAGCGATTGATTCAATTAATGACATTTATAAACTATTTTAAAAAGTATCATTCTACCTTGGCTAAGGATTTTCCAAATCAATACTAATCTAGAATAGAAGATAATATTTTAAAGTAATAAATAGAAGATAATATTTTAAAGTGATAAATCATATATTGATCACTCAACTACCTTCATATAGTTCATGTTATATCTAAAAATTACCAACTCAGCTATTCTTGACTAAAATAGGTCTTAAGTAATATCAAAATATAGCAATCCTTATATGAGATGCTTTGGTCATTACAAGTTAAATGATCATTTATATAATCATTACAATAAAAATTTTCACAGACATACAAGTAATGTTACAAATAGAGTTTTCATAAAGGGTCAATTCAGTGAACTTGTTCTCTAACAAACACCCACACTTTTGTTTAAGTATCTGCTTATTTGACCAAAAGAGCAATTTAGTCCCTAACATTTACCCTAAAATCTGAGTTAGACCATAATGTTTCAAAGCATTCATAACGAACCCTAATATTTGGAAAATGTTCAAAATAACCCAAATTAGACGGAACAACTGACAAAATTAAGTTTCTACCAGTTAAATGCTGACGTGGATTTTTTAAAAAAATTAATAAAGTGGGACCTGCACATAGTTGAAATGATTTTTCTGATTTAAAAAAGAAGTAGGACCCACTCTAAGAGCAAACAATGCGTGTTAGTGAAAGTGAACATAGAGATTTGGCACTTTCACTACCTACTGTGATTTTGTAGGAGAGCAGAAAACTAGATTAGTTATTACAAAGAACAACTGTAAAGTGCTAAGTGGAAAGGTCGAGAGGTGGTGTATCAATCACTTTGAAGAGAAACATTCAATTTAAGGTAGAAGTTGAAATAGTTTCCAAAGATTTCATCACCTCTTCTCTAACACCTGACCACCTCAAGACCTATAAGCTCTCTATGTTAGATCAGTTCGTGCCAACCTATTATGTCCCTTTAGTTCTCTTTTATCCTACGAACCAAAACCCACATCCTGTCTTGAAAAGATCAGTGATTCTAAGAAAGTCTTTGTCATAAAACTTAATTCAGTTTTAGCCTTTTACCGGTAAACTTAGAGACACACTTTCCACCGACTATAACGATGAAGGAGCCTATTATGTGGAGGCTAGAGTCAACCTTAATATTTCTAAGTTCCTTAACAAACCTGATCATGCTACATTATTGCTAAAGTTGTCTCTGTGTAAGTTTAACTGGAGTGAACTGTCTCCAATATCTCATCATTTGACACCTTTAAGAAGCCTTATCTTTTTTAAACCCATTATTCCTCCTTTGAAACTACATTTTATTCAACAATCCTAATTCCAATGTTTTCCATGTTTTCAAGTATAATTAGGGATCATTATTATT
Source organism: Erythroxylum domingense (assembly GCA_025594535.1). Lineage (NCBI taxonomy): Eukaryota > Viridiplantae > Streptophyta > Magnoliopsida > Malpighiales > Erythroxylaceae > Erythroxylum > Erythroxylum domingense. The sequence continues at coordinate 7,609,202 of JANQBM010000006.1, read as the reverse complement.
ATATTTAGACATATGTTCTTTGTATCTATATAAGCACGGCCCTTTTAATAAAATAGTGCGCTTGTTCATCCATAGTACGGTAGAGTAGCTCAAGGTAGAAAAGAAACTTTATGTTAATTTACTTCCTTTGTGAATTTTGCTCTTTTAGCCCTCCTTATTTTATTCTGTGAGATTGATGATTGAACTATAACGAGTTAGTCAATATTTAATATAGCAAGTGCACGACGTAACTGTAATTATTATCGACAAGTATAACTCGATCCCATTAAGACTATGAATGCTAATAATCACCCTTCCCTTATTATTTAGCCTATGGATTGATTTTAAATTTTTAATAAAATAAAAATAAAAACTAAACAATTAAAGAAAGAGGAAACGATAATGAATGCAAAGAAAGTAGAATTCACTTAGAAAACTATCATTATCAGAAGTTAGTATATACGTTTGAATCTCCTTAAACCCTTAACAGATTGATATTTTATCATATGATTGTTTTATTAATGTACTGAACTGTGGAGACTCCCATAGTATGCCAGTAGCTGAACTTGAATCTACTAACAACTAATCCTAAGGCTTCTAACTGAATTACTTGGGTTAAATTTTATAAGATTGTTACTGATTTATGAATCCTTCTATTAGGTTTGACACTAATTTGGAAGATTTTTGTCATCCTATCTCTAAAGTTGCAATCAACTCCTTCCAATTATAGTAGATCCATTCAACCTAGGATTTCTCAATCTCTACGTATGAAATCATATTATAAATAAAATATGTAGCTAGATCCAATATAACAATCAAACCAATTGCTTTAATAAAAGAATTAATCATGTCAAAGTATTAACATAAGGTTAATCTAACCTAAATACTAACTAGACGTTTAGTTATATATTATTGAACACGAAATCAAACATACATTGAAAAAAAATTGAAAACAACGAGTTCTTCATTCTAAATCTCCCTAATTGTCTTCTATTGAATGTTCTTGTGATGTAGAGGCTTGATCTTTAATTTCTATGGATCTTTTAATGAAATCTTTGTGTTTTCCACCTTCCTGGACCAAAATCGTCCCTTTTGGATGTTCTTTACATTTGGAAATCGCCTCCCAAAGTCTCCTTTCATTAGCCACCAAAAACGTCTTTTTATATTAAAAACTAGGGTTTTTGGGATTTACACAATCTGGCACATGACTGTGTATCATACTACATATGTTCAAAAATGTCTAAAATTGTGAAAGTGTACAATCGTGCACTCATTCTAGATTGTTGATTCTTTGTTTTATGTTGCGTTTTCATCCAAATTCTTCTCCTTTAAGTCCCTAAAGACAATTATACTCTGTAAACACATTTGAAACGAATTAAGTATCAAATATACAATAAAAGTATAAAATATCAAGCAAAATACATCAAATATAAGTGGTAAAATATAGTCAAACATCCATCTATCCAACATGCCCACACTTAAGTTTTTGTTTATCCTCAAGCAAGCTATGATCAAAATTATAAATTTCACATCATCAATTCACCATCAACCTCAGTCTGTCCATTCATACTATACATCATCATCTCCTATCAAATCAAATTTATATAGAAGCATAATTTAAGTTATCATAAAATAACTTCTTAAGCAATTTTAATAGTAATCACATCAACAATCGCATTGAAATCAAAAGATTAAATCTTTACACCCTCGCCAAGATGTCACTCAATGCACTCACGTGTTTAAGGTGAAAATTATCAAAACTCTCAATTAATGCATAGTAGAACTCTTACCATAGGTGTAAAACCCCAAAAGTTTCCTTTCATTAAATAAAATTTTTCATGTTCTCTGAATAGTGTTTTCAGATGAATAGTGAATTTTTGTAGAACCTAACCTCGAAATAATGAAAAATATCCAGAATAAGTATTAAAGTTTAATGGTACTGAAATAGATCAAAAATAAGTCCTATGGGATGAATTTTGGGAGTTCCAAAAGTTTAGGACTAAAATGCCCTTTTTGGAAAGTAATGGGTATTAATGATTTTAAACTCATTCGAAATTTTTAAATCATCCAATCAATAAGAATTAACCCTAATTAGAGTATTTCATGGTCAATTTGAAAATAAGACAATTATGGCATATTTTTGGGATTTAATTCGATTAGTTGGTCAATTAAATGCATTAAAAGGCAATTTGGTCTTTTTGTACTAATTAAGGGCAATTTTGTCTTTTTACATGATATTAGTGGATTGATGAGTCATTAGTGATGACATGTGTTTGATGAGTCATTAATGATGACAAATAGGAAGGTGCATGTGTAATCCATTGAAAGAGTATAAAAAGAAAAACTTAAGACATTTTGCTTCATTCTTTCAACATATACATGAGAGTGAAACAAAAGAAGAAAAAGAAGAGAAGAAAGAGTGAAGTTTCAACCAAGGAGAGAAGGAGGAGGTTGCAGCTGATTTTTGATGGGTTTTGAAGCATGAATTGAAGAGAGCTTGATCAAGATTAAGGGTTCTTCAATTGTCCAAAGATTGAAAGAATGCGGTAAGTTTCATAGCCTAAATTTCTAGTTTTGGGTCTTCTTGGTGGGATAGATTTATTTAAGATAAATGATGATTTTTGACTTGCCATGGAGTAGATAATAAGTTTGGAAACATTTAAGGGATGAATATGATAATAGAAAGAATTATGTTTAGTGAATGTTTGTATTTGGTTCTTGGATCAATTCAATCGAACATTTTGTTTTGACTATAACTTGGCTACAAACCTCCAAATTAGGTGATTCCAATTGGATATCAAAACCTAAGACATAGTACTAAAAATTCCTACAAGAGACCCTAACCTAGTTTTGGTTTAATCATGCTATAATTTGAGATTAAAAATGGTGATCTGATGTCGTGTTAAAGTAGTTTGTCAAGTTTTATGCATGTTTCTTAAATTAAAACTTCAAATGGTCTAACTTTTGATGATATGGAAATAGAGACATAGGGGAACGAATGCCTAGAAGACCTCAAAGCCTAATTTGAATGTTTACTATGTGAAAGTAAGGAACAAGTGTAGGTATAGCTTCTAGACATAGGCCATATCCGTGATTCATCATACATCATCATGATATGGTGAATTAAATTGAGTGAGATAGTGTTTTGAAAAAGAAGTTAGAGTGGGTAAAAGATGATTTTAAGTGACTTTTGAAGCTAGAATTGGAAACAGAGAATAATAGGTTAGCTTTCAGTAGTAAATAGAAATACGATTAGTGTAAGTGTTACGCGATTAAATACTAATCTTGACTTTGGTTAAATCGAACTTATAATGTTAATGTCTTGTTTTCGAATTTGGAAATAAATGCCTAAGCAAAATGTGTTTATGTAGGTAAAGAAAAGACAGAATATGTGAGTGTGCTTGGCGATAAGTTGCTTAACAGTGAGCGCATTTTAAATGTATTTTATGAAAATGATTTCTATTCTATCGTAAAGTGAATATAGATTATGAGTTTTATGTTAATGATGCATTATAAGTGAATATTGCTAGTACAATTTTACATTTTTTAGCAATATATGAATTGAAGTTTGAAAGTTAAATCTTATATGATTTGAGTTTATATTAAGATGATGTTATTGGTTGATAAAAAGGAAATAGTTTTTAGCCTATGGTATACTGATAGGTTTTATACATATTAATATACTGGTGTATAACGATTAACCTAGTACGGGTAAGCAATGTAGAACCAGCTTTGTAACTAGTGGTTGACCAGTTGCAGGTAAATGATATAGAACCAGCTTTGTAATTAGTAGTTGATCAGTTGCGGGTAAGCGGTGCAAAATCAATTTCGTAACTACTAATGTATAATGGTTATTCTAGTGTAGGTAAGCGATGTAAAACCAACTCCATCACTAGTGATTAACCAGTTGCGGGTAAGCGATGCAGAACCAGCTCCGTAACTTTAAGCCTGAGGGTACCATATGGCAAAGAAGTTAGTGATAGGCTACGTCGTGTAAGAAATTCTTGATATTTTTAATGTCATCACTATTTATTTGAAAAGAGATTTGAGAAACTTGATTTCAGGAAGCATATATGTTTTATATTAAATCTTGAATTATGCAAATTGATATGAATTTTTTTTAGGGAGGTTTAAATAGTTAAATATGATTTGAATAAAATTCTAGCACTCACTAAGCTCGCTTGGCTCACACTTTCTTTCTATTTTTAAATGAAACCTGCCAAGTGCAAGCTTAGGGGCGTTAGTAGCAGGGATTCCACCTCACGACTAGTCAACTTCGTCACGTGCTGCTATGTAGGCATTTTTTCCTTGTAAATATTTTTGGGAACATTTGCATCTTCTTGAATATGTTTTGGACTATATTTTGAGTAAAGAACGCATGTATATGAATGTTTTAAAGTTAAATGCATGAATGTGTTTGAGTTTATTTTTAAGATTTCTGAAGTGATTGTTGAGATTGTTTGTTAATGGACTTAAATTCCAAAATTTGTAGTGGAGATTTTGAGATGATTATAGAAGTGTTTTGCACTTTAATAGGGCTTTTGAAAATTTTGGGTAGGTCAAAATACAGTTGTTGTGCTTTCTAAATTTTTAATAAAAATGATTAAAAAAACTCCACTACTTATATCCTTTTAATGTTAAGTTAAGGCTTTTTAGTAAAAAGGGCAATAGGCTTAGCTCTATGGGAACTTTCCAGCTGGATCAGATATCAAGTAGAGGGCCATCATGGTGTGTCGGGCAGGCTGCTTAGTCATTTCAGGATAGGGGTCTATCAGTAGCTTGCAATAAAATCACATCTCCACCATTTATGCACAAACTAGAAACAAAAATCAAAAGGACTTTTGTGTAAGCTGTAATGGGGCTTAGGTACGGTATGAATAGGATAATAAAAGGGTTAAATAGAAGGAAATTTACTAAAAGAAATAATACAAGACTTCTTTACAAAATACATAGGTCCTTTCAATGTAACTTTATTGGTATCATAAACTTATTCTTTTTTTATTTTATTTTTTCCTTTTGTATGTTTTCCTTTTTCTCTTTTTTCTTTTTTTACACTAAACATGCAATACCAAAATTTAAGAAATATTGGACTTTTCGCAAATTTCAAGTCGCAACATGTAAGTAACCTTCAAGGCTCAAAACAATAAAAAAAATCTTCAAAGAAAAATAGGATAAAGGTTTATAATTTGGGTTTAAAAAATGAAAAAGACTAAAGCTCAACTTGGTTATTTCTAAAGGTAAATTTTCACAGAAATAGGCTAAGCAAGTTTGTGAATCTAAGTGCCTTCATCATATTAATGCCTCTAATTTAACAAATATGGTCTTAATATGCATAATAAAAGCAAGTTCTGGAATTATCAAAGAATAAAAAGAACTTTAAAAATTTTTGAAAATTTGCTCTATAGGCTCAAAAGCTCACGAAAAAATTAGGAATATATGTGTGTAAATAATATGCAATTTCATTCAACTTGAAAATTTCAATGATTACAAAAAATATGACTTCGAAAATTAATTTCATTCTAACCATTATCCTTTTGCACACCAATTTAAGTTAATATTCAACAATAACATATAATACTAATGGACATATCTCAACCACTTTAAGATATCAGTTAATAAAATAATATAATCAAGATTGTAATAAGCTCAAAGAAAATCGTTAAAAATTCATTAAACTCATTCCCCCATTTAAAGTTGTACATTGTCCACAATGTACACAATATAAACATGTTTAATAAGTGAAAGGGTTTCTTGGTAATTTCATGATTGTGACAACTTTCTCTTATTCTAATCCACCCAATATGAAACTAACGTCCTTGCAAAATATAAAAGAAAAAGATAAAAAGAAATAATATAACATAAAATAAAATTATATACTATGAAAATAAAAAAAAAATTAATATAGAAATTGAAATAAAATTAAAACTAGCTCATGAGTTGCCTCCCATGCAACGCTTCTTTAATGTTAATAGCTCGATGTAACTTGCATATTGACCCCATCCTAGATCAATAATCAACGATTTGCTTCCACCATTTTCTCCACAAAACAGTTTCATAGCTTGTAAACAAGCCACCTGTTGCAAGATAATAACAAGGAGATAATTGATTAGATTAATAAAACCAATAGACTTCATTAGTTTAGATTAGATGATGAATGTTATGTCATTGGTTTAGTAAGAGAATTCTATAAGATAATCTATAGTGAGTACTTGCTTTAAGTCTTATAATTTTCATCTCAATTATCATTATAATTAATCGAAACTACCTAAATACATACTTAGATCTTTTGATGAAACATTAACTCCATTTGCATGCCTAATGATTCTAATATTTTACAATACATTAATGTCTGAACAATGCAAGAAAATATACTAAGTTCGTTAAAGAACTTCTTGATCCAAATATTCATTTGCACTAAATGAAAAATTATATTATAACATGATTAAGAATTAATACTACATTGGAACCTTTTCAATCTTAAAATAATATTATACTAAGTAAAACATACCTTAATTAGGATTTACTTATAAAGTTAATATCCTTGTAACCTTAAACTCAAATATCAACTCAAACATAGAATAATGGATATCTTTGATACTTCAAAAATATGAGATATCTTAAACACTATACACTTTTAGTACATTATCTATGTATTTGGACTAGAATAGATAAACAAATTCCATATCTATGTCTATAGATCTAATTCCCATAATTAAGCCATTACATTTTCACATCTAATAAGAGTTATTTTTATACTATAATATATTCAAAAAAATTTAAAAAGAATTTATGTTCTCTATGAGCAGTATGTCTCTGTACACTCCCACTAAAGAGGACAACTATGCTTTGACTAACCTTCTCGTAGACATAATAAATTCATTATCATTTCCAAAATTGACTATTTGAATTTAACTTGAAATTAAATCTTTTAACATTTCATAGCCTTTCTATTATACATCATATGTATCAACAAAAGTAATAGTTCCAACTGGATGTATTGTCATAAGATTTGAATATTTCAAAATTTATCTTACTCCCACTACTTATCTTAAGAACCATTCTCCTATAAGTATATACTGAAACAAAAATCTTGTTTAATGGGATATGTAAGATTATATCTAACCTTTTAGGTATCTCATAATCCTTTATTATCCTATTTAATTATAAACTTATTTGATAATATATGCTTTAACTAAGCATCATCTCGAATTATTAACTTTAGCTCTTTTAAAAGTCATACCATTCCATATCTAATATAAAATTTTGCTAATTGATTTAATTGGAACTTTCAAAGGTAAGTTGTTATATTAGGCATAGCTATAAAAGAAATAAATATTAAATCACATAATATTTCATATTGTATATCCCTCCTTACACATATCCATACCATTATGAAATTTAGTTATTGAGGTATTCATTAGAGAATCTCATTCCTTATGAATAATCAAAAAATTAAATTTCACCACATTAATCTCATCAAAGTGCTTCAACATTCTCAATGCTTAATTTCTATTTAGATTTAAATAATTTGAACTTTTCTAAATTTTAAATTCATGTTTCATTTAATAAATATGACTATATCATATGAATTCATTAGTACATCTAATGGAATAGAAGAATCATCCTTTTACGAATTGTTATCACATCTAACACATCATATGTATAAGATTTAACAATTTAATGACATCGTCATTCTTTCACCAAAGATTGATTTGGTTGTCCTTCAGTTTAACAAGGTTCACAAATTTCATATGATTTATAATCAAAAGGATACATATATCCTTGTATGTAACTTTATGATTCTCATCATGTTGATTTAACAAACATGACATAAATGATAGTCTCAATTATCCAACTTTATATTCTTATCACTTATATTAAGTATAAGTCTCTTTTAATCCAACACATACAAATTATTTTTATAAACTTAGATCAACTACTTTTACTCAATAATCTTTTTTTATCATTCCTTGAATATTATAGTAATGTTGAATCCACATTCAACATTACTCATAAGCATGAACTACAAATATATATGATCTATATCATATCATATATAGGCAAGGAAAGTCGTGCAATTATTTTTATTTTTAGTGATAAATCTTACCATATCATAGCAAAACCTTTAATTGCATTCTATGTTTATACTTTTAGTAGGCTAAATTGAATGGAACAATTCTAGTAAGGTACTAAAGCTTTCAGCTCAACTCTATGCAACCTATTGCACTATGCTATCTTGGTGTTGACATACATCTTCTATGTTGCCATCAAAATTTATGAGACATTAGTCAACTTAAAATGTCAGTATATTTTGTCATGTATAAGAGATTGACATTTCTCTAAAACTTTATTACCAAATCCTCAATATGATTAACAACAATATTGCATAATGGACATATAAATTTTTACTTGACTTTAAGAAATTTTCTTTAACATAACCTATATCCAAAAATTTTGATTAACTAATTTAGAATCAATTATACTAGCCAAAGGTAATTTCTACTCATAAGAAAATATAAATGTAAGAAAAACAAGTATTGGTTATATGTCATGACAACTAAATAATATAAGGACTTTAATGATATCTTTGGTTACTTATACTATTTTATTCGGAATAATAGTCATCACTACTATTCGAAAAGATTATTCTAATCTCGCAAGTGAATTAGGATCCCATTCAAATTTAATCAATCTTGAGTCACTTAACAAACCAACTAAATTTAAATTAAGTAGATAGTATCCTTATCAATCACATCTAATGTGATTTCTATATCTATTAGGTGACAACTCTTTGTTAAAATATATCTTATATATTATTCTTAACTTTGCCTATAAATTTATATGATCATAATTATCTCATCCAAATCACATAAATTTATTTAAGTAGAGCCCATTTATTTCAGATAAAACATATTTGGGTTAAAAAAGACCTTGTGTCACTCAACAAACCTTATAATAAACAGAATATTAAGTTTATTCTTAAATAATAGAAGGCAACAATCACGTTCTCAATTTGTACTTAATATTTTCACAATGGATTTAATTTTATTCTTCTCATCAAACTAAACATTGCATGTAAGCTATCATACATATAAAACATATAATTTATCATGCTTAATATATCAAACATATATTAAAACATGCAATTTATGCATAAATAATCAAATTATATGCATAAAATATCAAGATTTGTTTAATTGTTATTATTGATCTTCAACATCTTCATTATCTAGAACAATATTTTCAACTCTTTAGATAATTAAATTAGATCAAATCCGTTGATTCCTAAATAAATTGAATTCCTATCCAAATAAAAATTTAATTTGATTTGAAAATAATTTTCAAATTTAATTAAAACTATTTCAAATTATCCTGACTTCTTTAACAAAATTTAATTAAAAATTATTTTCAAAAATTATGTTTCTTTCTTTTTAATTTAGGTAATCTCCTTTTTCAGATTTTTATAAGTAAGACATTATAATCTAATTGGAGAATTATTTATAATCTAATTAGAAGTTAGATTTTTTAATTAGAAAACTATTTTCTAATATTAATAAAATCACTTTCAAAATTAAATAAAACGTTTACTTAATCAACGAACTCATTTCATTATTTATTTAGAGTTACTTTCTCAATTAATCAAAAAATCATTCCTCAACAAACTATAAAATATTTTCAAAATTATTAAAGAATTCTCTCTTAGTTATTAAATGAAAATATTTTTCAAAACTTAATCAAAAAATACCTTTTCTAATAAATCATGAAAGTTAATATTCATAAATAAAGAAACTATTTCTAAATAAATAGAATAATAATTCTATAAATGAACTAATAAAAACTTTAATTAAGAAACACTTTTCTTAGTTACTTAAGAATCACTTTTCTTAATTATGAAAAGTCTAATTAATTAATTTTAATCTAATAAAAATAATTCATTTTAATTCTAGAAACAACTTGTCTAAAATATAAATTTGAGAATCAATTCAATTATCAATCTTAATCACATTAAGAAATAATTGGTAAATTTTTGAAATTGATTTTGAATTTAAAACTCTTTTAAATTATAATTGGAATAAAGCTATTCTTAATAGGGATTGACTTATTTTAATCATGGAATTACTCAAATTTGGATTATATTAATCCCTATTAACAAAGGAATTTAATCCCAATTTGGATTATCCTATTCCAACATCTAACCATCCTCATTCTAACCCTAAAACACCTTCTCCTCATGTCTAAATACTCATTATTGCAGCCCTAGGATAGCTTTATCCTTGCTGCAAAACAACACTCTTCTTCTTCCTTTCTAGAAACCTTAGCAACAAAAGGATGAAATCTTAGCACTGGTACCCTTCTCCAAGCCGCCACCACCTAACATCACAAGCTATCCACCGCTGGCCACCAACGCTCCCTCGCCACACACAACTCACACTGCTGGGTAGTTTTCTCCAACCACGTCCATTGCTTCTCCACCCAAGCATTGCTGCCTCCACGTCATGTATGAGCCTAAGTCTCCAACTAAGTCAGCAGCTACCATTTATTTCTACCACTAGCCTGCAATTTTCAGCTGGTCAACGTCACAGTCGCTGCCCATCGCGTCCACATTGAGGCATCATCTTCTTCTTTATGCAGTTATACACTACGGCAAAAGTGACCTTTGGCTACGTTTTATTTGACAAGGATTTTGTCAACTTTTAGCGATAATTTTGAATAACGTCACCAACAGTTTGCCTTTTAATGACGTCTTATAGAATCGTCGCTAAATACAAATCTTTGGCGACTTTTTATGGGAATTGTGGTAAAAAGACCATCGTAAGACTTTTGGTGCCAAATTTTTTAAACCGTTGCTAAAAGTTTAAATAACAAAACCACTCTCTTATTCATAATTATGAATTTACTAATTTTGACTTGATTATTTTATGACTAAACATTATAGCTGAGAAAAATAAATTTTAATATTATTGACAATGATTCTAGTAAAAATGAATTTAGCTACCAAAAATTTCAAATCATTTTAATAATTTGTGAAATTATAAACTCAAAATTAATTAATATTACATAGATTTATACTTTTTATTTTTATCTTTTAAATTATATGACTTGACAATTTTATATAGTATCACAAAATTTTCAAATAGTTTTAACATGAAGTTTGTAATATAATGATATATGGTAAGTAATATAATATTTTAATTAGAAGTTAAACAATTCTTACAGACAAAATAATAAATAAAGTTTTATTCTTATTCCTTCAAAAAGAAAAAGAAATAATATTTTTCTAGATTCTAAGTGACATGAAACTCGATAGATAAGGTAAATGAGTTCCTTGTGTCTGGATTCCTAAGAAGGCTCCTTGCATGTGTAAAGGCATCAATTTAAATAGTCAAAGATCTTCCCCAAAGAGTTGGTTTATTAACACCCTCCTCTAATAACTTTTTGGCTTTAACTAAATTAGCAGAAGATATAGTGAATGATTTTGCAGATGCAGTATAGATCACTGAATTAGATGAACTGCAAATACCATGCTAAGGAGCAAACAATATAGAACAATCAAAGCTAAATCAAACGGTATAAGAAACCCAAATTCGAACACATGCGTACCTGATTGAATGACTTCGTCATCGTCATAATAAACAAACATAGTTTTTGCAATCGACGATTGTTCCAAAATAACCAATTTCCCTAATCCTGTACAAACCATTGGGACATTGCCATGGCTTCCATTTTTATCTATATTCTCTTAAAGATTCGAGGAAGCTTTAAAAAAAACATGGTATATATAATCAAAAGTTCATCTTATAGCTTCCTAACAGAAAATGACATACAAATAATAAAGAAAGAGAGCTAATTCAAATGATACTGAAAACTTTGAAAAAGAAGATCAGACTTTAAAGGCAAAGGGTGATTAGAATTTGATGAAGAAATTTGTTGTGCATTGATTTGTTCTTCATCAAGGATAATTTTGTCACATTCCTCCCATTGGAGCTCATTTCGGTCATTAGAAACTAGTTGTCACGTTGACATTCTACAATGAATTTATATTAATAGTTTTATTTTGAAAAGTTAATAGAAACATAAACAAGTCATAAAGATAATCAATATAGAAGCAAAGTGTACAATTTAATAAGAAAATGAAAAATTATATAAAGTTATATGCAATTAGCAAAATATTCACAAAAGAAGTAAAGACCATCGAAACTTAATTTTTTAACCATCCGAAAATCTCCTACACAAGCACATTATATGTTTGCCACTCATTGTTAAAGATATAGAAAATGCATACAAAAAATCCAAGCAAATGAACAAACTTACCTGAAGAGTTGAATGAAGATTAGGGATCGAAGCAATCTCTCCAAAGTAAGACCTATGATCTCTAGCTACTAGTTGGAAATCTGGATTAAGCAAGAAGACACTAAGTTGGTACAAAAGAATCAAATAATTTCATACCTTGAGGTTAGCTTTCACCTAGGATGGGGGTGATCTGTGACTCCTCCAAGAGAAAGCTAATGACTACCTATTGCAGAACAATGACCAAAGGTAAACAGACGATGAAAAGGTGAGAAGCAAGATAGAGGAACCCATACCTGGCAACTTAACCAACTTGAAGGAAGAAGAAGATCGCATTCGATGGTTCAGCCCTAATCAGGAAGCATCTGGAGACTCTTTCGATGGGGGAGGCAATTGACCTATTTTGCGTTAGTCAATATTTAATACTACAAGTGCATAGTGTAGCTGTAGCTAGTACCAGTAAATACGGGTTGATCCCATGAGGATGGTTAGTAATGAATGTTATTCTATTATCTAGCCTACAAAATGATTATGGGTTTTGAATTTAAGAAAATAAAATTAAACAAATAAAGTAAACAAGCAACACTAATTAGGCAAGGAATTGGTGACACTAAATTAATTACCGATATCAAATAATTAGTATCTAGGTGTTGAATACCCCTAAACCCTTAACCAATTGATTTTTTTTCATGCAAGTTTGTTGTTGATTTATTGGAACATGGAGATTCTGAAGGTATGCTAGTAGTTGACCTTGAGTCTACTAATATCTAATCCTAAGTTCTTTAACCGAATGACTATGGTTAAAACTTATAGGCTTGTGTTATCGTATTATGAATCCCTATATTAGATTTAACCCTAAACAAGAAGATTTATGTCGTTCTATCTCTAGGATCGTAATCAACTCTTTCTAATAACCGTGGATCTATTTAAACCTAGAATTTCTCAATCGTTATGTCTAAAATCATATTAAAGTTTGATAAATCATATTAATAGACAATAATAAAATGGATAATTAGATTGCAACAATCAATCAAAAAATTACATTAATAAAAAAATCAACACATGTTAAATTATTCAAATAGGGCTCATCTAGCCTAAATACTAATAGAAAAATTAGCTATAAATTAGTGAACACGAAATCATATCCGTATATACAGAAAAAAGAATAGAATATATTGGAATCATAATTTTAAATATCCCTGATTGTTCTCTATCAGGTATTCTGATAATGTAGACTCTGATCTTGTGTTCGGATGGATCTCTTGATAAAAATTTTGTATCTCCTTCAGCTCCAAATCACCTCTGAACATCTAAAAAAAGTGCCAGTCACTTCCTCCTCTGCTTCGCCCATGAAATGTCTATTTTACATGAAAATCTAGGTTTTTAGGTTATGCACGGTCCCTTACACAACCATACATCAAATTGTGCATAATCAGAATCTGCCAAGTATGACGAAAATGCACAAGTGTGCTAAAGTGCAAGGTCATACACTCCTTCCAAATTGTTGATTCTCTATTTTACACCATGTTTTCATTCGAATACTTCTCCTTTAAGTCCATAAAGGCAGGTATCCTCTATAAACACACTTGAAACAAATTAAGCACTAAATATATACCAATAGTATAAAATATCAAGCAAGAATACATTAAATATGAGGTTAAAATATAGTCAATTAACCATTTATTAAATATCCTCACACTTAATTTTTTGCTTGTCCTAAAAAAAACTACAATCAAAATTATAAATTTACAACATCAATCTATCATAAATTTTAACCTATCCACTTATACTATACATCATCATATCCTATAGAACCAAACTAATATGTAATCATAATCAAGTTGTCATAAAATTAACTTCCTAACTAATATTAATAATAATTACATCAATTATCACACTGAAATCAAAAGCATACATCTTTATACCTTCACCAAGGTTTCACTCATTGCACTTAAGAGTTTAAGGTGAAAAGTATCAAGACTTTTAATTCATAAGACTCTCTATAAGATGGTTCCATAATTTTGAAAAATCGGGACTATGCTCTTACCCCAATTCCCTCACTAGTTGGATTAACCCGACTTGCTACAAGGCCTCCTAGTCAATATACCAGTTAGCTCCAAATTTCTTATCCTTAAGTCGTTGAAATTTCTCTTCTTGAGCCCCCATATTGAACACAAGCATTTATGGCCTCTCTGGGGGCTAGGCTGGGCTAGAGGATTCACCTTGATACCTCTTTCTTCGAGTCTACCTCTCGCTATGTGTGTGGCATCTTTGCCTGAAACGTTTAAAACCAAGTATAAGGAAACTAACTTATTGATCTCTAAAGCATACTTTTCCCCACACTTAATTGCAAATATGCTCAAAACGTAATAATTGTGAAAACAAACTAATGACAAAAAACTAAACAACAAAATGATTTCAAAACTAAAAATAAGTAAAGATCTAAACACTTAACAAAGTTGATTAAAAATTTATTGAAAACTAGTTAATTCCAAAATTAAAATTAGAAATTGATTAATTAGAAATTAAAAGACTTAATTGTTAAAAGATAATTCTAACCCTACCATTGGAATTACAAATTTGAAAAAAAATTGTACAAAATTGATGCAATTAAATAACACATCTATGGAATTAAACATAAGCCCATACTTAATTAGCATCAGAACTAACTACTTAACCTAATTCGACATAAAAATTTCGGAATTAACATATGTAAAATGGAAAAAATCGTAAGTTTTGCAATTAGATTTGAATTAAAACCCCAATTCACATGCAATAACTCAATTTATATGATAAAAACAATCAGGTGAAGATTAAATCCGATCATTATAAACTAAGAAAGCAATTAAACACACAAATTCCCTAAAAGTTCCAAAATCACGCAATCAACATTTTCGGTTGAAAAACTTGCAAATAACACTAAACACCCAATAAATCATGCATATACAAGTGAAAATAACATGGAAAGCTACTTGGATATCATTAAAATTGGCTAAAAATGAAAAAATGGGATTGAGATAGATAAGGGTGACGTCAGCTTTGAGAGGGAAAGAGGATAATTGAAGAAATTTGAAATTTTTGGGCATTTTAATTTGAATCACGGCCGTGCACAAGACATGCACTTCTCAAAATGTTGTGATTCATGAGTTTTCACGTTCACATGTAGAATAATTTTTATGTTCTTTAATTGTGCAACTTCAAATTTTAATTCGCAACATAACGATCCTTACACATCATTACTAAAAAACATAACAAATTACCCCCTAAGTCGCAATTATGTATAAATTCTCTAAGATGTTTTACCTGTATCATAAAAAATTCAAAAAAGAAATTTAAAACCTATTTTAAAACAAAAGCTAAAACAAAATAATATCAAAATCATAGGTTGCCTGCCAGTAACGCTTCATTTATCGTCACTAACTCAACATACTTCTTTCGCTCAAGGTGGTTCAAATGAATCATGTAATTGTAGCTTAACTATAGGCTTCATAACTTATGAATAAGCTAATTATCTGTGCTTTTCTCCACCTTTCTTCTTTGGTTTATTCTTTTGATTATTCTTTTGAATTTTTGGCTTCTCAGGTGGATCCTTGCTAATGGAGTCCTATAAAACTTCTTCACAAGTTTCCTTTATCTTGATTGGACCCACCAATTCAAAGAGATTGTTCTTACCATCTGATACTTTAAATGAAATCCTCTTGTCCCTCACTCTTAGAGTTAGCTCACCTCCATCAACATCTATAAAAGACTTGGCGGTAGCTAAAAATGGTTGTCCAAGGATAATGGGTATTTTTATATCTTCATCTATGTCCAAGATGGTAAAGTCAGTAGGAAGGTGAATTTATCTACTTCTACCAACGCATCCTTGATTATGCCCCTAAGATGGTGAAATGATCTATCATCCATTTGCACACACATCCTAGTTGGTGTTAATTTCACCTAATTTCATCTTCTTACTTAAAGTGTAAGGCATCAAATTAATTTCGGCTCCTAAGTCTGGAAACGCCTTATTAAATTTATCACTACAGATAGTACAAGGAATATAAAAATTCCTTGGGTTAACTTATTTCTATGGTAGTGTTATTACTTCGTTGGAGCTCTCTTTGCTTGATTCTTTGTTCTCCACCTTCTTCGGTTCCTCTCTGTTTGATGATATCTTTTCTGATAATTTCATGTTCTTTGGTCTATACAAAAGGAGTTTATCATAAGGAAACTCTCATATAAGTTTCTTCAATAGACCAATTGTAGCACCCACACTTGTACTGAGCACTTATTCGTACATTCCGAGGACATTCGGACACACACCCTATGAAAGCGGTGCGCTAGAGCAGTTAAACATAATTCCTTGCAAATTTTTTTCAAACATCACATGCATTTTTCAGAAAACCAATAATCATTAATAGCCTATTTTATCTGTAACAATTTCAATCACAATTATTACAAACAATATACACATTGTATAATTTTCGTCATCATTTGAGCCCTTTTCAAATTTGAAACAATTTCAGTCATAAAGTCATTACTCATCAGAATTATTCACATACAATGGTACAATATTCGCGGAATACATTCTTTAAGACAAAAATTAAAGAAAAACGTATGCAGATGCCAACTGATCCCGACATATATCTCTTACTCAAAAGCAGTGATTAGACTTCAGTTGATTTAACTAGTTGTCTCCTTTGAGCCTGAAAATTTTATTGCAAATTAGGGTAAGTTTTGCGAACTCAATTGAGTAACCATCCTCGATGGTTCACTCTTGTCATGCAACACAACAATTCATGTTATCATATACTTCACATTATCTCATTTATCATCATGTGATATCACGAAACACTTTACTCACAAATGTCAAATTCCTAAAAACCATACAATTCATCATTTCAACGCAATCATGCCAAACATGTTCATCGATAATTATTCACACATTTCATAAAATAAAAATCCTCAAAACATTACAGTCATTCAATTTATTCATATCACATGTGTATGCATTGTTTATGAGACTCGAATTTGTTTATTATGTTGTTGTGATCGAATGCCTTTTTCAC
Source organism: Erythroxylum domingense (assembly GCA_025594535.1). Lineage (NCBI taxonomy): Eukaryota > Viridiplantae > Streptophyta > Magnoliopsida > Malpighiales > Erythroxylaceae > Erythroxylum > Erythroxylum domingense. The sequence goes on along the minus strand of JANQBM010000006.1, from coordinate 7,591,884 downwards.
TGCCCTTATCCGTTGTGAATACTAGGCTCTATCATACTGTCCCTTATCTATTGGGGATACAGGGCTCTTTATACATTAAGCCTTAGGCTTTTACCATAAATGTCTGAGCTTTAAGTTCTTTTTCACTAGCGACTCTAGTCACAACTGTCTTTGTATTTCATACACTCATAGAATAAATGCATTTCACATATTCAATCATCATGTTTAGTCCAATGCATTTGCATTCACTTTCTCATTCACATTGATCATCGGACTTGGTCCGACATTCAACATATAAGTTAAGAACATATTTATTCAATCACATTCACAATCAAAAAGCACTTCTAATATATTATTCATGCATCAAACGCCTCGGACATGAATTAGTACACATACATCATATGTCAATTCAATTTAAAATTAAACAATCAATCAAGGTGAGACCATCTTAGGTTACTCACAGTATGCTCCAGATTAGCATTAGCTTCCATGATCCAGAAATGACTGGATGCTGATGTTCTATCTTGTATATCAACATTATGCAATACACATATTGCACACACAATATTGATTGCACAATCACATAAACATTCAATTATACACATATGTATATGAGTAATATATAATGCATGCTCATATTGACAATCCCAGGTATATTTCTATTATTCATATCTCATAGTCATTTAATAACATCTTTCAATCATTCTTTACTACCTAATGCACTTTACTCACTTTAATCACCTCATTTCTCATCAACTAGGGTCATTCAAGATCTCATTCAAGTCTAATTACCACATATGGAAACACCTTATCATTGATTGGTTCAAACTTCACTCAAAAGACAATTTTTTTCTCCATACATCAGGCCACGATCGTGGTGTCCCTACCACGATTGTGACAGAAGCATTTTAGGGCTAGTCATGATCGTGCTGTAAGGGCCACGATTATGACAGAAACTATTTTTGTCACGATTGTGCCCTGCAAATTTCCTCCTCCATTCATCCAATTCAACACATATTTTAACACCAATTTCACACCAATCTCTCCAGAATTCACTTCCTCTAACACAACATCACTCCACACTAATTCAAATACCAATTTGATTGCATTAAACTCTCAACCTTTAATCATTTGATTTTCCATTTCAAACTTAATCTCGTCATTCCTGAAATCTAATCTCCTTCCATACTATATCTTATTCATAAAGCATCAAACAATTCATTCACTATGTTATATCCTCATTTAACACTCTAAACATCTCACATTTAGATGCATTGGCATAAAACATTTATTTCTTTAAAGTATAACATCAAGATCAATCGAAACTTATCACACATTTAACCAACTTTTCCTACATCAAATTATGTTTATTTTAAGCCCAATTAAGTCCAAAAGCATCATAGTTATATACCTCATCCTTAATTGGTTCAACCATTGCATAATCGAAACATCACCATGAAAAATCACTGCCAATAATTGTGGCATCCACTGCCACGATTGTGACAGAAACTAATCTCCCATTTATCCTACACTTTTATAGTTTTCCTTAAGAAAAAATTTTAGGTCAGTTTTGTATTACCATTTTGACTTAGAAAATGAGGTATTTAGACAACACATTCTTCTAAAAAAATGTTCCTCTATGTCTTAAGTTTCTAATGACATCAAATTGATGTAGTTTGTTTTAATATTTTGCAAGTTATAACCAAAATACTACAGACTATTCTTATACCACGTTAGTACAAAGTTCTCAACTTCAAGCCAAATTTAAAAACCCTTAGAGACTAAATTGAAATTCAATTCCTTCATGAAAAATGTAGCCATACGTCTATAGTTTAATCTTAATTAAAAAATCCCATTTGGATATCTATAGACCAAGATATGGCCAAAATACATATGCATGTTCAGTGGAAGCACTCCATCTAACATATTCCATCACACATTTAACTTCATTTTCATCCTAGTTCAATCCCTTTTGCTTAGTCTATCATTTCTAGCTCATATCCTCATTATTTCCTCTTCATTCCTACTTCCACTTCAGCTTAATATGAATCACAACCAAAACATATTCTATGATTGATCATTAACACTAAAAAGTAACATTTATACATATACTTTCATTATCAATTTTATACACATATGTTTTACTCCATTATCACCTTCATGCCATTTCTAAACTATCAATCCTCCCTTAAAACAACTCATGAATGCCATTTATAGATTAAAACAGAATAAACACCTAGTTATTTCAACATCAACTTTACACATTTTTCTTTATTCAACAAATAAAGAAGAGTAATGCTTTATACTCACTTGTTTACTTCAAGAGATCTTCAAAATCTCACTTAACTTAGCTTCTCCCATACATCCCACGATCATCATCTTGCCAAGGTAGAATAGGTGGGTTTCTTATTAAAAAGAAAAGATTGTAAGAACTTTGAAGTAGCTAGTGATGGAAGAAAGCAAGGTTCAACTTTGATGCTTGGAGATGAGAGTGTCGTGAGAAGGAGAGAAAGATGAAGAAAATAAAGAAGAGAAGCACTTACGAAGAAAGGAGCAATTAACAAGTGAAAGACCAAATGATAGTTGGTCTTTGATTTGAAAAAAATCGTGGGATATAAGTGTCACTTGCCACATGTCACTTTCTCATAGTCCTCTTTTGATCTTTTAAAAAATAACTAGTCCATTTATCTCCCAATTCTAATCCAATTGCCTCCTAATTTTTAATGACATTTGTCATTAAATCCCAATGTCATTCATAAAAATTTCTACTACCATCTGACACTTATTTCTACTACTATTCATCAATTATCTTGCCACTTGGTATTTTTCCTAGTCCAAAATATCCTTAATTTCAGAAAATTCTTAAATTTCACCAAAAATTCTAAATCACTAATTTAATTCACCAAATCAATTTTTAAGGCAAAATAATAATTATCCATATCATAATCACATTAAAACAATCATTTATACCTAAAAATGTCAAATGAGTGCATGAACAAATTATTGTAATGTGTGCAATGATCAAATTCATGTGTGTGTATACTGATATTATGTATGGCTATAAAGTGCATTTTTCTAATATCTCAATAATATTTCTCATATATGGTATTCTCAGGCTCTAACCCTTAATATGGAAACGGGATGTTACAATTCTCCCCCTTAATGAATTCCGTTCTTGAAAATCTTATCTGATTGATTAAATTGATAGGGGTATTGTTTTTCTCATAATCTCTTTCGTTTCCCATGTAACTTATCCATTTGACTATTTTCTTCCAAGTGATTATAGTCGATGGAATCACTAAGTCTTTCAATTTCTTATTCAGATACCTTCTCTCTTAACTGATTCCTCAATGTATCTCTTATTAGTCGCAAGTTTCACTTCCTGTGTCGATAATGCATCTATGGGATCATACCAATATCTCCTAAACATACTCATGTAACACAGTGTGGATCTGATATATCCTTGTTGATAAGACTAACTTAAGTCAATGGTCCTATGCTCTCAATAACTTTATATGGACCAATACAATTCAGGCTTAGCTACCCTCTTTAATGAACTTTAGCACACCTTGCCAAGGTGGTACTTTCATAAACACTTTATCTATGTCTCTATATTCCATATCTTCGATGTTTATCCACCTAACTCGTTTATCCTTCTTGAATCACTTAATTTCTACTACAGATTCATTTCACTTATCAATAGCATATCGAATCAATTCTAGCCTGTAACTATTCTTAGGCCTTCTTCATCTCAATATAAAGGTAGACGACTCATTATGCCATATAACACCTCATATAATTTCAAATTCAACCTCTCAATTATACAGTGTATGGTCATACTATGACAACAGTGACAATGATTGCTACAATCAAATTCAATCAAAACTGTATATTGATCTCATGTTCCTCCAGAATATAAGCTCTAAGTATATTACCAATAGTTAAAAACGTCTGTAACTCAATGATTCAGTTATACATTCAGTCACTTGCTTCTTCATTCTTGGCCGTTAGATATTGCTTTAGCGTATTCCTACTAGGATGTATAGCATAGGTTGTTATTTATACTTTCTCTAATAATCTCTTTACTCAATCATCGGTATCGGGTGCACATACTTTTTACTATAATTACGAAGTATCATTTTTCCTATTCAAACACAAATTCGAATTCATTTTCACTTTCACTTTCTTAATAAGATTCACAATTTCTTAATCCTCATCTTAAGCTTTATTAGTCCTTTCATGCAAAACTGATATTAATTTCAGTATGGCTAATGACACTTCATTTTGCCCTAATTTCAACTCAATCATTCTAGGCTCTTCATTGCACTAGATCTGGTAACCTCAATATCTAAATTTATACCATTCTGCTATTGGATTTTCTGCTTAATGCATCATATTACAACACTAACTTTACTGGATAATACTCATTTGTACATCATAATCTTCAAGTAACTCTATCTATTGCCTTAGTCTTGTATTCAATTCTTTCAAACTCAATAATTACCTCAAACTTTAATGATTAGTGTGTGTGTGTATGTATATATATATATCCAAAATATTTCACTGTATATATATTGTCTCCAAGTTCTCGAAACAATTACTATTGCAGCAATTTCTAAATCATGTTTCAAATAATCAACTCATGAAACTTTAATTGTCCCGATGCATACAAAATCACCTTATTATGCTGCATTGGATTATATCCTAATCTCTGGTGTGAAATATCATTATATACTACAAAATCTCCACATCCAAATGGAATAACTAACAACGATGTTGTAATCAGTCAGTGTTTTAATTCCTCAAAATTCTTCTTACATTCACTAGTCTATCTGAATGACAGTTTTCCTTAGAAGTTTCTCGCTTCTTCATTACCTCTACTTTCTTTAGGTCTACCAATATGCCATGTTCATATACTATATAACCTCTACCAATATGCCATGTTCATATACTATATAACCTAAGATATTACTTAAGCAAGCTAAGATTCACTCTTATTGAATTTCTTCATGATAAGTAAGGCTAACCTTAAATGTCCAAATTATTCTTCTTAACCTTTCAAATGCATTCCGTATACCATCTATGATCACAATCACTAGTCGATCCAAATAAAATTGAAACACTTTATTCATTAATGCCATAACTGCTATCTGAGCATTTGTTAACCCTCACAGGTATCACGCTTAACTCGAGTGCCCATAACTAACTCTCGAAATTCTTAAGTAACTAATTTCTCAAATGAGGTAATGTTACCTCATGTTTTTCTCTGTCTCCCAATTGACTTATTTTCTTGAATGACTTTCTCCATTCATTCGATTTCCTCTAATTTCCATTGACTTTTTCTAATGTTTGTTCTTTCATACTAGTTTCACCACACATTTTAATTTATTTGCAAGTCTCAATTTTCTAAACATTACCATCAAATCAAACTTGCATCTTCTGAATATATTAGTATAGAATATAATGTGGACCTAAGTTCTCTTCACATTTGCAATAGTGTTACTTCAAATTCAAGAATCCAATCACGTAGTTGGATATTTTAAATCAACAAAATGCATGCACTCTCAGTAGTATATTCGACTTTTTATACCTGAGCCTTAATTAGAAATGGAACTCCAATATTCTCTTCTAATTCATTTAATATTCATTCATTCTTAGAAGTAAACCATCTGGTCTACTTCACCTAATTCGTTGAAAGTCTTCTTCGAAAAAAGATTTGTTACTACTATCATCTATACTGTTCACTTAATCGTTATCAATCAACAATATTCATCACTGCTTTCAAGTCATTCTTAATGCCTCAATAAGATCTATTTCAACTATTCATAAAATCTCAATAAGATCAATTTCTATCATACTTTGCATGATCAAAATACTCTTTATAATAAAACTCAGTGAAGCAATATACATATCCATTTACTCTTATAATTTGGTACTTATCATCAAGATCATTACATCTTATCTAGAGATATATTTCTGACAATTCACCAATTAATAACTTATGCTAAGGATACCTTAATCTCAATTGATTTTAGACAACACTTCTCCTTTTACACCTATTCACAATCGTGGGGACTTTGTCATGATCATGACAGAACCAATTAATCTTAGCCACGATCGTGGGGACTATGCCATGATTGTGTCCTTCTTATTTTTCCTCGAATCCAACACAAATAGCAACATCATTTATAATTTCAACTATTCTCAATTAGTCACTATAAACACTTTCAAGCACTACTCTGATTCGTTTTAGAATTTTAACTATGGGAACTATAACTAACGAATATTCAATAAGTCATTGATCGTTTCCTATATCATCTCCAAACATATAATACATAGGTGCCCAATAACATTATTCACCAATGTAATCATATTATTAGACATGTACTCGTAATAACTGGTTAACTTAACCTTGAAAACTTCTATACATGTCGTTATCATTTATCTCATCTTCCAATTATCATTTATTTAATCTTACATACATACGTTCTCAATCAATTCAAAGTTATAAGGGCATAACCATTATGAAATTCTAATCTCAATTCCACAAACATATTCTTACACTGAATCATAAACTCTTATCACATTAATCAAATAATCATTTCAAATCCAATTTCAACCTATTAAGATCATAAAATTTTTTGTTTTCACTCAAGTATGCTTATAGACCTTAAATCTTGTCATTTCTACCATATCTCTACTTTCTTCAATCAATCCACAACAATATATTCACATCTATATCACATTTAAGGACACACCATCACAGTACAATATTGATATCATGTTTAAAGATACAACCACACATAAAAATGTAGTGAATCTTTATCTATCATATAGAACCAGATATTATTTATCATTTCTAGATATCCACGAATTTTCATTTTCTCACATCCTGACAGATTTTCATTCTTCTCATTACTTCTAATAGTTCAACTTTTAAAGAATGCTCATGCAAATGACTCATACAAATGACACTCAGACTGGGGATCAGTTGTCACTGCATGCTAAGACATGTCTAAAATGCATGTATCTTGACACATAGTTTGAAAAAAGCCCATGTAAGATACTAAATATGGGCTCTGATACTAACTATGTAGCACCACACTTCCACCAAGCACGTATCCGTACATCCCAAGGACATTCGAACACACACCCTATGAAAGCGATGCGCTAGAGCAGTCAAACATAACTTATTGCAAATTTTTCTCAAACATCATATGCATTTTTCAGAAAACCAATAATCGTTAATGGCCCATTTTATTTATAACAATTTCAATCAAAATTGTTACAGACAATATACATATTGCAGAATTTTTGTAATAATTTGGGCCTTTTTCAAATTTGAAACAATTTCAGTCATAAAGTCATTACTCATCAGAATTATTTACATACAACGGTATAATATTTGCAGAATACATTCTTTAAGACAAAAATAACAGAAAAATGTATGAAGATGCCAACTGATCCTAACCTCTTTCTCTTACTCAAAAGCAGCGGTTAGACTCCAGCTAATTTAACTAGGTGTCTTCTCTGAGCCTGAAAAATTTATTACAAATTGGGGTGAGTTTTGCGAACTCAGTTGAGTAACCATCCTCGATGGTTCACTCTTATCATGTAGCACAACAATTCATGTTATCATATACTTCACATTATCTCATTTATCATCATGTGATATCACGAAACATTTTACTCACAAATGTCACATTCCCAAAATCCATAGAATTCATCATTTCATCGCGATCATGCAAAACATGTTCATCGATAAGTATTCACACATTTCATACAATAAAAATCCTCAAAATATTGCAATCATTCAATTTATTCATATCACATATGTATACAATAGTTATGAGACTTTAATTTGTTTATTATGTTGTTATGACCGAGTGCCTTTTTCATTGTCCCTTATCCGTTGTGGATACTAAGCTCTACCATACTGTCCCTTATCCATTGGGGATACAAGGCTCTTTATACATTGAGCTTTAAGCTCTTTTTCACTGGCAACTCTGGCCACAACTGCCTTTATATATCATGCACTCATGGAATAAATGCATTTCACATATTCAATCATCATGTTTAGTCAATGCATTTGCATTCACTTTCTCATTCACATTGATCATCGGTGTGTGTATACTAATATATGCATGAGTATGAAATGCATTTTTCTAATCTCTCAATAATATTTCTCATATATGTTATTCTTGGGCTCTAACCTTTAATATGGGAACAGAATGTTACACCAATGACATAATCTAACTCATCTTCTGTTTCTTTTCTCTTAGTTTGCACAACGTTTAGAATAGAAGGTTGAGATTCCCTAACTTGCTTCAGACTAGGTTCACTAACCATTTTAGAGTAACCCTCTGTAGTCATTTCTTCATCTTATTCCTTGCGAGCTTCTTTATACTGAACCGGGTGATTGTCATCATCCTTTCATTTGTGGTTTTTTTCATTTGTACTTGGCAAACTCCCTTTAGGTCTCTTTGTCACTACTTTGGCCAGTTGGTCAAAATTTTTCTCCAAGTTTTGTATGGATGTGTCTGTTTGTTGATGTTTTGCTTTTGATTCCTAACTAAATTCCAATCTCAACACATTCATCCCTGGTTCCTTAGTTGTGATGTTTGTGCCTGAAATCTAAGTGGAGGGTTATTCCTTTTCTGTCCCTAATTTGCCCATAAAAAGTTAGGGTGGTTCCTCAATCTTGGATTGTATGTGTTATTATGAAGGCATTGGAGCATTCCTTAAATAATCTACATGTTTGGGTTGATCTGATTAACAATATTGTAATGGGTGATCTATCCCATAAGTCTCACATTGCATCACTCTTCCCTATAGAGCCATAGTAATATTGTCTATCTTCTTGTTCAGGGCCTCCACTTGACTTGCCAGTTTATTCACAACGTCTATTTCGTAAACTCCAAATGGCCTTTTAGTGGTTTATGCTCCAGCTAAGCACCATTAGTAGTTATTTATGGTCAGGTCCTCAATCAATTCTTAAGTCAATTTAGGTTTCTTATTATTCAGCGTCCCTCCAAATGCTGCACTAATTGACTGCCTGGTATTTTGACTTATCCCATTAAAGAAAGTTTGGATTTACATCCACAAAGGTAATCCATGCTGTGGGCATCGTCGAAACATCTTTTTAAATTTCTCCCATATGTCGCACAAAGATTCTCCTTCATTTTGAGAGTATAAAGAGATATCGTTCCTCTACTTCCTTGCCTTGGTAGGAGGATAATTCAGTAAAAAAATTCCCACCACTTGATCCCATGTCATCAGTGACGAACGTGGCATTGAGTTAAGTCACTACTTTGTTTTTCCTCTCAAAGAGAAAGGAAATAGACCCAGTTTGATGGTGTCATCATTCGCTCTATTTATTTTAAATGTATTACAAATCTCTAAGCAGTTAAAGAAGTGTGTGTTAAGGTCTTCGTCTTAGACTCCATCAAATTGGACCAACTATTGCACCATTTGGATAATGCTCAGTTTGATCTCAAAATTGTTCACTTGTACAGTCGATCTCACTATGTTGGATTATGTGTTAGTTAAGTCTAGCCTAGCATAACATAGTTTATGGTTGGTAAACCATATTGCACAATCCTTTGGTGTCTATGTGACCTTCCAAGTCCTCTATCCAACTATCTAGTTCAAACTCCCTAAGGGTTGTCCTACGACAATTCCTGCTCACATTTCTTTATATCTCAAGATTTACATCAAATAAGTTCTCAGTGTTACTTTGGGTTATAAACAAACCTGGAGTCTAGTCTAAACTATGGAAATAACCTAGCTAACAAAATTAAATTAAATAGCATAAAGTAAAAGAAATAAAGTATAGCAAATAAGAAAACAAAAGTAATGACTAGATTAATAAAACTAAAGTGTTCGAAATATCACTGTTCACGGCAACGGTGCCAAAAACTTGATCGACCTATTTTGTGTTAGACAATATTTAATACCGCAAGTGCACAGTATAGTTGTAGCTAGAATCGAAAAATACAAGTTGATCATACGAAGACGGTGAGTACTATTAATGACTATTATTCTATTATCTAGCCTATAAAATGATTGTGGGTTTTTAATTTAAGAAACTAAAATTAATCAAATAAAGTAAACACGCAGCACATAAGAAATCCACCTATCATTATGGATGGTCTATTTTATAAACCACTTGTATGGTATATAGGTCGAAAACCCATGATGTAGCCCTATTGAGGCTTATCGATGAAATATTTCAATACCATCGGAGTCACAACGAGAAAAGTCTTTTTCAATTCATGTGGTCTAACAATGCCACGTAAGAAATTGAAAACTAGAATGCATCATCCAATAGCTCTAATGCAAAGTTCTTCACCCAATATGCTTTTTTATCAATTTCATTGTTTGTTTGAATTAAAACTTAGTATGTCAACTTGTATTGATTTATCATTATGTTATTTAGAACTTATTATATTTAGTAATTTATTTTAATTGCATAGTTAGATGGACAAAAGTTGGATGTCTCATCGGAAATGGTCTAATGAATATTTAGGAGCCAATAGTTTCATACTATTTGTAAAAGATCAGATAGGTGTATAATTGTTTATTCACTGTCCATGTATAACTTATTTAAATGTAAACATTCAAAGTCAAGATGTGGTATATAATCACTTGTTAATCCAAGGCATAGATTGTAACATCCCGTTTTCGTATAACAGGTTGAATTATAGAAACGGGTACATGTGAGAAAATAGGAAACCACATCTCATGCTTATGCATTTGTAAATAGTGATTTCTGCACATGAAAATATATGTACATGTATTCATGACATTTCCCGGTATAATTTAGAATAAAATGTGATTTTTTGTGAAAAATAGGCTTTGTGTGAAAAAAATTGAATTGGAGAGGATCATTAGGGTTTTCTGATTTTTAGAGAATTATAGAAATTTTCTAGAAATTTTTCGGAGTCATTTACGGACCCGAAAAACTGGCAAGAGACAGACTAGAGATTTACCGGTAGTGAAAATAACTGTCCAATGGTACTAGAAACTTAGACATATGAAATTAAGAATTTTTTAATTGAGCCATTGTAATTTTGGAAAGAAATTGGAAATTGAATTGGAAACAAATTAGTGAACCAATGGGAGTGTGACATGTGGCAAGTGACACATGTCACTTGCCTACATGTCCACCTATTATTAGTCATTAATAAAGTCACATATTTAGGAGTCTTTCACGACTCTTTCTAGTGCCTTC
>JANQBM010000006.1:7541153-7577187 GCA_025594535.1 Erythroxylum domingense | reverse complement strand
AGAAATATAATTATTTCAGAAATTCCAACAATTCTGGAATTTACTAAAATACCCCTGAATATGCTATTTTGCATTCTGCATCAATGTGATTTTGAGCTAGTTGCTATTTTCTAAATTTATTTTTTTGTCTAGTGTGAGTTGAAAGAAAGTGTTTCAATTTTTGTACGTTCTTGAGTGGTATCTGTATTAAGCTCCCGTAAGGCAATTTTTTGAACCTGCCTTTTGCATAATTCTATTGATTGGGATGTTCGTGTTTCCATGTCCTTTGGCCTATGATATCCGCTTATAACCCGAAATGAACAGATAATTTTCTTCTTTATATTCGAAGTTATGAATCATTTATTTTTATCACTTCGAAACAAACATCTTGCTCAAAATTAATAACTTCAACTATTGTAGTCTCTACGACCTTGAATTAATTTCCCAGGGTGTGTAGGAATCTGCACTTTCACTCTTGTGCAGTTATATTCTTTAGATGTAATTTAAGTTAGGAAGGAATCGCGCATGGGATTAAACCTTCTGTTTATTGATCTAGCCCGTCTTACCCATGTATATCTCACAAATAAACCTTCGCACAAAATATTATTACTGAAGTACCATGACCAGTTGTAAGTCTATAGGAGCAACATTTTATTTATGCAGCAACTTTCAAAGGTTGCTTAGATCTCATCAGCTGAAAATAATTATCAGGTACCAAAGTGGAAGGCATCTTGCGGCAAGCTGCAGATGTCGATGATGTTGAATGTCGAATTCGAGAATATGAACAGGGTTGGTCCATTGAAATGATTTTGTTTCTTTGATTACCATTTAGTTTCTTCTACTTTTTAATGCAGTTACTGCACGCTGTCCTATATCAAATTTCAAATGTATGAATTTTGAAGATTAGGTATCAAGCGTAACATTAATTAATGGTTTAGGATTGATGATAATCAATTGTTGAGATACTGTACCAAGTGATGAAGTCCTATCTACTCACAAATCCATCTTCTGACAAGTTTGGGTTATGAAATATGATTTGCAGGGAAAACAGAATTTCTTCAGGGTGAAGATGCACATGTTATTGGTGATTGTATCAAGGTATTTTTTGTTTTTATTTTTAATCACAAAAGTGTTAATCCCTTCCAATGAGCTACGGCATTATTTGGAGCCAAAGATTTCTTTTTAATGTTATTGTAAATTTTCAGTATTTCCTGCGGGAGTTACCTTCATCACCAGTACCTGCTTCTTGCTGCAATGCTCTGCTAGAAGCATGCCGTAAGTGTACTGGAGAATTTCTTATGTTGACATTGTGTCCTGTCCCTCTGTTTTCTTATGCACTTCATATGTGGTATACTTGAAAACTACGTTAAAGTGCAGCAATTGCATCATAGTTTTAACCTTGCTGCTACATTTTTTCAATCTTAAACAATAATCCTATATTACAACCCTTCTGTTTAGTTAGTGTGGAAAATTTTCATTTACCATCTTTGAACCAGAATTATCAATTAAAAGAAGGGCTACTTCTGTTTAGTTGCTTAATTACGTAAATACTTCTGCAAATGTTGCAGAGCATATGAAATCTATTTCTCCAAAATCTCCTGATTTACACTCACTGTTTCAACTCCTCATAAATCATCTATGCAGTTCTAAATTTTATTAATTGGTGTAGCAAATGAATGCACTGTTTCTCATGTTACATGTTACCTGGCAAATTGGCTCAGTTTTCTTATAACATCAAGATAATGTTCATTGCTTAAAATGGTTTTCTCATTAAATTCTTCTGTAAGTTCTTTTTTTTAATGTTAAATCAAGAAAATGCTTTTTGTCTGTGGGATAACTCTTTAAGGTAATGATGAATCAGGTCTCTTTTAAATCTATCAGAATCTTGGTTTATAATTTTTGTTGAATTTATTAATCGCCTTTCATGTTAATTATTATTGGAATAACATCAAAGATAGAATGTTTTGAAATCCTTTATCTTTGACAACAAGATGACAGAAGGCACCATAGAATGACCAAGTATGTTGCTGAAATTTTTTGATGATATTCCATAGGCATCTATGAGTACATTTTGTTTGTATATGCAGAACACCAAGCAATTAGCTACTTGAGTGACTCCCAAAAAATATAGATATGACATTCTTATTGTGTAAACCGCTAGGCTCCTTGGATAATTTATTCAGATACAAGTGCAAGGAATTTGATCCACTTTTTATAACAAAGAGTTTCTCTTTTTTATTGTTTTATTTCTTCTGATCCCTGGCTGAATTTCAAATTTTCAGGAACTGAACGTAGCAAGAGAGTGAATGCTATGCGTACAGCAATATGTGAAACTTTCCCTGAGCCAAACCGTCGATTATTGCAAAGGTAGTTCGTATAAACTTTTCCAGTACTCAAATATGTGAAATTTTAAGATGAGCTCAACCTTTTCTTGTGATATATGCAAGCAATGATGCTTTAAATGTGTTGTCTTTGGACCTGAATTCGTACTTGCTGTTGTTTGGGAAAGAGAAGAGGTTAAAAACAAGAAACATATACAGTTAAAAGCACCAAAATTTGAAAAAGATGATGTATTTTTTAACTGGCTGTTCTTTCCTATACCCATAATGAGAGCTCACGCTCCTCCCTGTACTTCCAAATATATCATTCACCAGATTTTAAAATTGTAGTGCATACTTGTACCAACCTTGTGCATGATGTCGTATCTTAGAAGCCTATAATTCTGGCAAAATAGTGATTCATTGGATGTAATTCTCTGCTTTGTCTAGAATGACTGCTGTCCTCAAAGTATTAACTTTTTGCTATCAGCTAGAGGCAGAATGTGGAACAGATAACTGTTTTTGAATTGAAACTTTTCGTTCTAGATTGAACATTCAAGTAGGGATGCTGAGGTGACAAATGGTTGTAAAGGTTTATGTATTATGCAAGTTTTGTCAAAGAAACGAAAATTCTCTTTCCTATCAAAATGATGCCTTTTCTGCTTGTGGCCCTAATTATGGATCAATTGCTCAATTTTCTCTGTTATTCAGAATTCTTTTAATGATGCAAGCTGTGGCTTCTAACAAAGCCGTGAACCGAATGAGCACTTCAGCTGTAGCTGCTTGCATGGCACCATTACTTCTTCGTCCTCTTCTGGCTGGAGACTGTGAAATTGAAACTAATATTGATGTAGGTGGTGATAGTTCTATTCAACTTCTAAAAGCTGCTGCTGCAGCTAATCATGCTCAGGCCATTATTATCACATTACTGGAAGAGTATAGCACCATATTCAGTGTAAGCAGTTGTCATGCCCATGCTTTCAGTATGAATTTGATTGTTAGGCTGTCACACCTAGAGCTTGCATTGGAAGTTTTTTCTTTTGTATTGGTGAGTGCAATTGAAGTTGGATTGGTGAGCCTGTAACTTTGCATGAAATATTTGGTCATAGATTTGGAGTCTATATTTGCGATGGCAAGATGTCCATAATGAAATTAATAGTCAAGAGCTTTTTTTTTAAAGAAAGAGATGCCCTTGTCTTCCTGATTTTTTCTCATAGCAGCACTTACCAAGAGTTTCACTTCAACTACTTGAGGGACACAGTAAGATGGACAACTAATATGATGCTGGCAATAGAATGACAATGATTTGGTCATATTGCTTGATGCTAAATGGGAAACAAAATGTCCAAGTTTGAGAATTTAGCTGTGATTTTGTTGTTTAGTGTGTTTACATCATCTGGAATCAGCTTTTACCTTGTGCTTTCTTTAAGTTAGTATGCTAACTACAGGAAGGTTCTACATCTCCTGGACTATATACGGACTCGGAGGAGTGTGAAAGTGAGGAAGCAGAGTTAACAGATGATGACCAATACTATGAAGATGATGCAACACAAGGTTCCGATAATTACACAGATGATGATCTTGACAATGTCTCAACTGGAACCTACACCGGGAGTGATGGCTCTGGTGAAGACGATCTGTCTGTCGATAAGGTTTATACACTTTTCTTTCCCTATTCTTTTTCTCGTGTCTATGCTATACCTTTGCTTTTGTTAATTAAAATTATATTATCAGCATATGTTTATTGTTCTTCAGTGGATATTGTTTGAGCATCAACTTTGAAACCTCAATGAAAAATATTAAAAGTTTGGTCTTTTCTTCCCTTACTTCCCTCATTTTCTCATGGTCAGAAGCTTATTTGGCAAACCTTGAAAGGTTTAATCTCTTCAAATTTTCTACTACTCAAGCCAGCAAGTGTAACTGGTGGCCTCTCTTACGTATTTGAACCTTTTCCTCCTTTTGTCTCCTGTAATGGCTGGGACCTTGAAAGGTTTAATATCCTCAAAGTTTATGTTACTCAAAGCCACTCAAAGTGGCATTATATCTCACTGCCCAGTTTTCTTCCTTTTATTCATGTTTAGTTCCATGTTTTGCTGTCGGATTATATATAATCATTCAAGGTCACAAATTTATCTTTCCATACTTCTGATGGATTAAAACCTTCTGCTTTTTGTTTCCTTTCTTTTGTATATGTATATGTGTGCAAGTTTTACTTATTTGTGGGTAGTTTGTTGATAGAAACAAGGAAGAGCTATGTTCACTAACTAGTTTAGAGGTGCAGGATCGTGATGATCATAGCTCTGGTTCCAAGTCTTCTGAAGTGGACAATGACTCTAGACCTGAGCAGAAGTTATCAAGTTCAGTTCAAACCATGCTGCTCCCACACAATGATGGTAAAAGAAGAGAGAATTTCACAGATCGCTGTAAGACTACATATGTTTATGGTCAAAGATTAGAAGATGTTTCCGATGAAACAAACTTGGAGAATAAGCAAGCTAGTCATAATGCACCAGAATGTTTTCAGAATTTGGCGATTGTAGAAAATGGACTAGCTCAACGCATCAAGCATACAACTGTTTGGGGACTTGCCCCTGTAAGTATACGACTCATGCATTCTTTATATGTGGTTAGGCATTTACATTTTATTATATGCTTTTCTCAAATTGTTGTCTTCCTATTATGTCTCTCTCTTGCAATTGGGGGAAAAGATGAATGTTTTTAGTTCTTTTGGTTTATTGATTGTACATAAAAATTGTTTTTCCTCTTGTAATTGAGGGTTTCCCAACTTTTTGGCATGAGTTCAGGCACAGAAGAACATTCCAATGGAATCCATTGATTTTCCTATTGAAGAGGAGTAAGTATCAAAGATATTTCTGCACAAAAATGTGGTTCCTTTTGAATGACTTTAATTTTTGCAACATTAGTGTTATGTGCTGCTGCATGCAGTTATTATTCTTAGAATTCTTTGCAAAGGAATGCTGATTCGTTCATCTCTAAATTGCATATGGACATTTGAAGTCTTTGATAAGACTTGTGTAGATCATACGTCTGATTTGGTGGTTTAAGTGCATGTGCAAGACTTTTGTTTGTTCTTGGGTCACTGGGTGGATGGTTACATGTGTGTGTATGAGTGAAACAGGGTTGGGAGTGGGGGTTGTGGGCTAGAGGGAGGAGTTAGAAAACTCTGTTATGGTGCTTTTGGTTAGGCAGCATAGGAAAACTCTGTTATGGAGCTTTTGGTTAGGCAGCATAGCAGGGGGAAGATTTTTGCCTAGTCTGATGTTTATATAAAGAGGAATTGAAGATATATATGTGAACGTAATGTGAAGCTACCAAAACATACTGAGAAGCTAAACAGTAATTGTGCTCCACTCAGTTTGTTTTACGACTATTAAATGGAGAAATCTTATGTCTGAAGCTGACAATTTCTTTCAAAAATAAAGTAATGCAAAGTCTGGTGATCAACCTATTCCTTTCAATATTGATGTAATTTGCTTTCTTACATAACGCCACTACTTTTGCTGTCAATTAGTATGCTGAAAGTGGAGTATTTTGAAGGTTTGGATATAAGATTAAAAGGAGCTCCTGTTTAATCCAACTAATCCTTCTCTTTTTTAGCCTTGTTTCATCTTATTGCCCAGTTTTACTGCCCCAGTTAAATTTTCTTCCTATTAGTCTCTTTCTAAAAATTTTGATATGGTTTAGTTTCTCCTCACTCTTTTTTTTTCATTGGTTTGACATCATTAATTATTGCTCCATGTTCTCCCATTATCATAAGTGTTCTTGATGGATTTAGCTATGTAGAGACTATGGAACTGAACCTTTATTTCTTGTTTTGCATTTGAAGTCACATTTTAAAAATAATCCTAACCCAACGTATTTTTAATCATCGAATATTTTGGTTGAGTTGAGAATCAATTATAATAGCCTTGACTAGTTTAGTATGTTCTGCTAACAGCATGCGCTGTTCATAATTGGCTCCAGCGATGTTCTTTTTGCCAGTACATGGATGAAATTTTCCTTTTTGTTGCAACAAGTACGAACAAACCAACCATATTTTTCTTTACTGTTTCTTATGTAAACGCAGAGTAAATTTTGAACGAAATAATTTTCCGATCCAGTATGAAACATTTCTTTCAGTAAGCATCGATTGTTCATAATGCACTCCAATTGTGCTACTAATTTGACTTTCTAATCCATATCCAGAGCTGAACTTCAGAAGCTCGAAGCAGCTAAACTGGAGTTGCAAAACAAAATTTCTGAAGAGGTTAGTCATTAAAGAATGCTCCTCTTTCTTATCGATATAAGATGGTTCATTTTTATGATAGCATCGTCATAATAAGTCAGTTATATTTTCAATTATAGGTTAAAGGTAATGCAGCTCTTCAAGCCAACTTGGAACAGCGAAAAAGGGCCTTTGATGAGCGTCGCTTAGCTCTTGAGCAGGATGTACGTTCAATACTTGAAAATCACTTCACTTTTACTTTCTTCCGATTCTCTTTTTCTTGCTTTGTCATTTATATGGTCTATGAAAGCATTGGTGGATCTCAAGACTGCGGTGATAGAGTATGCTGGCTGCAGTTCTATGTTTATGCTGTTGAAATAAACACAATTGATTTGCATATGCCATTGACATCCCAAAATGCAATAAAGAATTTAAAAAACTAGCAGTTTCGTGTCAAATTCATTGCTGGATTTTCTACCCTTTGGATCTGTGTAAGAGAAAGAGAAAGGGACTAGACATGCTGTTTGTGTAGTTTTGAAGGCAATGTTGGTTTTTCTAGCTTAAATGTTTTTTATCCCTAAAGTAGTTAGTTGATCACATGAGGAACGCATGTCTGCCTGACTCTGGGTTTTGATCTATATATTTACAGGTTGCAAGACTGCAGGAACAACTGCAGGAGGAGAGGGATAAAAGGAAAGCTCTTGAAGCCGCACTTAATGCAACTGAGAAACCCTTGTGTGTTCCAGCCATGATTGATGAAAAAGTTAGTTTGTCTCTGCTCTAGTAGATGTAATTGTTGAAATAGCATATCAAGTTGTTAACTTGTGCCACAGTTGAAGGCAGATATTGAAGAAGTAAATCAAACTGAAGCAGACATAACCAAGTTAGAGAAGAAGGTTGAAGATCTGAGTGTACAGCTCAATCAACGGCATGGACCAGTTAATTTTTCTTTGCCTGACTCCTGTAAACAGCCCATAGACTCAAACAATCAAGCAGAAAAGCCGTAAGCCCCTTGTTAGTTTCTATTCAATGTTTTATTCTATTAGTTTGTCCTCCTCTATTTGCAGCAACTGGAAAGAAAAAGATATGTAGCTTGTAAAATTTGATTATGTGGTTAATGCCAATTTTTGCAGGGAAAAACAAAAAGATGCTGCAGGAAAGTCTACAAGTAAGGTAAAATAAACTGGCACTTCCAACGTACTGTTGATGAATCAGTGCTAGAATTTTGTCAGTTTTCTTGGATAAGAAGTCCCTAGATCTCTAAGTGCCTTGATTCCCTAGTAGATCACAATGCGTGTACTGTTCTAAGCCTATTTATTATTCGATATGTACTGAATAAGCTAGATGTTTTTGACATTGCTTGATTATCTTATGTAATGCATGTTAACAAACTCCATGTGTGTGTTAATTGTTGGATAATTTTGTTGTGCTCACTCACATAATCTACCATATTTTTTAGCATGATGGAATTGGATTATCAAGTACATATAGTAAAATTAGAGGTGCGAACTATTTTAATCTATATTTAAGGTCAGGTGGAATTTTTCAATATAAGTTTTCTGATATTCTTATGTATGTTTCAAGCTGACATTATTATGCACAGTTGTGGCTAGCATGAACCAGCAGAAATTTGTGGGAATCTAAGAAATGGATGTGTCAACTTGTCAGCTCATTAGCCTAGTTAACCAATTATTTCTGTACTGTCTAACTTAATTATTGAATGTAAAAAATACATTACAATGGCTTTTTCCTTTAGCTATTTTCGGTTGCCTTAATTTGAGACCTAATCAAGTCAGCAGCTTTTACGATTTTTGTCTTTGACGAATAATTCATGATAGCATATTTCCGTTGATGGGGCTGAAAGTGAGGATAAGCATGAATCACATTTAAGCAACAAGCGTCCACCTCAAAATCAACAGCTGGATCACACGTGTAGCAGCAGTCCCAATTCTGTTTCAACTCATTCCAAGAAATCTGGTATAAAGAACGAGGTAGGCAATGGATTTTTGGTGGTTTTGATGATTTAGTTCATTTAAAATGACTTCCCAATTTTGTGGGATATCGTGATACTATTTAGTCTTCATTTTGCTCCAGTAACAGTAGTTACTTGTCGAAGGATCTGTTTGCAATAGCTCCGTAATAGATATCTGCCAACAAATGTCCTAATATATTTGTGTTGCCAACCATAGGGAGCAAATTCTACAGCTTCTGCACTAACAAAGTTGACGACCAGACTCAACTTTCTCAAGGAGAGACGCAACCAGATAGCAAATGAACTCCAAAATCTGGACAAAACGCGTGCACCAAGTAAACCAGCCTTGAACCAAGAAAGGGGGAGAGGATCGGAGGATTCTCAATCAGCCTAGGTCCCTGATAAACGGGTGGAAATTGAAGGCCCATTACTCCCTGATACTGACAAGTTGCAGAAATCAGCCATGATGCCAGAAACGGAAAGCCAGGATCCTCGAATTATTGAGAGAAGAAAATAGGACAAGGCAAGGCAATGTTAGTTAAAGTTGCAGGACAGGTCCACCTCAAATGACCCCAAGAGCCAAAATTAGATGATTCATTGTCTATTATATTGTTAAACGTTATGCGTTGGGGAGATAGTAGAAGATACTACTAATGCTCATTCCAGCGGCAGTGATCAAATTTGTGACCCCCGCCCCCTGAAACCCATCATGTACATATCAAGTATCAAAATGATCTCCTTTGTTATTAAATCCTTTTAATGGGTAAATGCAACTGCAGTTGCTTGACCCCACCGATCAAGCTTCCACCTATTGAGGTCAGAGTTAATTTCGAAGTAATGATCGCGGACTAGACTAGTATACCCTTTCATCTTTGCTAGCTGTTTCCATCTTCGTTGCAACCGATCAAATTCGTGGAACTCATAAACTTGTATAATGAATGCTGTGGAGCGGATGAAATAAAAATCGTCATATTCCTGGCATAATTTATGTATCTGGTCCTTCCGAAAAGAACAGACGAATAGCGTGGAATTGTCGAATAGAGTGGTTAAAAGCATGACATATTTAAGATTCATTTCAAACCAATAAATGAATGAATGAATGAAGGCTGATTGTCCCGCACCACGTGGCCGCCCCAATTCGTGTCATTCCATTCAAAGTGCTAGGTTTTGTCGAACGTGAGTGGCTAAAAGCACGACGTAAACGAGATTCATTTCAAACCAAAGAATGAATGAAGGGTGTATGTCTCTCGCACCACGTGGCCGCCACAATTCGTGTCATTCCATTGAAAGCGCTAGTTCTTGTTTCGTTCGATGATAGATGGTGGTAGAGTTGGGAGTCTTAATACTCACCAATAAACTAGTGCTCAACATAGGACGATCATAGAACATAAATTAAAGAAAAGAAGGAATAACCGGAACTTCCATGATTAAATATCATATTCATACCAGACATCAATTTGAGCAATCTAAAACTCAAGTTGTAACAATAAATTTGATACATTAACCTTGAGACAATAGTAATAACAGAAATAGTGGTGAATAATAATAATATGATCGTCATCATCAAATCAAAGAATTAGAAATCCTTGAGCAATTTCCTAACCTGCTCAAGCGTCACGAAGAGAACCACCGTGAAAGGACCCTGCCTCGAAATTGTTGGAATGAACCCTTTGTAAAGTGCCATAAGCCCTTCGGCTCTCACTGTCTTCACCGCACAATCAATGGCACCATTGTACGGCGCACCACTTCCAGCCTCCATCTTCATATTCATAACCCTAGTCTTTATCACGTCCACCGGATTCGACGCCACAGCCGCCACAAACCCCGCCGCAAAGCTCGCTGTTACGTGAGTCCCAAGCCCATCAGCCATCACCCCATTCTTCAAAATCGCCTCCTTTATTTGATCATACGAGGCCAACTGTGACGCAGTTACTATCATTGCACGGTTCACCGTCAATGAAGACCCACGCCACAAGCTTGTTATACCTTCCTGTTTCGACATCTTAGTAATAGCATCAATTACTCCGTTGTAGTTACGACGTTGGGTGGGTGGCAGCCGGCCGTCGGCCTGCATCCTCACCATAGCCACGTCGGCAGGGTTCCCGACTGCGGCTCCGATCCCACCAGCGATTAATCCGGCAGCGATTTTCCTCACTAACGGCATGCTACCCGTTTCTTCATTAGTCCACTTTTGTTTGAGCACATCGTACAGACCCATGCGAGTGGTGGAGTAGAGTGTTTGTCGGAGAACGGTGGCGGAGACCCCAGAGAACAACGCGGCAACGCCTTCACTCTGAACTATCCGCATACCGACGGCAACAGGTCCTACTCGGGGTGGTGGGTGGTGGATGGCAGCAGCGGCTGCGGATGAAGAGTTGAAGGTAAAAGCTGGCCGGAGGTTGTGGATTTGTTGGGGATTAGGCAAGTTTTCACCTTGCAATTGCATGCGGACCTTAATGAGGTCTAGTGGATGTGTGGAGCAACCAGCAACAATTGAAGCAATGCCTCCTTCGACAAAACTCTTGACACCCATGATTAAAAGGAGTTTCTTTTCAGATAATTCAGTGTCTTAAACAACGTCAGATACAGCAAAATGAGAGAAGGGATCAGATCCAGTTGGGTGAAAGATCACTAGAGATTAAAAGATGGGAGTGTAAGCTAAGAGCTACGGAAGAAGAGTGAGGGACGGAAGGCCTTTGTGACATATGCTAGTAGGAAACCTAGGCGTGCAGAGGAGCGTGTGTTGAGAGATGGGTTTGGGAAAAGAGAAGGTAGAAGTATTTATAGCGTTGTCAACGAAAGGAGTAGTGAACGGGAGAGGAAAAAGAGCAAAACGCGGTTGGTGGGTCCATTGTCTGGTGGCCATTCTTACTCTGTGCTTTGTTGACTATAATAAATGAATAATATAACATACGTCTTTCTAAAACTTACAACTGTCAGCCATATAGTATATGTTACTCCCCCAGGTTCTACGCTGCTTCAGGTTTTATCTGTTACTTTCTACTCTTTTATTTGCATGAATGGAGAGACTCGCCAAATTACATAAATTTGAAGCTACGAATTGTTTGTTTGCGTCTCTGCAAACGAGCCGACTTGGGAAGTTTCAGTGGCAGAGATGAGAAGTAAGCCGCGTCTTTTAACGCTATAGTTGTATTTTCTTTATCAACTTGACCTGGTTATAAATACGTATAAAATTGGTTTTTCCCACACAGCTGGAAATGGAAATCGCTTTTCCGCGTTGACTCGATTCTCCTTCAGGCCAATGAAATCTGAATTATTTTCCTATATTTAAACCCTACCTGTTTGTTCACCCAATTCATAACCATAACATTTAACATACCCACAAAAAAAAAAAAAGAGACTTGCAGCATCTACGTGGGCTAATGAACAACCAATTATGAGAATCTGTCTTGTATTTTTTGGTAAGATAATGTTCAAATGTATTTGGATATCGAACAATGCATATCACTAAAAGAATTAACTTAGTGCATGGAAGTAAGACAGAACATCGTCATGTCTGGAATTGAGTACTCTTTGGTAATGCTTGCTTTGAAATATGTCTTAAATTAGGACTCTTTGTGTCATACATGTCATTCAGGATGTGTTATTTGTGTCATACATGTCATTCAGGATGTGTTATTTGCCTACAACTATTTTTAGTTAGGATCACAAGAAATCCGAAATTTGGTTAACTTTTTAATGCAGTTACTGCACGCTGTCCTATATCAAATTTCACATGTATGAATTTTGAAGATTAGGTATCAAGCGTAACATTAATTAATGGTTTAGGATTGATGATAATCAGTTGTTGAGATACTGTACAAGTGATGAAGTCCTATCTACTCACAAATCCATCTTCTGACAAGTTTGGGTAATGAAATATGATTTGCAGGGAAAATAGAATTTCTCCAGGGTGAAGATGCACATGTTATTGGTGATTGTATCAATGTATTTTTTGTTTTCATTTTTAATCCCAAAAAGTGTTAATCCCTTCCAATGAGCTACGGCATTATTTGGAGCCAAAGATTTCTTTTTAATGTTCTTATAAATTTTCAGTATTTCCTACGGGAGTTACCTTCATCACCAGTACCTGCTTCTTGCTGCAATGCTCTGCTAGAAGCATGCCGTAAGTGTACTGGAGAATTTCTTATGTTGACATTGTGTCCTGTCCCTCTGTTTTCTTATGCACTTCATATGTGGTATACTTGAAAACTACGTTAAAGTGCAGCAATTGCATCATAGTTTTAACCTTGCTGCTACATTTTTTCAATCTTAAACAATAATCCTATATTACAACCCTTCTGTTTAGTTGGTGTGGAAAATTTTCATTTACCATCTTTGAACCAGAATTATCAATTAAAAGAAGGGCTAATTCTGTTTAGTTGCTTAATTATGTAAATACTTCTGCAAATGTTGCAGAGCATATTAAATTTATTTCTCCAAAATCTCCTGATTTACACTCACTGTTTCAACTCCTCATTAATCATCTATGCAGTTCTAAATTTTATTAATTGGTGTAGCAAATGAATGCACTGTTTTCTCATGTTACATGTTACCTGGCACATTTGTTCAGTTTTCTTATAACATCAAGATAATGTTCATCGCTTAAAATGGTTTTCTCATTAAATTCTTCTGTAAGTTCTTTTTTTTAATGTTAAATCAAGAAAATGCTTTTTGTCTGTGGGATAACTCTTTAAGGTAATGATGAATCAGGTCTCTTTTAAATCTATCAGAATCTTGGTTTATAATTTTTGTTGAATTTATTAATCGCCTTTCATGTTAATTATTAGTGGAATAACATCAAAGATAGAATGTTTTGAAATCCTTTATCTTTGACGACAAGATGACAAAAGGCACCATAGAATGACCAAGTACGTTGCTGAAATTTTTTGATGATATTCCATAGGCATCTATGAGTACATTTTGTTTGTCTATGCAGTACACCAAGCAATTAACTACTTGGGTGACTCCTAAAAATCTAGATATGACATTCTTGTTGTGTAAACTACAGTAAAACTTCTATAAATGAATATTTTTGGGACCTGAGAATTTATTATCTTATACGGAATTATTAATTTATCGATAAATAAATATTTTATTAATTTATCGATAAATTAATATTTATGAATTTATAGAATAATTTTTATTTTGTACATTATATTTGTCAAATTAAACAATTAATTTTTTTCGTAACTAAGAAAAGAAATTAAATAAACAATTAATTAATGATGGTGCATTGTATCTAAGTTTATTAATCTTGTCAAAAATAAGTTGATTAATCTTAAGTTAGCGTAATTCAAAATAGAGTACATGTAGGTACATTAGAATATGAAGTGTTGTGAATTGTTTCAAGCACACAGTACTGTATAGAGTTTATAAATAGATGCATTTACTTTAACTTCATATACCAAAATATGAAAATTCATATATTATATTTTCTCTTCCATGGCTACTCTTTTGAAAGGTGTAAAAAAGTCTACGCTAACTGATGAGATGAGAAAAGCATTATGTGAGTACAAAATCAGCATCCCTCTTCAAGTCAAAAAGATTTGCAACAATGGATTCAACAAAAGTTTGATCTCTCTATTAGTCAAATAATAATATCAAATACTCTTAAAAGGTAAGCAAAGTATTTGTCAAAAGAGATAACAAATAGCAATGTTAAAAGGCACAAATCAACAAAATATCCTGAATTAGAAAAGGTATTGTATGAGTAGTTTCTCCAATATCAAGAGAAAGTGAACATAACTGGAGAAATGATTCAAACTAAAGCAAGAGAGTTTCTACAAAAGATGTATGGTGATGCAAATTCATAATTTAAATTCTTAAGTGGTTGCCTAGAACGGTTCAAGGTGAGACATGGGATTAAATCTTATAGAAGGTTTGGTGAAAGCGGTTCAGTTGTCATAGAGAATATTAAAGAAGTTGTACCTAAAATTCGAGCTAAATTGGACAAATTTTATTGGTGGGATATCTATAATATGGCTGAAACATGCTTATTTTATCGTTTGCAAGCAGATCATTCACTAGCTACAAAGTAATTAGAAGGACGGAAAAAGGACAAGGAAAGATTTACTGTTGTTGTTTGTTGCAATGATGATGGTTCAAATAAAGTACCTCTTTGGATTATTGGTAAGTATGCTAATCCTAGATGCTTTAAAAATGTGAATATTGACAATCTTAATTGTCATTATCAAGCCAACAAGAAAGCATGGATGACTAGATTACTCTTTCAAGAATTTGTTCATTGGTCTGATGATAGAATGACAAGTAGAAAAGTGCTGCTTATAATAGACAATTGCCCAGCCGATCCCAAGGTTATTGAAGGCTTGATAAATGTTGAATTGTTCTTTTTGCCTCCAAATACAACATAAAAAATTCAACCATGTGATGCTGGAATTATTCAATCACTTAAGATTTATTATCGACGTCGTTTTTATTCTAGCATCTTGGAAGGCTATGAGATGGGAGCAATAAATCCTAAAAAAATTAATGTCCTGGATTTTATCAATTTTATTAATGCTGCTTGGAATATTGATGTGAAGGCCACAACTATTGTAAATTGTTTTCGACATTGCAAAATTCGATCCGAGGAAGGTATCCTTCTAGAAGAAGAAACTGGTGATGTTGAAGGCATTCAAAGATTAGAGGAAGTTATTTCTAATTTACATCATAGAAATGTCATGAATATAGAGCAGATTCTGAATTATCCTAGTGAAAATGAAGCTTTAATGGAATTGCATACGGACGAAGAAATTATTCAAGGAGTAATGGGTATGGAAGATGATGACAATCAAGATCTAGATGATAGTAACGCTATACCACATGTTTCTCCAAAAGAAGCTTTTCTTGTCGTAGAGACTTTGAAAAGTTATTTGCTTCAAAATGAGAAGAATGTGCCGAATGTAGTTTATGCCCTCCAAAAAGTTAAAGATGAAATTGAATTCAGTTCACATGAAAAGAATAATCAATTGACTATAGATACATATTTTAGGAAAGCATAAAATTTGAAATAAAAATTGTTTAGGAAGTGCTTTATTTTATGAATTATATATGTAATTTTCATACTTATTTAATGAATTATTATTTTTATATTTTCAGTGGGCGTCAAGGAATTTTTTTTAAAACTATTATCTTATGCATTTAGCGAGGTTATTATTTTATTTCATTGGCCCAAGTCGGGACCAGAGAAAATTATTATTTAATCGAGATTATTAATTTATTGAATATTCATTTATCGAGATTTTACTGTATTAGGCTCCTTGGATAATTTATTCAGATACAAGTGCAAAGAATTTGATCCACTTTTCATAACAAAGAGTTTCTCTTTTTTAGTGCTTTATTTCTTCTGATCCCTGGCTGAATTTCAAAATTTTAGGAATTGAACGTAGCAAGAGAGTGAATGCTACGCGTACAGCAATATGTGAAACTTTCTCTGAGCCAAACTGTCGGTTGTTGCAAAGGTAGTTCGTATAACTTTTTCCAGTATTCAAATATGTGAAATTTTAAGATGAGTTCAACTTTTTCTTGTGATATATGCAACCAATGATGCTTTAAATGTGTTGTCTTTGGACCTGAATTCGTACTTGCTGTTGTTTGGGAAAGAGAAGAGATTAAAAACAAGAAACATATACAATTAAAAGCACAAAAATTTGAAAAAGATGTATGTATTTTGTAACTGACTGTCTTTCCTATGCCCATAATGTGAGCACATGCTCCTTCCTGTACTTCTAAGTATATCATTCACCAGATTTTAAAATTGTACTGCGTACTTGTGCCAACCTTGTGCATGATGTCGTCTATTAGAAGCTTATAATTCTGGCAAAATATTGATTCATTGGATGTAATTCTCTGCTTTGTCTGGAATGACTGTTGTCCTCAATGTATTAACTTTTTGCTATCAGCTGGAGGCAGAATGTGGAACAGATAACTGCTTTTGAATTGAGATTTTTAGTTCCAGATTGAACATTCAAGTAGGGATGCTGGGGTGACAAATGGTTGTAAAGGTTTTGGTTGTAAAGGTTTATGTAACATCCCATCACCAATGAGAAGGACAAAATAGTCATTTGGAATAGTTTATAAGTACTTAAAATTGTCTTGACTTGCTTAAAATTGTCTTGACTTGTTCATGCATACACAAATCACTGTAAAGTGTAGTTACTAACGTAATCTATAGATAATAGATAATGATCAATTAAAAAAAGATAATATTAATCTTTTGAAATGAACACATAATCAAAAGAGATATTTTTGCGAGAAAGAAAAGAGTTTCTTAAAAAAGATTTTTAATTGGTAAAATATAGTCAAATTTAAGTAAGTGATTTGATTAATAATGCATATAATTTAAAAGATAATTTATTTATATATGTGTTAGATATTTTTCTACAAAAATAATGCTGCGGTGAAAGACACAATGCCAAAATGATGCCATCACGATAGGTTTAAAGTGAAAGCAAGAAATTATCTAGTATAATGAGAAAACGGAAATGTTAGCTTGAAAATCAAAAAGTTGCCTATTAGATGTTGTAATGAGCTTACCAAAACAAACCATAAGAGAAATTCCAAGACATCGTACATGAGAGTTTTAAACAACAAGATTAATTATTCTTTTTGAGATAAATTAAATTCGGATTTTAATTTAGATATTTATATCATCTCAACTGTAGTTTAATTATTCTTTTTGAGGTTTTTTTTTTCTTAAGAGGAATTTCAATGTGTCTAGGTAGTGGAAATAAATTTTCTAAGAAATATATTTTTTATGTTGATGTCGCTTTTCTTAGGATTTAATATAATTAATTCTAACATCAGCTATTTTTTTAGTATGTCGAAGAAACATAAATTAGGTTAAAAATTAGAACCAATAATACGTCTCCCTATATGAACTGTTGATTTCTTTTCTTCCAAAACTCTCCCCTCACAACCAAAATTCATATTAACGTTAAGTTGGACCAGAAACTCTCCAAGGTTTGTGTTCAAAAGCTCTCACTATTCGCCTCACAAAATTGAAGTAGGACCTAAACACTTTTCTACAAAAGAATAGAGACTAAGTAACGCCGTCCTTCTCCGGCTTCTTCGGAAGTTCCATTGTTCTATGATTGGACGGACACCTAAAGTCGCGTACTTTAATTTCTCAATTCACCTGACTTGGCAATAACCTGACCTTGACCAAGTTTATTGGTTGGCATTAAATTTGTTGTTCTTATTTGTCTCCGGAATTGGAACCCTGACATTTGGAATACGCTTTTGTGCATTGACTTGATTAGGATATATATAATTTGAATGAATGAATGAGAGGCATTGTTCTTTTCTTGTTAGAAATAATTTCTAACACGTGGATTAATATAATCACAACATTAATTTTATATACATAATTATTAATCAAGTTGTTCAATATATATTTAATAATTATAATGAGATGGTTAACAATTTATTAATTACATTTGAGTCACATGGTAGTTTCCTAATAATTATATATTGACCCATTAAACTGTGGTTTACATCATTATTTACAATGATACAATTTACCTATTCTATCCTTTAGGGTAAAACATGCCATAATATATGACATACAGTGAGATTTTTATATATATTGTATGTGTGGATGTGTAATGCTAAGAAGGGTCTTTTGTCATTAGTTCTCAAAGAGCACAAAATTTTGTTAGTTTTATTTTATAGGTTGAGAGGAAATGAAGAGAGCTCAAGACTACATGCCAAGTATTGGAGATATGTGATTTTTTATATGTTTATGCTCTAAACAGAATGAGATCTTGACTTTGTGATGTTGTTGAATGCAGCATAGTATTTAGCAATTGGTATCAAAGCTAGATCATTGGATTGTAGAGCTCGGTTTTTCGGTTGTGCAAAATCGTTTTCAATTCAAATCGTTTTTTGGGTAAATAACTTCGAAATGATGTGTTATTGGTTCAGAAAAGATTATTGGTTGTTGTTGTTGCCTTTTATCTCTGTTTTGGACAAAAAATCACGATTTTTGGATGAGTTTTTGGAAAAATTTCGTGTTTTCTTCCATGGCCGAAATGGGTTTAATGTTTACGGATGTTGGAGCACTTTTGACTGAAATAGATATGAGAAATTCGTAGATCATGAAAAATGGAAGAAAACGCTTCAAAAATCATCGAAAACAGAAGTCGGGAGAAGGAGTTACGAGTAGGTTGGACCTGCGGATACATGAGTCGACCCGCTGACCCGATTAGGGGTTAGGGACGACATTGTACGGGTCTACCACGAGTTGAACCGCACAACCCGACCCGAGTTAACAGGTCGCTACCCCTGAACCTAAGCCTGCGGTCTACCCGCGCACTGAACCCGAAATATGTTATTTTTATTTTTATTTAAATTTTTTTTCAAAAAAATTTTCTGCACGAACGTGGGGGCGGGTGCATAGTCATTTTTGGACCTTTTTTTTGTTTTGCTCCATTTTTAATTCTATGTTTCTCATATGTTTATGCACAAGATTAGTTAATAATTTTTATTTGATGATTCTAATTATTTTAATCTTATTATGGCATAAACATGATTTTTTGTTGAGAATAGTTAATGCTTATTTTTGCCTGTTGTAGAATTAAGCATGTGAAACTATTTATGATTAAGAATTTTTAAATATTAACGTACATTTAAAATTTTGTGTTTTCCTCTAACATAACATTAAGATTCATACGAGTAATTAATTATCCTGTCGATAATTACTACTTAGTAGGATGCTTAATATGGTAAAAAAATTTATTGAAATATTATGAACCGCACAATTTTTCTATCCTTTCGATTGTATATTGATAATTTGGTTGTAATATTTTGATAAATGGTTCTTACCTTTGAATGAGTTTTGTATTTATTTAAGGGACTCTAGCATGAATGATATATTTAATTTTGAGAAAAAGATCATGAATTACATGATTATGTTTTAACATGCATTTCATTGTTATTACTCTTGTTTCTCATTCAACTTTAAACAACCCAAGAGTCTCTGCTATCTTGACGCTGAATATAACGAACTACAAGCAGTGGGTTGAATATCATATGTTGTTATCTTAATTAAAGTTTCTTTTTTCCTATTCTTGAAAAAAGTCTATTTTACTAAATCAAACTTAAAAATTTTCTTACTAAAACTCATTCTTTTTTTTTAAAGGGTTAAAACTCATTCCTTTATTAGAGAATCCAAAATATTTTTATAAGATTAGTGCTTCCTCTTGGAAGAAAGATTTCAATGATAACAATATAAGTACAACTAAGGAATTGGAGGCATACATGAATGAGAAAATCGCCAAAACGAAAGAATATGAATAGTTTATTCTCGAACCAATGAAGGGTGAGGAAATGATTAAAGCTCCAAACGGTTGGAGATATACCAAAATCCATTCTCATAAATAAGATTTTTGTGAGGCGTCACATTGTATTTCAACTCAATCCTTCTTTAGAATCATTTTACTATTGCCTGTTTAATCGCACCTTAACTAATATTTTATGTTCTGACTAGTTGTATTCCATACCATTTTCCATTAGCAATGGTAGGCTATTCTAAAGTTTGGTTTAGACATAGACAAACATACCATACAACGATAAGGCCGGGTTTGAAGAGATTAGGTGTACGTAATTTTATTCTTAAATAATAGAAAGATTGTTTCAACGAACAAGCATACCGTATTAACACAAATTTCGGCATTTCATATTAAAAACATAAACATATACAGACAAAATAATTGTTTTCCACAGATTAATTGAATACACAACAAACACCATCCTTATTTCCACAACGAATACATTATACACATTACATGGATATGGAAAATCCATCTTAAGGACTTTGTCCTTTTTTCTATTACATACACAATAATTCAGCTACACACCAAAAAAGAGAGAAAAAAGAACTCTTAGTTACATAACTCGCGGGCAATTCCAAGGCGAGAATTGGCCACATCAAACAAAATCCTGAGATTTTGCTGCTGCAAATTGGCTATAACATTCAACACCGAGTTCACGTTGTCCGGTGAACCTGCCATAGCCAAGCACGCCAACGGTCCTGAACTACTATGTATCAAGCTGTTCTCCGTCGGTAACACCAAGTCCAAGCCTGAGAAGTGAAACGTTATTGCAGGTGCTCGTTCTTCATTTGTTGAAGCAAAGCAAGTATCGAAAGCTCCCAGACTTGAAAATGGGCCCGTCACTTGTTTCCTGAACTCCTCTCTAATTGCTGTGTAAATGGGCTGAACGAATCTGGTTATGACGGTGCCGGAGTCTATTATCGTTCCAGCTCCGGTGTTGGGGTCAAAAGCTAAAAGCTCCGGCGAAATGGGCACCAGAACTTTACCGACGCTCACTCCCGTCAGGTTAACGTAGTATAGTGAAGGTCGACGTGGGTTTCGCAGGAGAGGGGTGGTCTTTATGGTTTTTGGTTGACCCACTGGGCCGAGTTTGAGAGAGCCAGAAAAGTAAAATGATCTGAAACTGGGCAAGCAATAGGAGAACACTCCCGAATAAAGTGACTGGGATTGCGAAAGTAGTGACATGGGGCCCCGACCCAAGCCCAACAGGCCTTGGGGTGGGATTGAACCTCCTGAGATGGAGTTGATGCATCCGAATGCAAAATTTGGAATGATGTCATTTGCTAATTTGAGTGAATCTTGAACTAGGTTAGCTGAAAAAGAGGAATCTCCACCGTAGGTTTGGTTGAAGAGGCATGTAGAAGGCGTGGTGGGGCAGGCGAACCCGCGGACTTGGGCACATTGGGGCACGGAGCAATCCAAAGACCCGAAAGAGGAAGAGGTATTGGGTTGGAATGGGGTGGTGGTGGTGGAGCATCCAATACAACCGGAGCATGGGATCCATGCAACATCATTACTCGTGTCTAGGACCATAAACAACAATTGACCGGGTGTACCGAATTTGACCCGGACCACGTAGTTGTTAATGTTGAGCAGCTGGTGGGCGGGAGCAACCGGGACGGAGGTGGTCTTTTGGTTGATGAGGGCTGACAGGTACTTAAGCCTCTCGGGGTCTTTGGATGCCATGTTTAGTACAGTGTTGAGCAATGAGTTGGACCTTGGTGGTGCCACGAAAGGGGAGCATTTGCCGTAGATTGGAATGACTGAGAGATCTGGTCCGTCCACTTGTGAAGCGCAAGGGTCAACAGCATTGGTGTTGGAGATTATGAGAGCAAACAGGAGGAAAACAATGGCAGCGAAGTCCATTGCCTAATTTGAAGCAGACTGAAATTGAACTACTAGTACCACTAGTAGTAGGATGCTGGCCACATACACATGTATATAGTGTAACTAAGAGCGCGAGAAATGACTGAAACACCCTGGCGATTATTGCCTTGTGGTTATACGCTTGATCAATCAATGGAAAGGGAGATGGGATTGGTGATGAACATTGGTTGTTATACCTGGGGTCCACGTAAGCCAAATGCACAATAGAGAAAACCCAACTTCTGCAAATAAAGTAATGGTCAATTGGAGACAAAAGAAAGCAATTTACTCTTTGAAAATAAATTGTAAATGAATAAAAGCATTCTCATTAAATCTCAGTAATTCCTGAAGAAGAGATAGCTTTACATACCTTGTTAATAATCAGCGTGAGCTGAAGTACAAAGTCACGCTAGAAGCATTCTCATTAAATCTCAGTAATTCCTGAAGAAGAGATAGCTTTACATACCTTGATAATAATCAGTGAGAGCTGAAGTACAAAGTCACGGAGTTACATTTTTAAGGGACCAACAGGCAGCTTGTGAAAATATGATTGAAAGCTTTTGTCTATAGATGGGAATGGGATGATGATAGATGCACACCACAAGCTGTCGGTCTCAGTCACGGGAATGCAAAGACTTTGGCATAACATACAAACATGCCTCCATGTCCGCCCAATGCTATGGTGTTACAGTTTACTTACAATCAGTATTGGAAAGGAACCCTTCTCTCCTTTATATTTTCTGTTTGAAGTTGTCATTTAGCTATAAATCCACCGCAGATATCACATGTTAGCTGACTCACTACCTGCTAATTCGCAGACTGCTGTCTTTAACGCAATTTTAACTTGGAGAATCAATCAACCAAGTTTGTTATGCTCAAAACATGGCATGTACTTCCCAGGGTAAGAGAGATAACATGCATGGTGCTTCACCAACTTCCCTTGCACCCTTTCTAAGTCTTATAATTTGGTTAAGATTCTTCAGCACTAGCAGATTTCAGCTATAAACTGGAGTGACAACTCGTGTTCTTAGCACTTGGAACAACTTTGTAACGACTACATTATCTTGTCCTCAACATAAAGAAGACACTACTTTTCCATCCGGGTATATGCAGATGTTTTTACTTCTACGTTGAAAAAAGCTAAGAATGAGATATCCGAGTTCAAGAATACAGACCAAAATGCCTCACATAGACAAGGGAATCATCACAATTAGCTAAGAGACAAGACCAGGGGAAAGGATTGAGATAGGCACAAAACCATAAAAGACATACCATATGAAGTCGCCAAATTTTCATGGTTACAGATAGTCCCTACCAAAATCACGGGATCTCATGTTTATTGTACATTACCAAATGCTATATTGGCGGCTTTCGCAGAAGAGTCAATTGAATGGCGTCACATACTTATCTGTATTCCAGCAGCTTAAAAGCTGGCAATTTTAAGATTCTCTCATTCTTATCATCTTTTAGAATGCAACTGTTATTGTATCATCCCAACGGATGCAAATTATAGGAATTATTATCAAGGACACGAAATTATTACATGTTTTTATCTTCATAACCAATCCTAATCATGCCACGCCTCTTATGTACAGCTTGCTACAGTGGAGAGTTTACACTCATTGGCGGCAAACTGCTCCCTCATGAGAGATGCAGAGGCGTCTAGTAAATATAGGAAGGAAGCTAGACAAAGATGCATCCCAAAAGTGCATAAAGGGATTTATGGTCCAAACCTACTGAGAAAACGATTAAGGTACTGTATTAGTCGGTCAAAGTAGCACATATGGCCTCTGCAATAAGAGATGGACATCAAGTATAAGTAGAAAAGAGAAGTCAGTGTAAATGAAAGTTCCGTCATCTAACAAAATAGACCCTCTGCTATTCCTCGGACGACGTAAACAAGGAAGTTCAAAGAGTACGATGTCTGCATTCACTCCATACTTTCGTATGCATAAGTTCTAAAAGGAATAAACAACAGAAATATGTTAGAATTATCCCAAAACAAAGACATGTTTTCACCCTGCTCTCAGGTTGTTCCCATCAAGACTCTGTTCTACCATGCTTTCTCGCTTATTGTTTTCCATTACGTATCATGTTTCGTACAGAGTCGTACTTGATAGTTATGACCATATATTAACAGCTACAGCTTCCATCGAAAACAGATTGTCCAGATTTGTTGATTAGAACATGTCGTATACATGCACCCACCAGAAAACAGAAAACTACATGTGAATTCACTCTCTGTTCTGTTCATCACATGATTCACATATTATAACGCTAAATTATACGTCTCAATAACCACCAAAATGTTATATATCTCAATCACATCACCAACACAATGAACTAATACTGACAAAAGTTTATATCCAATGTCTGTAATACTCTGAAATTTTACATGCAATTCATAATTATAATTAATTTTATAACAGATATAGTACGTTAAAAAATTCCCAAATTGGGTTTTCCACAATTTTATCTAAAATTGAGAATTGAAACGTATAAATAATATACCATAAGGCAATTAAAACACATGATTAAATAACCTAGAAGGCCATATTTAGCACATAATACGAATAATACTTTAAATCCCCTCTTTGTAATTGAAAATTGTTCAAACGCTGCTTAAATTGTGTGAAGGCTAATAAAATTCATCCTCTTTCTTCTAATTTTGTCTCTCACACCTTTGACATCATCTCACTTTGTATGATTTATTTCATATAAAAATGACGTCTATTAGAGTCAAAAAAATATTTCTACGAAGTAGCTTTCAAATTTATCAGACGATGAATATGAGACATTAGTCAACTAGTATTGGACGTTAGGAAGCACTAATCAACTAGTATAGTAACCAACATTTATATAAACTCTCCGTACAAAATTTAGATCTTTTTTCAGTTAGATTGGTTGGTCGATCTCCTAATTTGGTTGACCAAAATTCAAATTGACCACATTACGTGGTGGATACTCAGGCCAAACCTGATGGCTTTGATACCAATGAGCTACCAAAACTCGAGTTGAAGGTAGGACTTTACCAAATCCTTTATATATAAAGTTTAGCTACAACCTTTTTCTCAATCACAAGTTCAAGTTTAGTCTCATCTTCAACTAATTGTATATTCCGAAATATCAAAAATATTGAATTTTTGAGCTGGCAACATGAATAGTGCCAAATCAAGGCAAACTCTGAATAGTGATAAATAAGTTCTAGTTATGAGACAATGGGAAATAAGCTTCATCATCGAGAGGGCAACAACTCTAATCACTAGTTAAAGTTAGGTTGGTAGTACATTAGGCTAAGCTCGGGCTATCGAGTTCAGATTCGATTGAGCCTTTGAATTAGAGCTTCGACCTTTTTTATTACTTTTTTTTAAATGAATAAGTTCAAACTAAATTTGTTGTCAAGGAAAGTGAACAAAAGATGTTATATAAGAAATGCACATTCATTTAATTAATCCAATTGATAAATAAAAATGAGTTTACATAAAATTTTGAAATAAACAAATTCAAATTAAATTTACTTTAAAGCATGTGAACCAAAAGATATAATATGAGAAATTTCACATTCATTTAATTAAAACTAATAAAAATGGGTTTTAAAATTCATATATTAAATATATGTAAAATTTTTAAGAGAGCAATTTCGAATTAAATTTATTTTTAAAGAAATTGAACCAAAAGATGTTATATGAGAGATATCACATTCATTTAATTAATTCAATTGCTTAATAAAATGAGTTTTAGAAAAATATATATATTAAATGTACATAAAATTCTGAATGTACAGGTTCAAATTAAATTTATTTTTAAAGAAAGTGAACCAAAAGATGTTATATAAGAAATGTTACATTCATTTAATTACACATTGCTTAATAAAAATGAATTTTAAAAAATTATATATTAAATGAACATAAAATTTTGAAATGAACAAGTTCAAATTAAATTTATTTTTAAAGAAAGTGAATCAAAAGATGTTATATGAGAAATGTCACATTCATTTAATTAGCACAATTGTTTAATAAAAATGAGTTTTTTGAATGTATATATTAAATATACATAAAATTTTGAAAAGAACATGTTCAAATTAAATTTATTTTTAAAGAAAGTGAACCAAATTATGTAATATAAGAAATGTCATATTCATTTAATTAACACAATTACTTAATAAAATCAATTTTAAAAAATTTATATATTAAATTTACATAAAATTTTGAAATGAATAAGTTAAAACTTAATCTATTTTAAAATAAAATTAATCAAAAGACATTATATGAAAAATGTCACATTCATTTAATTAACATAATTGCTTCATATTAGTCTTGCTTAAATATAATTTGCTCAATATGATATCTAAATTAGTGATAAGCCTTAACTTATCTTAATTGTAAAGTCATTATTGCATATAAAATTTTAGAGTATATAAACACAATTGAACCATTTAGAATATAAAAGGTAATTAATGGAATCTTTGAATTCCTAAAAATATTCTTAGTTATAAAATAAATATCGATCGATATGGAAGATCAAAAACATATATATTTTAGGTTTTGATACTAGTTTGGATTTAAATATATTTGTTACTAGTTATACAATCTAAGCATACGTATAGTGAA
Organism: Erythroxylum domingense; assembly: GCA_025594535.1. NCBI lineage: Eukaryota > Viridiplantae > Streptophyta > Magnoliopsida > Malpighiales > Erythroxylaceae > Erythroxylum > Erythroxylum domingense. Next base: position 7,550,881 of record JANQBM010000006.1, on the reverse strand, counting down.
TACTATAAACTTATGAGTATACTTTGGCAACAAATAAAACATAATTTTATAAAAATCATTTTATTCCAACACAAAGTGTATTACTATGCTAACATTGTCCAAATTGTTTAATACTATAATTTACAAAAAGTCTAAATGAAATTATCAACTATAGTTGGAGAGTGGAGAGTGGAGATTGAAGTTAAGTGAAAAGGAAAAGACAACAGTTTTGAAACCACATAAAAACAAACAAGTAAATAATTATATCTTCACTTATAAAAACCAAAGAAATCACAGGAAAATAAGTAAATAAAAAAAAGATTAAAGATAACAAATTCACGATAGAGGAAACGGGATAGCTAATCGTTATAATTAGGATTGTCAATAGTTTACACTACTTCATCTATGTGTGGAAACATTATAATGTATATTATACTTACTAATACAATAATTGTATTAAATGAATATAAAACACATGATAATTAACAATTAAATACACCTTTATCATCAAATATTTTTTAAAAAAATTTAGTGAATGACTAGTATCTGTATTAATATAAAAAGATAATATAAGATATGATAATATTATAAAGAATCTAAGATATAATTTATATATCATAAATAATAAAGTTTACCCTTAATATCTTCATCATCTAATTAACTTTAGGCATATATAAGACTTGCACGGTACTATGATAAAGTCGAGCACAATGAAGACTAATTACTTGAACCCCAAAATTGAAAACAAACTCTGAAGCAACAGTAGAAGCTTTAATTGTTAAGAGATCTTGTGCAATTGCTTGCATGATCATAAAAATCAATTCCATGATTCTTTCGTTATAACAATTCATTGAACTCCACACCTTTTAACTTTGGTCATACAATCTGTCATCAAATATTTGTTTGTCTCCATCATATTGTAAGAAGTACTAACCCTTTTTTCTTTCATTAATTTTGCAAATGAGGGTTGCACACTATTCTTAAAAAAAGTTTAACCTAAACCTAAACTTGAAGCTTCAAGCATTGCGATCCCAATTTTTGTCCAATCTTAGTTGATAATCATTAGACAAATCATTGCAGAATTATTTAATGATATCAACATGCTCTTGAGCTTGATCATCATACAATATGTAATAATAAAAATTAACCCCCTTTATTTTATATCTCGAGTCCAACATATAAATGACTTTCACAATATATCTTACCATATACCAATAAGAATTGAGCTTCTTTTTATCTGCTTTGTTAGTATAAAATATCTCAAATTTCACTCAAAGTGCTTGAGCCGACTCTTATTACTTTTTGTAAGTAGGAAAGTATATTTAAAATCTCTTTGTCTTAACCTAGTGAGCACTTGAACACAATGTGTTGTTGACTCCAACATTTTGACCAACTAGTAGGAAAATCTAATATCAATCTCTTCGAGCTCGAAATGTGTAGTTGTCTTACAATTTCTTAAAATTTTAAAACTCTTTTAGGTGTTACACTCACACTGCAATATCCCGAATCAACTCTACCGTTTCCTTTATCACCTCCTACCTGTCTTTAACAATCAAACTCAAAATATACATAAAACGAAAAATATGGAACTCCTAACCCGTAAATTATTCTTCAACTATTTGATCATTGCATTATTCATGCTACAATTTTCGAGTGTTAGGGTAAACAACTTACTATCAATATTCAAATCCACTGAATATTTGACAAAAATGAATGTCAATCTTTCATTATATATGATGCTGACATATAAATAAACTTACCTTTTACAAATATGAACAAATATAAATCATAACATAATAAAAAAAAATGATAACAATATTAAAGAATATAATGTACTTTAATAGTCTACCGTGAAGAGTCCAGTCATTGGTAATGTAGTGTGCCTTCACCATTATATAACCCTTCTTTTGATTGTCAGTTGTCCATATATTCTATGTGATAAAAACCTGTACTTTAATACTTGATAATATTTTTAATACTTCATTCTTTTTATTCTTTTATATATTGAAAATTTCTTTCTTCAAGGTATTATGAGTTAGGATCTCAAAGGTCGATTAGAGTAAGACGAGCAACATCCTAAATATTTTGCTATCGATTATGGAGAGTGGATGTTCATCACCAATAATCATACTAGCTAGCAAAAACTTTAATATGTTACCGTTATAAGTTATAGTAATCATTTCATTCTTCCCTCTCATTAGGTTAGGGGTAAAAAATGTTTGACCTCCTAATATGAGCTTCTTTCTTTTAGTTGGACCAAACAAAAATAATCAAATTTCCTTTTTTACCCATATTTCTCTTCAAATGAGAGTTTCCACCTTTTGAAGTTCTGACCAACATCTTATGATAATATTTATATTTGACCTTCTTTTATTCTTTCCATTGATCTAATTTTGTTAAAGTGATTCCAAGCTTCACTTCTTAATGAACCTGATCCTTCAACATGACTTATTTCTTCACTTGGTACTAGGTTAGAAGTCTCTCGTAGTATACTCTCTAGTACTAGATTAGAACTCTCCACTGAAGGAATATGCTCATCCATTTGAAACAATCAACATATACGACTACATAAGTTATTTATGGACATTTACATATATATGTACACTTTGATAAATATTTAACAATCACGATGATGATGATGAAAGAATATTCAAAATCATAATTAGTCTTTAAAGTCAAACAATTCTAGATGCAATTCTAAAATTTAATCATATTACATTTATAATTGATAAAGCAACAATTTTCAAGTAAGCATATGTGTATGAAATAGTAATAAACTCTAAAAGTAAAAGATGATTGTTGTCTCAAATTTTGATAAATTATCTAGTAAGTTTATTATTACTTAAATTTAGATAACAAGTTTTTTGATTCATATATGCTTTAGTAATGGTAAGTCTAAATGTATGGTTACCCATTTGAATATGACATTTAATATTGCATTCATTTATGTGACATTACTCTATGCTTCAAACTTATGCATGAACTTAATAATGGATCTTATAATATTCATAGTTTCAAACTACTTATATTATGTCAATACAAAATTTGTATGACTATCAATCTAATATTTATATAATGTATCATATTATAAACCTAACACTTATTTATAATTGAATCAATAATGTGGTATCATATCTTTTTGGATGCACTGGAACTAGAAAGATGAAAACATTTCCTTGGGGATATCATTCAATTATTGTACTCAAACTTAGGTATTTAATCCTAGGTGATGATGGATGCCACCAAACTCTTGCCCATCCAACACATACTAAAATTAAAAGCCTAAAAACAACTCTTCCTATCATTAAGTGAGATTAATTGCTTTCCTTAATGGTTCCTCAAATTCTTAAGCAAAACATCTATATTTGCATTTACAATTATAAATGTTTTGCTTTTCGAATTATAGGTAGGTCTTAGTGAATTTTCCCACTTTCATATTTGTCAACAAAGTTCACAAGTTACAAAGTCAATTGCTTATAGACTCTATCTTAAGAACTAACCCTAACCCATCTTTTGCGTTAGTCTTATTTACAACAAATATGGCAACTAGGTTCCACAAGTTAGGTTAATAATAATAATAATAATAATAATAATACATACATACATACATACATACATACATACATACATACATACATACATACATACATACATACATACATACATACACTAATTATCTTGAATTCCATTCTCATATATGAAAAAGGAAGTAAAAGACACACAACTATAAGAGCTATCTCAAGCAACCTAATAAGTCACACTTAAACTTGAAAGGAGACTGCACCATTCAAATAAGACAGTAAATAGGTGGACACTAAAAATAACATAAAAGGTTTTGGGACAATTACATATAAGACAACATTGTTTCTTAAGTCTATACATCTTACAGCTCCATACTCACAACTTCCCAATTTGTTTCTTAAGACCACAAATTACAAAAAAAACCATTATATAAGTATAAAGATTATGCTAAGATAAAGTTGACATAGTACACAGATACATCATTTTAAATGATTAAGATTAACCAACATAAACACAAGTACAAGCAAATAACATTGACTGAAATCTAAAATACAAGCACTAAGTTTGATCCAAATTACTAAAAACATACTCACCAATCACTAAATAAATCTTACTAAAAAGAGGGAGGAGGTGCAATGCAAAGAGATGTGAAGGCAAGATGCAATAAGAGGCAGAAATGCGACACGAGGAGAGGCCAATGGTAGTGAGGTAGGCAAAAATGGAGTCTCCAGAGGGCAGGAGAATGTAGTATAAGCAGACACAACTCAAGCAAGTGGCAAAGAGGGACGAGGAGTTTATGTATATAATTAACCTGTTGTAGAACATCCTTGTTTTACATTAGGTGTAAAACAACTTCATGTTACACTAATAAAATAATCAAAATTCAATCTAGGTTGAGTAAGGTTGGTTGGGTATGGTTAGCCAGGCTGAGCTAGGCCGATGCTTATATGCGAATCCTAGTTAAATCCCCTAAATGATTGCTTAGTGATAGAGGAGGTAGGGGTGTCTCTGGGTTAGGTAGTTCTATTTGATTTTGATCATTGTTCTTATTAGATATTTTGTTTATGCTAATTAACTCTTTACCAAGATTATTCATGTAAAGAAACTAACAAAGAAATACAACAATAGCTAGTCTAAATTTTCTTTCTTTCTTTCTTTTGTTTTATATGCATAATAAAGCAACATTGTGGAGGACAGAAAGCTAAAAAAATGATGTTATTGATCCTATGTTTTACAAAATGTCATTTTAAGATAAAGGACTCATATTCATTTGTAAAGTTAGCATTACTTCTAGGTAATTACATGAAAAAGTAATAAGGAGGAGAGCAAACATAAGGTTAATTTAAGCATCCCAAGTTGATAAATAAGCTTCAAAGCAAATAACTCACACCATCTAATATTTAGCTAAATCTTAGTTTGGATATAATTTGGATGAGTTTTGAATGTTTAGGCATTAATATATGTATTTTAGATGTTTTAATTTCAATGTTGTAAATTGAATGTATTTTTCTACATGATAGTGTGTAATCTAACTCAATATATTTTAAATGTATTTTTAAGTTTATTGATGAATATGGAACTTGTTAGCTTATCAACTTCAATTCGAGAGTGTCCATTATCAATAAAATTTTGAATCACATAATACACTTGTCTCCTTCTATTGGAAGTTTCTATTATTAATATCATTTATAAGCACAAGATATGCTTATTGGTTTATACTAAAAGTGTCTAGTTTCAATTATAATTTCAAGTATAATTTTCTATTACATTTCATTAGCCATATTATAAAAAGTTCAATGTAGTCAAATAAATTCAAGACATTTTAATAATATTAGCAATATCTATTACATAATATCTCTTACACATGTAATTCAAAAACACTACCACTTGATCCAATCTCTCTTATATAAGTATTGAACTTTATGACAGTAATGAGAGCCACAAGAAAACCTAACAAAATAAACCTCATAAATATTAAACTCAGTACCTTCTTCTCCTTCAGTAAGCCTTCAATATCAAGGTTCAAACTCTTAATGTACTTTTTAATTTCCTTTTGCCTTAGGTTTTGATTAGTTTTCAACCTATATATGAGCTTATAACCATATGTCTCACTACTTATAACTTCTTTTTTTATTATCTTAAAATTATTCTTTAGTATTGCAATTTTATTTTACATTTCTTGATAATAATATGAATCCTATCACAAAATGAACTATCATACCATATAAACATAATATAAAGAAGTTGTACTCATAGAATAATTGGCATAATAATAATATCTTTTTCATGAAACTTAATCGCTCTATAAATTTTCATATATTCATTTAGTTCACAAAATATTACATAATAGTGGTAGTGAATTTTTCTTATTTTTTCATATGCTTGTTGGTTTTTATTAGGATTTATTTGTAGATATAAATTTATAGTTGAAAAGTTATGCTTTAGAGATTTAGATTAGATTATTGAGTTTGTGTAATGGTTAAGATGATATAAGATAAGATTAAATTGAACGTATATAGAAAAGTGTAATAAGGAGGCATATTAGTCCTATCAAAATTGAACATTGTTTGGTGTTTTAAGCATGACTTTCAATAGAAACATTGAGTTGATATTGACTAGCTAAACATAAACCTTCCACTAGTCAATGATGGTATTACTTTATGTAAATTGTTATATAGGTAATATAACCCATGATTTTTAAATTTTAAAAACACAAACTGTCTACGACCTTTTATAAAGGAAAAAATTTCATAAACAAAAAGTTGAGAGGAGGGGCAATTGGAGGATTACTTTAAAGGAGAATACAACAATCCAAGGGAATTTTCTTGACTTTTACATATTTTAGGAAATGCTTAGGTAATGGCAATTGGAGGGGTTACTTTAAAGGAGAATACAACAATCCAAGAGATTTTTTTGACTTTTACATATTTTAGGAAATGCTTAGGCAATGTTTGCTTCTAAAAAAATTTTTTCTTATAAAATTTCTCAGTATATCCTAACTATTGCTTTTTAGGCTTATTTTTATTATTTATGCGTATTAAATGCTTTATTGTGTATTAATTAACTGTTTGCATACCTAATTTGTTGAAATTAAGCTAAAATTGTGGAAATTTTTTTGTAAAAGTTATGGTGTATTTAGTGATTTAACTAAAGGATAGGTTTGGAGGACTTAAACACGTTTATTGGCTGAGAAAATGTGTGATTGTCGATATATATAATTACTAATGTACATGTGGAGAGTGTTTTCAAGTATTAAGAAGATACCAGGTGCTATGTATATGTATGTCTTATGATATCAGTGTCTGTGTGTGATACATGATTTAACTTACACATGATGGAATGTGTTATGGTTCCCACTTTAACATGTACATAGAGTTGTATTATTTAGTTGATAACATTTTGGGTGATGCATTTGTTATTATTATTTTATGGATTTTTTGATGAACTTACATCATGATTTCTTTAAGAGTAATTCTAAAGTGATTAGTTGTCCCACATTATTTTTTATTAAAAGTGGTGTACATTTATATATTTTTTGTTATAACTTTTCCTAGTTGGTATGTATTACGCAACTTCATATATTCTTTCATAAATTTAAAAGCAAAATGAAAGCAATATAATCTATGCAATTTTTTAGCATTATTTCGTAAAGTTGGGTTCATGAAGATTTTTAGATAAAGAGAGGATCAAGCCCTTTAATTTATTTTCATTAAATTATGTAAGTTTAAAAGGTTGTAAGCGTTAGATAAAGGGTGAGGCTTAAACAATTAGACCTTACCATTTGTTAGCGGTCTATCATTGGCATAGTCAGGTTGGTTTAAGCTCAGGGTACGATAAAATAGTATCAAAGCTTTATATCTGTGCCTATGAGTGGAAGCACTAAGATGACTAATAATTGACATAGTTTATTTATTTAAGAATTTTAAAAAGCATTATTTTATTATCTTAGAAGTTTATATGGAAATTTTCTTACAATGATAAGATTCTAGGCATGATTTAGTTGGGAGATATTATGCCTCCTTAAATTGTCAATGAAAATAGGTAGACTTTAACATCTTAAGAACTAAAAGGTTTAATTTTGTTGGGGCAGCTAGACAAGATGAGCAGGGAGTAGGGTAATAAAACACTGAATTTTTAATAGCCTTACTGAATATGATTGAGCAAGGATTAAAGTTGAGCAGTAATCCTATTGTAAGGGAATCTTCTAATATGTTTTCTAAGGATTTATCTAGTTTACTGCATAAGAAGGTGGTGGAGTTTAGGGAATGTTTCTTATCAAATGGAACTTAACAGGGAATGTTTCTTATCAAATGGAACTTAACAGAGTTAAGAAATTAAAGGACTAGTCACAAGAATTGTTAGATAATTTTTACATTAGACAGATTATGTCCTTTTAGAGTGCAATACGTACTTTCTATAAAGAATAAGGATGACTCTATGAGGATGAGTATTGATTACAAAGAGTTCAATAGCATAATGGTGAAGAATTATTGTCCTTATTCATCGTAAATGATTTATATGAACTGCATGGGATTAAGATATTATTGAAGGTTAATATGAGATTGGATTACAATTATGTAACGAACAAGATGGAGGATAAAGTGAAGATGGCTTATAAGACCCAATATGATCATTATGAGTTCTTAGTGATGCTATTTAGGTTAACCAAATATTTATGTAAGTTTTATAGATTTGATAAACTAAGTGTTCTACCCTTTCTAGATCAATTTATAGTAGTATTCGTAGATTATATCTTAGTTTATTTTAAAAGTGAATAAAAGCATATAGAGCATTTTAGGATTGTACTACAAAAATTGAGGGAGAATCAATAATATGCTACATTGGATAAATTTAAGTTTTAGTAAAAGATTATTTCTTTGATAGGATGTGTGAAATAGGAAGGAATATCTATAGATTCAAGTTATTACAAGAAACTTGTGATAGGATTCTCTAAGCTAGCTGGACCTTTAACATGATGAACTTGGAAGGGGATAAAATTTTAATGGCTAATAAAGTGCAAAGAGAGCTTTCAGAAGTTAAAGAAGATTTTGATAACAACCTATGTGCTTACTATTCCTGATGATAGTAGCAATTTCATTATCTTCAGTGATGCCTCAAAGAAGGGAAGGGGCTAATATATGCTTCGGTACAATATGAAAATGTGGTGGCCTATGTTTCTAGAAAACTAAATCCATATAAATTATCCCACATATAATTTAGAGCTTGCAAAAGTCGCTTTTTCCTTAAAAACATGGATTCATTTTTTGTATAGTGGAAGATATGAGGTGTATACAGATGATAAAAGTTTGAAACACTTTTTCATATAGAAAAAGTTAAATATAAGGTCCGGAGATGGATGGAGTAACTAAAATATTATAATCTGATAATGTACTACCATTCAATTAAAACCAATATAGTGGCAAATGATTTGAGTTTAAAATGTTATAATAATCTTACTATATAGATCATCTTGCAATGGGAGTAACATAAAGAGTTAAGGAAATTAGCATTATAGGTGGTGACTGGTGACTCAGGGGTTGGGAGCATGATTAAGTAGTTTAAAGTTACAATCAACTTTAATTTCTAGGACCAAAGAGGCTTAATAGAGTGATTACCAAATTAAGAGAATTCAAAAAAGAGTAGAGATAAGGATAACATCATATTCTCAAGTTAATGATAGTGTTGAGGTTTAAGTTCAAGTTATGGGTTCCATATGATGTAGCACCCCACTCCCGACTGGACCCGAACCTGATATCGACGGTGATATCCGAATCCGTGCCCTGCGAAGGTGGCGTGTCACATCACTTCACTCAACAAAATCGGTATAAATTTTTTTTTTGAAAACATCTTATCACTTATCATTTATGTGGGCCCACTTTTTCTTTTTCCAAAACATTTTGTCTACTTAACAGAAGCCAATACTTAAGGAACAGAAAATTAATAACCAACATCCACTTTATTTTGTCATTATTTAATACAAACACAATAAAATGAAAAGTACCTTTTATTAGCCACTTGGACCCATTTCCAATTATACAATACAAACTTTTTCGATTCTCAAAATTTACTACACACAGTAATATTCAAATACAAAGAGTACAATATTTTGCGGAAGATACAATAAAATGAACAGAAACTATGTAGACGCGAACTGATCCCGACCTCTTCTTTTCTCTCTCTTTTGCATCAGATATACTCCCGTCGTCTAACGGGGTATTCTCCTGAGT
>JANQBM010000006.1:7524633-7541053 GCA_025594535.1 Erythroxylum domingense | reverse complement strand
GAGTTTCGGTGGTGAGAGAAATTCTCACTTTCAAACTAACACTTATCATTCTTTTAAGGAGAAGCTTCGTGAATGAAGCATTAAAAGAAGACCAAGACTTAAATGAAAGAAGCTACAAGAAGCATGGGTAATAAGAGTCGTGTGAGACTCATTACAAACATGATTTATTAATAAATTAATGAATAAGTGGACATGTACACATGTCACACTCTAATTGGCTAATAACTTTCTTCCCAATTCACTTCAATTTCTCTCAATTTTCCAATGGCTCAATTCCAAAAATTCCCGATTTCATATGTCTGAATTTCCATTGCCATTGGACAACAAATTTTTCTACTGGATGACCCCTAACTGTCACTTGACAATTTTTCGGGTCCAAAAATGACTCCGAAAAATTCCTAGAAAATTTCTATAATTCTCTAAAAATATAAAAAACCCCAATAATCCTCTCCAATTCAAATTATCACTCACAAAGCCTATTTTTTTAAAAAAAATTACACTTATTCACACTTATACCGGGAAGAATGTCATGAATGCATGTACAAATATTTTTCATGTGCAGATATCACTGTTCACAAATGCATGTGCATGAGATGTGTTTTTCCTAATCTCTCTTATTTACCTCACTTGGACCCGTTTCTCTGGTCCGACCCGTTTTATGAAAACGGGATGTTACATATGATATATAATTAAAAGGGAGATTATAGAGGGGACCCATACTTTTGTGATCAAGATATATAAGAATATGAAAAGAAATTTATGATGGAATAATAAAAAGAGGTAAATAACCAGATTTGCAATATAGTGTAGAACTTATCAGTAGGTCAAAAATAACCGTTAAAGATTGATATGAGAGTTACAAACTTTACCTATTCTGGAATGAAAATTAAAGCATATTAACATGAAATTTTTTAACTTTTTCAAGGATAGTGAAACGTCTTGAGTGAGTATGGTTAATAGTAGACAGATTAATTAGATAAATTGATTAAGTTATCTCTTTTTTTACTTATTAGAACGAGTTAATCATTATAGATGTTAGCAAGATTATATATACGAGAGATCATAAGATTCTATGGATTTTTTGTTTCCATTACTTTTATTTGTAGCCAAAGTTTTAGAAGAGTTAGTACAAATCCTTAGGGATCAATATAAATTTTAGTATAATTTTTCATCTTCAAATAGATGGGTAGAGTGAGAGGATGATATATATCTCGGAGGATATATTGAGAGCTTATGTTTTAGATTTAAGGGCGGAATGAGATGAATAGCTGGTAATAGTAGAGCTTGTATATAATAACAGTTTTAAAATCAACATTCAAATGACCCTTTTTAAGGCTTTGTATAGGAGGAAGTGCATCCCCTATTTATTGGGATGATAAAGGTGGTAGAAGACTTTTGAGATATGAGATAGTTTATGAGACGATGGAGATGGTCAAGTTAATGCAGAGGAGGCTTGACATTCCTTATGGTAGATGAAAGAGCTATATATTACATAATGCATTAGATGAAAAATCTGCTTACTTATAGCATAGATGTTTAGGTAATGTATTCAAAGAAAGGTTAGAAAGATTGAGATTCATCCAAATATAGATTTTATTGATAGAAGGATATGTTTAGATTACATTAAAAGAAAGCAAACCAAACTTAAGATTATACACATTGTTAGTTACAGACCTTTTAAAGCTCCATCTTTTGGTAAAAAATATTTTATTACTTTTATCAAAGACTTCTCACAATATGGTTATGTTTACTTATTGTTCTTGTGCTAGAATGTTTAATCTTTTTAAGTCAAGGTGTAACAAACGCCTGACACCAAGATGCAATTATTGCTAGTTTCGCATTGTTTCTTTCTTAAACTCTAGATGAGTGTAACATTGGTTTATGATCAAATTTGATGTTGGTCTTATTATGCTTCTCAATTTCTCATACCTTCATGAAAGATAGGCACCTATTATTTTAATATGTTTGACATTTATTTTGCTTTGCTCCATTAATTTCTCCACTTTTTCACATCTTTGAGTTAAAGTTAGCTCATAAAGTCTTCTATAAAGTTATTGTCCATCTTTCTATCCTCTAAATGAATCTACAATATCATCGATCAAAAAATTAGGAAGAAATTTGCACTATAACTTGTGTTATCTTTTCAAATTCACCAATTACAAAACAATGAACTAAACATGGAAAATATAATGAAATTTATATAAAAACACATTATAAAGATGACAAATATCAAGTAAATTAACCCCATATAGCATGTAAAATATTAACCTTTCAAAATATAATAATAATTTTTTTTCAATTTTTACTTGTTATTCATGGTAATCTTAGAATCAAATAATGCATAAAATGAAAAATATGCTTAGTTGTGGCATAAATGTTTGGGTAATATATTCAAAGAAAGGTTAAAAGAATTAGTAAAAATGAGATTCGTTTACTTCTATACTTTATTGATCTAAGTGTATATGTGAATTACATTAAAAGAAAGCAAACTAAATATAATAAGAAAGGAGACACAAGAAATACTAAGCTTCTTGAGATAAACACTCAGCGTCTTAAGATTATACAAACTAATGTTTGCAAACCTTTTAAAGCTCCATCTTTTAATAAAAAATGTTTCATTATTTTTATCAAAGACTTGTCACGATATGGTTATATTTATTTGCCTAAGAAATTTATTTTAGAGATTTGATAAACTGAGTGTTCAAGCCTTTTTTAGATCAATTTATAGTAGTATTCATAGATGATATCTTAGTTTATTTCAAAATTGAAGAGGAGCACATGGAGCATTTGAGAGTCTTACTACAAAAATTGAGAGAGAATCAACATTATGCTAAGTTAAAGAAATTTGAGTTTTGGCAAAAGAAAATTTCTTTTCTAGGATTTGTGAAATAGGAAGGAATAGCAATAGTTTCAAGTTATTACAAGAAATTTATGATAGGATTCTCCATTCTAGCTGGACCTTTGGCCTAATTAACTTGGAAGGGGATAAAATTTTAATGGATAATAAATTGCAAAGATAGCTTGCAATAGTTAAAGAAGATTTTGATAACAACTCATATGTGCTAATATATGCTTTGGTAGAAAATGAAAATATGTTGGCTTATGTTTCTAGAAAACTAAGTCTATATAACTTATCATAAAAATAATTTAGAGCTTGCAAGAATAGCTTTTTCCTTAAAGAGATGGAGTCATTATTTGTATAGTGGAAGATATTAGGTTTATATATATCATAAAAGTTTGAAACACTTGTTCACAGAGAAAAAGTTAAATATAAGGCAAAGGAGATGGATGAAGTAGCTAAAATATTTTGATATGATAATGCAAGGGAGATGGATGAAGTAACTAAAATATTATGATATGATAATGTACTATCATTCAAGTAAAACCAATACAGTGGCAAATGATTTGAGTTAAGAGGATCATAATAATCTTACCGTATTGATTATCTTGCAATGGGAGTAACATAAAGAGTTTACGTAGCATTATAGATGGTGAGTAGTGACTTAAGGGTTGGGAGCATGATTAAGCAGTTTGAGGTTACATTCAACTTTAATTTCTAAGTTCAAAGAGGCTTGTTAGAGTGATTAACAAATTAAGAGAATTCAGAAAAGAGTAGAGATAAGGATAACAACATATTCTGAAGTTAATGATAATGTTGAGGTTTAAGTTCAAGTTGTGGGTTCCATATGATATAAAATTAAAGGGGAGGTTATAGAAGGGACCCATACTTTTAAGATCAAGATATATAAGAATCTAAAGAGAAATTTATGATGGAACAACAAGAAGAGGGAGATAACCAGATTTGTATTATAGAGTACACCTTATTAGTAGGCCAAAACAAAGCATTGAGATCAACATAAGAGTTACAAACTTTATCCATTCTTGAATGAAAGTTAGAGCATATTAATATGGAATTTTTTAAAACATTTTTTAGGAAAGTGAAAGGTCTTTAGTAAGTATCGTTAATATTAGACATATTGATCAAGTTAGCTCTTTTGTTACTTATTGGGACAAGTTAATCATTAGATATGTTGGCGAGATTATACATATGAGAGATCATGAGATTTTATAGAGTTTTTTTGTTTCCATTACATCTATTTGTACCCAATTTTTTAGGGGAGTTAGTACCAATCTTTAGGGATCAATATAAATTTTAGTATAATTTTTCATCTTTAGATACATACATAGTGAGAAAGGATGATATGGGTCTTGGAGGATATATTGAGTTGAGGGGGAATTGGATGAATAGTTAGTAATAGTGGAGCTTGTATGTAATAACAGTTTTCAAGTCAGCATTCAAATGACATTTTTAAGGCTTTGCATGGGAGGAAATGCATCCCCTATTTTTTGGGATGATATAGGTGGTAGAAGACTTTTGGGATATTAGATAGCTTATAAGACGACGAAGAAGGTCAAGTTAATACAGAGCAGGCTTGATGTTGTCCATAGTAGATAAAAGAGCTATATAGATCAAAAGAGATGTCCCTTGAAATTTTATGTGAATGATCATGTATTCTTAATGATGTCAACTATAAGAGGGATTTGGAGGTTTGATTTCAGATGGAAGTTAAGTCCTAAGTTTGTAAGCCCTGTTGAGATCTTAGAGATAATAAATCTAATGACATACCATTTCACATTACCACTAACATTGACCAATATTCATGACATGTTTCATATTTCGATGCTTAGGAGATATGCATATGACCTATCTTATATTGTAAATCACTTTAAGTTGGAGCTAGGAGATGACTTGAATTAAGTGGAGCCATCGATGTAGGTTATGGACTATAAGAAGAAAGTGATGAGGGGTATAGTTATACCCTATGTGAAAGTGGTGTGAGGAAAAAGTAAGACTCCACCTACGAGTTAGAGGATGAGATAAGAAGCAAGCACCCTCAACTATTTGATATTCTAGGTAAGTTGAGTTTTGGGGCAACACTTATTGATTTTTATTATGATTTATTTTAATTATGACTTTATTGTTAAAGTGATGCATTTTAGGGTTGATTATATTATTAAGTTTATGAAATTTTAAGGGTGGTTAAGATGCAACTAAATTAACCACATATAGAAGAGTATAATAACTAGACATATTAGTCTAATACGTTATCAAAATTAAATACTAGTTGGTATTTTAAGTAAACTTTTGATAGAAATATTGGATTGAGGTAATTAACAAAGTTATAAAAGCTAAAAGGAATACAAATATTTCACATCAAAACATCAAGACTGATGTTAAACTCAAATAGGAGAATTTAGTGAAGGAATTTTACGAGCTCATTTTGTTGTCACCACCAACTATTGTTTGGTATTCTTATCTTAACTTTTCATAGGAATATTAAATTGAGATGATT
Organism: Erythroxylum domingense; assembly: GCA_025594535.1. NCBI lineage: Eukaryota > Viridiplantae > Streptophyta > Magnoliopsida > Malpighiales > Erythroxylaceae > Erythroxylum > Erythroxylum domingense. The sequence goes on along the minus strand of JANQBM010000006.1, from coordinate 7,535,699 downwards.
CAAAAGGCTATAGAAAGATAATAGAATTATTTATAAATATTAAGAAAACATCTAAAACTAATATCGACGAGCTAGAGCTCTAGTCATTGGTGGCAAACTTTTGTAAATTAGTGTATGACTAGCCAACAAATTGATAAACTAGTTGAACCATATAATTTTCAACTTCTGAAAACAATTAAATCATCAATTCTTTAATTATTTCAAAGATAAAGCTTGCAAAAATACAAAAAAGGACAAAAAAGGATACAAGTGGGGCTATTTTAAAGGAGAATACAATAATCTAGGAGATGTTGACTTTTACATATTTCGAAAAGGGTGTAGGCAATTGTTCACTTCAGAAAAGAGAGTTTGAAAGTATTTTTCTTATGAAAGGTGGTAATATACGTCAAATAGGACATTTTAGGTAAATTATTATGTTATTTGTGCATAATAAGTACTTTATTGAGTGTTAAAGAAGTATTTGCATAACTAGATTGATTTAAAATAGGTTAGAAATGTAAAAATCCCATACAAGGATATGGTAGCTTTAAGGTTTTGTGAATGAATGGACTTAGGGGATTGAGCATGTTTATTGAGAGTAAGGTTGTGTTATGATTACTAATATGCAAGTGAAGTGCATTTTAGGTGTCGAGGATATATCATTGATGATTTAGATGTGTGTAGTTGTATATCATGGTGTAAGTGCTTATGTATTCCTAGTATGAATTGTGTAATACATTATTTATTTTATACAAGTTATAGGATGTCTTACGAGGCCATTAAGGAGCATGATTATGATTATGCTTGGTGTGATGGTTGGCTAATGCATATTGGCAAGCACTAGAATGAGACATATTGCATTTCATGGCTCGAGACATTATTCAAGGCCAGGTTTGAGAGTGCATAAATATGATGTTTGCAACGACTTTGTCAATGACTATTGTGGGCATGTATAGGAAACTGTATGGTTTGGTTAGCCCTATCTAAATGATGCATTCGTTATTATTATTATTATTATTATTATTATTTGATTACATCATGATTTTGTTGTGTGTATTAAGGAGAAATTAGTTGTACCATATAGACATAATTATGAATATTAGAAGGGATGTAGATCTAAATGTATTTTAATATGATTTTTGTCCAATTGATATGTAAGCAGTGAAGGCATATGATTTAGAGGAGTTTTGATGGTTTTATAAAGTAAGGTGTTTAATTAGTGAAATGATCATACTTTTCTAAATAAATTTTATTGAGTTATATGAGATTAAGATATGATGATGCTTAAATGGTTGGGTCCGTCTAATCATTAGGTAGGATTTTGTGATGGGCTCCGGATTTTAATAATGCCTAATTTCCATATTTCGGAAGATTTTAATCGTAAACTAATAAACACAAATGTAAGTATTACTCAATGCATGACTCACCAACATACAGACCGAAAAGAAGAAGAAGAAAAGGTAACATTTGGGAACCCAAATTTACGTACAAAAAGAAAAATCAAAACATCTGTGATGGTCCCATGACTAATATGATTGGCGTCATTGGTACTGCTGCTCTCTCTCACCATTTACTCTCACACACAACAACAAATATAATCACTCCCCCCAAAGCAACTCCATCATTCAGACCGTCCAACCAGGAATCTTTTTCATTCAACCGAACCGGTCGGACCGAGGGAATGAAAGAATTCTCACGCTTCTCTTCTCGGTAATCGTACAAAATTCCCTTCCTTGCTTGCTTGGGCTATGTCAATTTTCTTTTTCTAAATAAAAAGAATATTCCCTGCCAATTTATTTTTTATTAATTGTCCTCTCTTTCTCCGGCTCAGGTCATCTCTCCCTCTTCTCCAAATCCCAAACCCCTAAAATCGCCATCTATTGTCTGAATACAATATCCAACCTCCACAAACATTTCATTGTTTCATCCTCTTCCGCCCATCATTTGCCTCTGCAGTTCAGCTACATTTCGTCTTCTCTTTCAATCTCCACCCTCCATTTCCCGACTATTCCATGCCTGCGACCCTGCGCCTGCAATAGACCTTGCCACCGTCGGAGCCGCCTCACCTATGTGCGGCGGGGGGAGTCTGAGCTTGGCCCTTGTAAAATTCTCTGGATGTCGTGTTAGGTACGGAGGTATAAATGCATGTGAGCGCGGATCTAGGGTTTTCGAGCCTGGTCCTTGTATTTTGCGCTGCTTTCCCGGTCGTCTTTTTTGTGCTCCGCCGCAAGTGGCAGCTAGCCGTTGCCAGAAAGGAAGAGATCAAACGGTTACTGGTTTTGGCGTCGGAGGAGGCTGCTAGGGCGGAGCTAGAGGCCACATTTTCGTACACCACCGTTTCGACCACCACCACCACCGGGCCAGGTTCGAGGAATAATTATCAATGCGCTGTTTGTTATTGCCCGACAACTACCCGTTGCGCCCGATGTAAATCCGTTAGATATTGGTATGTTATCTTTAGATGATTTTTTTCTTCCTATTGTTTTAGATTTTCTTGATTGGGTTTTAACTTAATTTGGTTGGTGGATGTGGAATTTATATGTGAATTTAATTGGTGGTAATTGCAGAATTTGTTGTAAAAGAATTTTTAAAAATTTTAAACGGCAGTTTTAGAAGAATATGATTTCTTACTTCAGATTAATTGAGCCATACGGTGGACGAAAGTAAAATGTGGCACCCTAGGAACAGAATCCGGTCCGTTGATTAGAAATCAAAGGAATGGAATCCGGTCCGGTGATTAGAAATCAAAGGATTTAAGACACGGCCTGGTTGTTAAGTCATATCTTTATACACTGAGCATTAACGGTATGGATAATAAAACATATTTGGTTCACATGGGAAATCAAAGGTCTCCCCATTGTTTATTACTTTAAGTATTTTTGTTTGAGGTACTGTGTTACATGAACCAGGTGTTGCAGATAATTATGACCTGCTTATGCATGTGGTATACCTTTGTGTCATCTTACATGACTATGCGACAGAACAAGTTGATGGTTCTATTTTGAAGAAATTTTCTTTGTTACAGCTCTCTAAATTTCATGTTACTTCATAAATTTTTGCATTATCATTAATAAAGCTGATGGTTTTTTTAATGAATGATATAGTCTTTACTTATTTTGTTTTCTACATTGACATTTTATCTGTGCCAGCTCTGGTAAGTGTCAAATAATCCACTGGAGACAAGGTCATAAAGAAGAATGCCGTCCTCCTGATGTCTCATTCGGTAATAGTGATAGTGGCAGCAGTGCCGGATGCAATATGGCAAAACAAGAGCAACATGTTATTTATGACGATATATATGAGACTGAAAATATTGTACCACCTCATTCAGAACCATCATTATCAGGTTTCAGTCTGAAGAATGATGATGGTGAAGACCATGTTAAAGTTGATTCAATTGCTGATACAGATGGAGCATGCTCTTCATCTGAATCCTCAGGCACCTCTTTTTCTGGATTCTCTTCTTCACCTCCTGTTTGTGAATCATCTGATGATAGTTCAGTTGGCGAGAGCATCAGTTCGAATGAATCTGAGGAATCTGAAGTACATATATCTGCTCACATTGCCGCTGATATTCAAGGATTCAATTTGGACAAGGGGGATCGAGCGAAGCCATCATCTCCAAAATTTACCAATTTGGTTGATTCTTTGGATAGTTTTGGTGAATTGAATAAGCTAAATCAAAGTAAATCTAATGATGAACATGAGCATAATCTGTCTTCTACTTCTACTTCTTCTTCTCCATGTGAGAGTACCATTCCTGTGGCCAGAAGTTTTATAGAGCCACATAAGTCTTCTGACTTCTGGGGTAGAACTCTTGACTCTGTTGCATCCAGCAGTGATACCCGAGAAGATTCTGATCTGTCCAGTAACAATGGAGCTACCAAGTTATCTGATTCTGAATCACCCCTCCAGTTTAAGTTCAGTTTATCTGGAAGTAATGATCATATGTTGACAACAGAAATCTCCGTCGCAAAGGGTCTATCCAATGATTCACATGAGGCTGCTGACAGTAAGCCTATTGATAAAGCATCTTCATCATTGAAAATTGGCGATGATGAGATAAGTGCCAGGAAGTCTTCATCTGTTAGTTCTGAGAACTCTAACACAATAGATAACAGAGCTGGTAGAGATTCAGATGCACCGAAATTTAGTGAGCTTCAATCTGGGTTGTCATACTTTTCACACTTGCAGTCATCTTCTATATCTGAAGGTTTATTAGTTACAGATGCTTCAAAAGTCAACAGATTTTCATCTGCAAACTTTGACAATTCAAATCTTACTGTTACTGATCCTGTGGATACTCCTCATCTTTCTGAGTCAAAATTGTCATCAGGTGCTTCTCAACACAATTTGATTGTCAGTACAAGTGGACGTTCAGTTAGTAAAGTTTGTGATGCTGATGTTTGTCCTTCTATTGGGACCCATACTGCAAGTTTCGCAACAAGTTCAATATATGGTCTGAAATCTTCAATGCAGAAAGTTGTGGATCAATTCAGGGGACCTAAATGTGGAAGATACAGTGATAAGGTTTTGCCATTGTTTCTTTTTTCTTCTATAACTTAACCTAGATTCAACTAAATTCATTATGAGTTTGCCTGGGCTTTTCAGGGTCTCTTTCCTTACGATCTTTTCGTAAAGTTGTATACCTCAAACAAAGTAGAAGTTCGACCCTTTGGGCTTATCAATTGTGGAAACAGGTATAAGTAACTTTTCATTCTGAGTTAGATTTAAGCCTGAACAATACGAGGCACTACCATTATTTAATCTAGGATTTGTAGTTCTCTTAATTTTAGTGTAATCATTAGTTTTGTCATTAGATCCAATTATTCGATACGCATCAGGGTTGTAGGCACACAATAAATGGTAACTTACTTTAAATCAAAACTGTTGCACGAACATGCATAAACAACTATGTACTTATCCCATGCACAATTTCTTTGCATAGACATCATTGTTCTCTGGACTGCTTTAGCAATTGACTGAGCATGCACATAACTCATCCAAAAGGCTTTGTTTATAACTTTTTCTGTTTCAATATCCTGCAGCTGCTATGCTAATGCTGTCCTGCAATGCCTGGCATTCACCCCGCCTTTGACTGCTTTTTTGGTTCAAGGATTCCATTCTAAAGCTTGTATGTGTCACCCTGCTGAAACTCAAAAGATTCGCTTTCAAATAATATGACGACTTTTCTGCAGTATAAGTTCATTTTTGTGCTCTATATTAGGTGCACAAAAGGAATGGTGCTTCACTTGTGAGTTTGCGAGGTTGATTTTTAACGCTAAGGAAGGGAAATCACCACTTTCTCCAATTGGGATATTATCCCAACTGCCAAATATAGGAAGTCGGCTTGGTAATGGGAAAGAAGAGGATGCACATGAATTTCTAAGGTTTGGACTTTTTTTGCTATTTAATGTCTGAAATATTTTTTCCATGTTATATATTTTGAATTTTAAAATATTTTGTGAATAATTAGTGGAATGTATTAACAGGTATGCTATTGATGCAATGCAATCAGTTTGTCTTAAGGAAGCTGGGGTGAATGCCTCCGGATCCTCTGAAGAAGAAACTACTCTCATTGGCCTTACATTTGGAGGATACCTTCGGTCTAAGGTAAACACTATTGTCTAGTGAAAAGTTGCCGTTGAGAACTTGCAACTATTACTTTTGTATGTGTTAAGTTATACAATTGAAAGCTACAATGTTGACAGATTAAATGCTTGAAGTGCCACTTCAAATCAGAGAGGCAAGAAAGAATGATGGATCTCGCTGTTGAAATAGAAGGAGAGATAGGGAAGCTTGAAGATGCGCTCAAACGATTCACGAGCACCGAGATACTGGATGGTGACAACAAATACAAATGTGGCAGGTTGGTTATATTACTTTCTATGTAATCTTTTGAAAGTGTTACTTTTCATTATTGCTTTGTGTTTCTGTAGAATCTGAGCTATTATATTTGCAAACCTCATTGCAGAACCTTGATGTTGGTTCTCTGGGAAAGAGAAGGGAAATGAGGTTTGGGTAGGGAAGTTGGGCTGTCATTGGGTGTGAATTGGAATTAAAATTCTACATAGCTATATTAATTGAAACCTGCTCATCTGGTTTTCAGGCATCTGATAAAAATTTGTATTTCACAGTCAGTCATTGATTTTTGCTTGTTTTGGTTTAATCCAGATGCAAATCTTATGAGAAGGCCAAGAAGAAGTTGACAATTCTGGAAGCTCCCAATATCCTTACGGTTGCATTGAAGCGATTTCAGGTAGTTCTAGTAATCAATAATGATGTCTTCCATTGTGTTTCAAAAGATTCTTATCTACTTTAATACTTGGTTTTACAGTCTGGTAAATTTGGAAAGCTCAATAAGCCAATTTGGTTCCCGGAGATCCTTGACCTAGCACCATATATGAGTGGGACAAGTGACAAAACCCCAATTTACAGGCTTTATGGAGTGATTGTTCACTTGGATGTAATGAATGCTGCATTTTCTGGCCACTATGTGTGTTATGTTAAAAATATCCAAAACAAGTGGTTCAAAATTGATGACAGCACGGTATGTTCCTTTTGCAGACAATCATCCTTGACGCAAATATTTGGTTTTCATTTTATGTGTTTTGGAAAAATGTGGACCTTCAACTTCATTGAATATTGTTTGGACATCTTTTACCTAGATGGGATAAATGTATTTTTAATCCTTCAGCTTAATGGTTTTTCTATTTGAGTACTTCAATGATTAAACTTTCTAATTCAGTCCTAAAACTTCTGTAATTGCTCTATATTAGGACTTCTCATAATGTCCTTAGAAGAAATCCCCCGTGGCATCAACAAAATCCAAGCTGGACATGAGTGACGTGTATGTCCAGTTTGGGTACCACGTAAGATTTCTGTTAAGAATGTTAGCGGAAGTCCTAAGAGAGCTGGAGGACTGAAATAGGAAAAATGATTGACGTTAACGGACCAAAAGTATGTTTCTTTCTTTACCTAGACAGTAGAACTACTTCAAGATATTTCCATGCATCATTTCCGTCCAAAATTTCAACTGTACCATCAAAGATTGTCATCTTTCCTCATCAAAATATTCTTGAATAAATTATGCTTGCTAAAAGGATCTTTGTTAATTCTTTTATGATCTCAGGAAAGGTATGTCTAGTTTTTTGTGCTTCTGAAGAATCGCAGATTCTTGGTCATAAACTTATGCTGCATCTGCAATTTGTTCGGCTTCATAGAAACTTGGGAAGTCTGTTCTGTAAGGAACTTATTAAGATAGGCTCTCTAGGACTTCGAAATTTGTTTGCATTGCTTGGTTTTTACCTTCTTCCCATGTTGTGCCATTGATTTATGAATCTCAAGCTCTTTCCTTTAGCTGCTGAATCTGCAGTTCCACAATTGTTAAATAAATTCCTTTCCCTTCCACCTTTTTTTCTCCCCGTATTGTCGTTGCATTTACATTTTAGTACATTGGAAGAATAAATATTACCAAACTCCCTTACTCCACGTACATACCAGGATTTTAACCCTTGTGGATGGGAGCTGCTTCTACCTCTTATGGCCACTAGGCTGATTCCCTGGTGGTTGTCCGTGCATATATCTTTCTTTCTAAGCTTATTATTGTGTTTCCCATGGTTGATAGGTAACCCCTGTGGAACTTGAGAGAGTCCTAACAAAAGGCGCGTACATGCTTCTTTATGCAAGGTGACAGATTTTAGACTGGGAGAATTACATCTTTCATCATTGTTTTTACGTTGATTGACTAATTTGTTTTCCTGCAGGTGCTCACCAAGGGCTCCTAGATTAATAAGGAGCAATATGGTGTCTCCGGATGCAAAAAATAAAGGCATTACTGGGAAGAACACGTTGTTGAATTCAAGATCCACATCTACGCGATCAAATGTAGTCCAATTGCATCCTGATTCACTTTGTCCAGATAATTTGGCCAATGTTGGATCTTCCCATTTGAAGTTCCATCGGCTTCAGAGGATTTTAGAAGAGGATTCTAGTGATAACTCCTCATTTACTAGCAGCAATTCTGATGAAGGTTCTTACAGTACTGATAGTACCCGGGATTCCACAAGTGCTGATGACATTTCTGATTTCATTTTTGGTGGTTGGAACAGCTCTTGGATGAATATGTCTGATTCTGACACATCTTCATCTTCCTCTTCTTCCCCATTGTACTACAAATGTATACCCCTTGCTGATGCATATCAAAATAGCAGCAGGTCTCAAACTTATCATGCAGATTCTGATTCAGTGATGGAGCATGGGGATCTTTCGGGTAGACAACCTTGTGAGAGTAGGAGGCTGATGGATCGGGAAGGAGGTGGACCAGGTGGTCCTTTTTTGCAGTCTAACACGGTAAAACAGGGTAGGAACTTGGTGAGTAGTTGTAGTAGTAGTAGAAATAGGAAAACTGACTCGGGGAAAGTAGGAATGACAAGCCCTTTAAATGATGTAAGAAGATCAACCAGTGAAAGGACGTACTAAAATATATATTTATGATGCAAGATTTAGTTTAGAGATGTAAATAAGAGTTCTAGGGGAGGGATTGTATGTAATTGTACTTTGGTCTCTGCCTCTCGGCCGGTATCAGTTAAGAATATCAATCAGCAAATTAACTGTTTCGTTACTCCCTCCCCGTCCCGGTCATAAAGTCCTCAGAATACTGTAAATAGCACAAGGGACACTAGGCTGGTGAGTCCTTTTTTCTTTTGAAGCCCAAATATAATTATTTTTTGATTTAATTCTTGTGTCCGTCTTATACAGCACTGGTACGGAAGCAAGTCTATAAGCACTCCTTTATTATCAATCGGTGATAATAAGATACGGTCAATAAACACATCTCAATAACTAAGACTAAAGTTTCCTTTGTGAAACATAAGATCCTATACACTACGACGATCACCCAATAGCCCAATTGCTCCTTTGTGTTTAGAATATCATGTATTATTACTAAATTATAAATGCAATAAGTGCTTCCATCTTTTTACTTATGAGGTAACCTATTTTTTCAACTCTCTCACATGGTTTTCTTATTTTCTTTATTTTAGTCATTGTATTTTAAGCTATTGTTAAAATTCGTAAGTCAAACCCCTTGTATTGATTTAACAAAACATATTCTCAACCATTCTAGTTATATTATTATATACAATGATGATGGATAATATTAGTAGACGATCTCATCGAGGATTTTCAAACAGTAGCATGGTAGGATTAAAATACAAGTTAACATAAGTTGGGTATCACCATCCCTTTGCTTGCAGAATGGATTGAGTATCATTTATCTATTGTCGACTTATAGGGTTAATTAATTTTCTGGAAAAAAAAAGAGCTAGAGATAAGAGGAGGCCTAAAACCAACAGCCTACTTGTTCTCCATTTTGCTAATTAACTTACTAGTCCCAATAATCTCACGTAGTAAACTTAATAGATAACTGGGTCAAACCTTGATGCATATCAACTTTCAAAGTCTGACGATTGAACAGTATGAGACAAGGACACCTTGACATGTACGTGGGCTTAGGATAAAGATGAAAGGTGGTTCAACTGCTACCCACCAAATTGAGAGCAGACCAGACAACGTCTCGCAGAACGCATCACCCATGATATACAGTTTGCCTTGGTTTTGTAAACTTTGTAGGTTGTGGGTAAGGACTGGGTGCATTTGATAAGAGGACAAGAGGGGAGGGGATGAATTAGTTGAATTGACTTTGGGTGTCCATTTTTTGTATTAGTCTGGCCTCCACTCGGTTGAGTTTTGGACTTGGAAGGACAGCCATCAACAATCCAACTCCAACCCCATACATACAGGATAGGACCCACACAGATCCATCCAACCATTAATGGTGGCTCGGCTCGGGGACATGTCTGTCTTTGTACAACTAGAACACCTTCCACATGCCCACTTGCATGCAATTTTTTAGCAGGTGTCATTTTCTCTCCGTCATCACCACTTGACAAGTTGAATTACGTTTTTGTTCTCGGAAACTACCTATTTATTTAGCAGGTGTCATTTTGTCTCCCGTCATCACCACTTGACAAGTTGAATTACGTTTTTGTTCTCGGAAACTACCTGTTATGTTCATACTTATTCTCGTGGTCTTAAAGTGTGTATATATATATAATTACTTGTCGGACACTGTCTAGTTGTTGTTGCAGACAACCCGCCATCAAATTCAAAGAAACATGTACAGACACTGTTCTAGCCAAGAATCTATAGATTGTATGTCTCATATGCGAACACATTCTTGGCTGCGAGATGACCAAAAGAAAGAATGCAAAGGGATATAATGCATTGAATTTGAATGGGTTCTTTCGTTAAAAGTCTAATGCACCTAATCTACTGTTTATTCTTACCAAACATTCATTGCATTTTAACGGGTTTAAATTAATAAAAATGAGTTCAAGTGCTAGCTCACCGTAGTAAAGAGATGGTGATAATATATTGCATCATATGTTCCTTACCAAAGGATATTTAGGTTAATAGCTTAAAATGATATGTTGGTTAATCATCTACTAATGTAAAGATGAGACAAAAAGTTAAAAAATAAAGAGTTAAATTGCATGCTCTACGTAGCTTTAGCTTTTTCCAAAGCAATTATAAAAATTAAGAAGCATCAAAGAAAAAGGAAAGTGTGGAATAGGTCACGTCTCGCAGAAGCTCTCGTGTTTTACAAGAAAGCAACAGCAATCCAACATTTGGTCCAATTCAATATCATTTTCACCATTTAATCTATAACTGTATATAATAATATACGTATCTTCATTCAGATTCGCGTCATGCTCATATACATGCTTATAACTCAAAAGTTTTTATTATAAACATCTATCGAAAGAGAGAGTTAAATTTACCCTAATTTCTTCTGATATATTAAACTGCAGCCATAGAGCAAGCCTGCCAGTAAGATGATCCTTGTTGTCACAAAGGTCTACTTTGGACCCGAACTTTTACCACAAGTCGCGCCCACCTTCGTGCGGCAATCCCGCTTCGGTCCGCTTAAGCAAAGATTCAGCCTTCTCACGTGAATATCGCCGAACAATTCCGTTAGCCCTCGAATACCTCACGCGCACCCAAGTGTTTAAGTGTTTCCCTCA
>JANQBM010000006.1:7505905-7520432 GCA_025594535.1 Erythroxylum domingense | reverse complement strand
TATTAATTTTCTTCTTATTATAATTAAATTTTTTATTCTTATTAATATTAATTATTATTATTATTAATTTTCTACTAACAACTATTATTATTATTATTATTATTATTATTATTATTATTATTTTCTTCTTATTATTATTAATTATATTTTATTATTATTATTAAATTCCTTATTATTATTAATTTTCTTCTTATTATAATTAAATTTTTTATTCTTATTAATATTAATTATTATTATTATTAATTTTCTACTACCAACTATTATTGTTATTTATATTATTATTATTATTATTATTATTATTGAGAGGTATAAGTTGTCCAAAAGAAAGAGAGTTGTGTTTGAGGTATTCCTAGTTGTGTGGAATAAGCAAAGAGGGGGGATGGGGGGTTGTCTTTGGCTATTCCTTAATGTAAGAAATAGGTAATCTTTAAGAATGTTATTCCTTGGGTTATAAAATAAACCAAACAAGGGAATAAGTAATAGGTAGGAATAGGAGCGTAATAGAATTTCTATTACCCTAAACCAAACAGCTCATTTGAGTGATCGGGATATCCAACAAAATAATAATGAGTGAAACAAGAATGCAACTTATTTTCATAAGAATTATACAAACGCACCTCAGTGAGGAAACCCCATGCATGAAGTTGATTGAGGCTAGGCTTCCACCCCTTCCAAATTTTGAAAGGAATTTTTAAAACTGATTTGCTTGGGAAGTCATTAAGTATATATATAAGGTAGTCTTTATGGCTTTACCCCAAAGGTAATAAGATAAAATTAGTTATGCTTTACATTGACCTCATCATGTCATTTAAGGTACGATTCCGTCTTTCAATCACACTGTTTTGTTTAGCAAAATAAGTGAATTGAGCCACTATTCTACATGATTCTACATATTTGGGAAAATAATATTTTTCTTATCCTAAAACCCCATGTTTACTATAATGTTCACCTTCACGGTCATATATGATAATTTAGGTGCTCTTCCTAATTGGTTCTCAACTTCAACTTTAAAGATCTTAAATTTCTCAAGAACTTCAGACATTTCTTTAAGTAAGAACATATATTTATAATGAGAATACTCATAAATAAAAGTCACAAAATATCTTGAATTACATAATGTAACTTCATAAGGTCAACATATATCCATATGTATGAATTCTACCATCAGTTTTTTCCTCCTCCCTATTTGGCTTTCTCTTTTGTATGAATCTCTACATTGTGGATGCAATATGATTAGAGGCTCCACTATCTAGCCACCAGAACTTAATGTAGCTATAGAAAGATTATACTCATGTATCATACAATCCAAGGAGTTACTTGATGGCTTTTTCTTTATAGGTTTTATATTTCTGGCATTCCAGTTACAACATCCATAGGACCTCTAGCAACACTAGATTGACAAACATCTAAATGTGGAGGAAATTTAGGTTTCTTACCTTTAAAATTACGGGGCTTTACCTTTTCTTTTCCCTCGGTTACTATTAAGATTGTATGAGATGATTCTTCAGCTTTTCTTCTTCAGCAATACAATATGTGATCAGTGCATTTATGTCCCATGATTTATCCTGAGAACTATATGCGGTAGCCAGAATACCAAACTCTAATGAAAGTGTATTCAGGGCTTGGTGAACTATACAAGCTTTAGGAATATAATTATTTTACTCCCTTAGCTTAGTCTAAAAGTGGACCATCCTAATTATGTACTCCTTCTCCCCTTACTCCTGTGTATCTTATAACGTATAATTCCTTTAATAAGGTACCTATTTTAGCATTGGAAGATATCTTATATCTTTGTGAGAAGTTATTGAGGAAATCCTTTGCTATGTTCATTTTTGGAAGTCCACTTAGTCAATGGTTTGCTATAGATCTCTTTAGATCAAATAACATATCCTATTTGATCTCTTCCAGGCTACGTATGCTGTTTTCTTAGTCTTTGAGCTGATAGATGTAGGTGTTAGTGACCTATCATTGAACATGACCACACTAATATCTGCCATCTCCAGTGCAATCTCACATCTTGCTTCCATTTCTTAAAATTTAAACCAATAAGGGTTTCAATTATGACACTGTTATTATTTATATAGAAGGTGACTGTAAAATTGATAACGTAAATAGTTAGCACAAATATAGGATAACACAAATACTCTAAGCCACAAAACAATTTCTATAATGAGCATCTTATCACATATATCATGAAACATCTATGGGATGAATGCATAATACATACAGATAAGACCTCCTCATAAAAGCTATTAAAGTACACACCCTTAAATTTTATGATTCTACCATCTATGGGTGAATAGATCATTTAAGCAATGACTTTCCTCTATTTAATGCCTTTATGCACATATTAAAGTCAACACTTGTGGACAAAATAATCAAATACAAGACCAAAGAAGTCCTCAAACATGTAAGTAAAACAATTCAATAATAACTTGAAAAGTCACTGTGGTCACTACAATCTCATTAGTACCCAAATTGATCCATAAGCATAAGGGACACACTTATATGTTATCTTCACATTCTTTTGTATATGTATAAAATATCTGACAACTTATCATTTATAAATACAAAATCCTTATGCACATACTCATTATCACCTATTAGTGCTGAAAACATTATCAACAAAGTTTATTTGAGAATTCATCATAAAGAAAATCTTAATCAATGGTAATCATGTGATGCTGAGCAATAAATAAATCATACGAGATACCAAAACCATATATATCTCTTTTATTTCAAGTTAAATGTATTAAAATTAACTTAATCATGACTTTAATAACCTTATTTGATTTTTTAATGTTAAACCTTATTTATTAACAATGTAATAAATTCAGAAAATTAAAAACTCACTTTATAAATTCACAGGTTCTTAAAAACTAACCTAAAATAACTAAAGGAACCATTTTGTGAATTTTATAAAATTTGAGTATTTTGGTCCTATAGTATGCTGATGTCAGCATCGCGTATACTACAGATGACTTGCGTACAACAAGTACTAGAGACTCATGTGTCTTTGGATGCGCAAGGTGTGTGCATACTATGCACTAAACACGAACAGACGCACATTACCTTCATGATGTGTGGATCACACATGTTGTACACTTAGACGTGCTAATCACCTTAGGCACATTTGTCCTACATGCTGGACATTTGGCTCCCACATGTACTATCTATCTGGCGTGCGGTTATCACACATGCTAGACGTTGAACGCGTCTTAGAAGCAATTGGCTGCTTATTTTCACTACAGTCTGCTTAGTCACCAAAAAAAGGTGATTTCTGGTGACATTGTTAGTGATTTAAGCCAGATTCATTTTTAACTCAATTTTTTACTCAATGCTTGTTCAAAATCAATTCAAACAACAAATATGCAATTTATATAAGCAAAAACTGATTGATTTCTTTGATTTCCTTATGGAGAAATTTGAAAATCTTTGTTCAAATTCATACAATTAGAATTGTTCTGATGTCACATGCTCAAAGATCAACCATAAATTTGTATTAACAGAGAAGGAACATAAAAATAATGGTTTTGCTATCCATTGAATGATGAATAAGTAGTTGAACTGCTTGAACAAGCTCCTTAACATATGAACATGTTCTTGAAATTTTCGATCAACCTTTATAAAAGTTGTATATCCTTATGTCTTTAATGTCTTTCTACGCATTTTTTAATGTGTGGGTCTCTTATCGAGTCAGTGAAATTGGATGCTTATGAACTTACTTAAGTTAACAGTTGGAGATCTTAGCAATTATTTATAGTAATCTAATTCGACATCCCATCGCAGGCCCAATAAATATACTATTTAAGGCTCATATTTTTGCGTTAGAATTCAATTCATTTAATCAGATCTTTTCGTGGGCTCTTTTATTATCTTTAAATTGAATCAAATTTAATTTTCTTAACCTTAATTATATAAACAACGTGTAATTAATAATTGTGTAAATAAAAATCACTATCACATAATTGAGTTTTTATTGTAGATTTAATCAGCATTTCAATTACCAAAGATTGCAGTGTTAGGCGCTTATTTCAAAAGGCATCGTTGTCTTTTTTGGCTACCGCATTAAACCCTTTGCAATTATTATTACCTATCTATTTATGAATTGTTGGCGAAAGGTTATGTAAAATATTCAATTGCATATGGAAATCAAACTCCGAATCTGTTAATTGGTTCGAGGGACTCCAAATTAAGAGATCATTTTGATTTATCTTGCTAGTGATTTTTAGTTACTAAGATGTATAAAATTGTTTTACTGTTTGATCATAACTCCTATAAAGAGACATCGAGATTATAATACCAATATCAAATATTGCTCTCTTAATCTGCTTTACCAATTGATTTTGTTGAAGAGAAAACTTAAAAAATGTGTCAACGTTTCATCACTTGGAATAATTACTCGTATTTGAATTAATTCAATGGCACTTAAATGTCATAATAAGTACATACGTACATAGGTTTGCTCTTGATTCAAGTCTTAAGTGGTTATATTTGAAAGTTAGATTAATGGTCCCTCGTCCATTCATCTTTATAAGAAAATCTGAAGGTGAAGCATGGCTCACAAACACCATAACTTTATTAGGCATTGTTGTATACTTTTATTGGTTTTATCAAATATTCTTCGAGTAGATGTTGATGAAAGTTCATTATGTTGTTTCCAATTAAAAACAAATCGTGCTTTTTATGTTATACAATTATTGATTTGGATTGAACTCTAATCATCCGTTTTCTTTTGATGAATGAAAGTACGAATTCTACTCTACAATATGATTTTTTTCATTCAAATGTCATTTGGGTTCATCCGCCAATCTCTGCAAGACTCGTTGCTGGAGCAAATAAAGATAATTAAATGGGGGTGAAGAGAGAAAGTGTGAAGAGTCTTGGCAACTGAGGATGGTCAAGTAATGGGAATGCAACTGGTAGGTCGGGAGGGGTGGGTCAAAGTCAGGCCATTATTTTCCATTTTTGGAAAGTCTCTACCTTATCTACAAACCAACCTTTTGACATTATTCCTAACCTAATCCTTTTCGCTTCGACTATAAGGATTGGGATAGGAATAATGTCAAAAGGATAGATTAGGTTGAGACTTTCCAAAATGGGAAATAATATGTATGTGTTTTAAATTTTAACTCATTTTTATTTACAGCATATCAGGTAGGGAAATGAGAAATATAATAGTTTTTAAAAATACTTCCAATAAAATTGGAGGTGCATAAAGTGAAAAATTAACCCTTTCTTCTGTCTCACAAGTTTGTGATAATTGAGAATTGTAGACCCAAATAAAGATCATCGTAATTTTTAATTTGATCACACAATTAGGCATTTATTATCAAGTTGCCTGTTCCAATCGTTTGAAATACCAGATTCTAAGATATCAAACTACGTAGTTTTTAACTGACATCAAATGATGTTGCCTGGTTTGAAATATAAACGGGCACCAAATTCTCAGACATTAAGAAACAAAGTTGTGGGTAAAGATGCATTAATTACCAAGTTGTCTCGTCACTCGTCACTATACATTTCATTATCAACTATCGTAAGCTAAAAGCAACACTAAAGACTGTCCTCTTATTATCGGTCATCAAAACAGCTAAAGATATTATTAGCTCTATAGGACAGTCTATGGGATATATCCAGGCATGAGACAAGAAGCCTATGGGATATGTATCCTGCTGCTTCTTTTCTTTTGCCCGTCACAGTTAAAAAAAGCTAAATAACAAGCCAAGTAGAGGGAAAAGAGACGAAACAAACTCCGCATTTGGGTCGGATCAAAAGATCTAACTAAGGTATTGGTAATTGGCATTGGATAAAAGCATACTGCAAAAGAAAGAAGTGGAAAGCACATCCCTGAGCCTAGACCACGTTGTTGTTTTCATCCAAATCAAGAAGCAACGTGCGCAAAGGCATAATCATCAATCACACATCCAAAAGCATTTTATCTTGCATCACAGCAGCAAAGCCGGAGAGCATTTGCCTTGTTAGCTAAACTATGCCCACCCTTCATCTGCTAGCTTAGCTGTACCTTTTGCAGACATGTCATGTCCATGCTCAGTCTCAAACTTCAAAGCAGAGTAAAAGCCCATCGTCAAGACAAATAAAGATTTTCACGTGCAGGGTTCTCCTTCCCCCGTTAATGAAATGAAACCACAACAACCAAATCACCTCTTTCCCAGTCAATGATCAAGACATATGATTTCTTTTTTTCTTATTCCGATACATATTCTCTAATATCTAAGTAAATGGTGGTACAAAGGGACATGTAAAAGAAGAATAACACAAAGAGGAAAGAAACTCCTACCGGCGGCATCGCCAATAATCAAACCTAGCTACCAAAGAACACTAAACTCCAAACCCGATATTAAACAACAGCTTCTTATAACAATGGCTAAAAACTGCCACCTACAACATTTTTCTTTTGTATCTTAGAAAAGCATTAATACTCTCCCGTCGTCATCAGTAAGGCGGTGGTGGCCTAGCAATAGGTGCCCAGATAACATCGGAAGGCAAATGACAACTATACATGCCCATTCCACACGATTCTCCTCCGCTCGCCACGTGGCCACTCTCGCCGCCGCCGCCACCTTGCCCTGAAACTGCAGGCGATTGCCCATCTCCGCCCGCAGTGCCGGACTCATCAACTTGAGAAGTCAAACGATGATAACTGGGACTATTAAACGACGCCGCGATTACAAAAACAGTACCAGCCGCCACTAAGCTTCCAGCTACAACACCACCAAAGATCTGCCCTTGTGGTCCGGCGAGAGAGATACTAAAAGTGTTCGGTACCGGATAGGACGAAGCCATACACGTTGCGTTTATCGATAATATGTCGAAACAGCCGTAAAACTTTATGGTGGCTCCAGGTGTTGTGGATGGCTGACGTAAGGTGACGTTGGAAACAGTGCCTGAGCCAGTGAGCACGCAGATTCCGATGTTTTTACGGCGACAGAACTGTGAGATTGTTTCTAATATATCGCTTCCATCAGGGACTTCGAGAATGTAAGGACTCATGACGGGTTGGGGATCGCGGGTTATGATGAGGGGTGGTTTGGGTTTGTTCTTTGAACCGGGCGGTCTACCTCTAGGTCGGCGAACTACTTCGATGGTGGCACCGTCTGTGTTGACGGTGGTGTTGGGTTCGTTGGGTCCGTGGTGTTTGGTGGTCGGAGAAGTGGTGGTGGTGGTGCGGGGTTCGTCATCGCCAGAGTTGCGAGAGAGTTGAAAGTGTTGAGAGAGGGGCAGGTTTTGGTGCGGTGGGAGTTTGGAGAACATGTTAAGGGTTTCATGATTTGGTCCGTGACGTTGCTGTTGTTGTTGTAGTAGTACATATTGGCCTTTCATGCTTTTACCTTTTTTTCCTTTTCTGGAATGGGATCTTTAAACGTATTTTATTAGGCTTGGAGGGTACAATATAAAGAAGAATGGGGAGGGGAGGAGGGAAGGAGGGACACACGAAGCTAGTGAATAGGGACAAGAGAAGAAGCGCTGGGATTGGTATTTATTGTTGATTACTAATAACAATACAGTGAGTAAGGGATAAAGTAAGAGATGAGGTGTATGTGAATAGTCTGACTGATTTCTCTTAACAGGAGAGGTTTGAAACCACTCGAAGACAAGATTCATGGCTCCGCTCGCTGGTTGGGGAGGCAAAAGTAGACCCCGCGACTGTCTGTCTGTGTGCGCGAAGAAGATGGACTTGGGTTCAACTGTTCAATAAAAAAGAGAAATGCAACCACCGATCGAGCACCGAATTTCAGTGGCAAGAGATTGGCATTTGCTTAAGCAAAGTTAGGAGCTCGAGTGCTCGACTCATGCTTGTAAATACTCGGTGATAATGCTAATTTGTTTGGGATTCCATAAAGTAAGAGCGGGATTAATTTGAGAGCGGTAATAGTTTAAGGCTTCGTTTAGATTTACGGTGTAATATGAGTAAGTATTTATTCACTATAATTCTTAAGCACAATCATATGTTTAAATTTGCGGTAAACAATCGAAGGTTAGAACAAAATGCAGTACTATTGTAGAAATCAATAAACAAAAAGATGATTACGATAAAAAAAACTATTTCTGCGATTAAAATTTCACTTTTCATTAATAACTTTCACTACAACTATTATTTTCCATTATACTCTTAATTAATATGACTAATAATATATTTTTATAAAATATTTTATTTACTAAATTTATTTTATTTATATTTTTTTATTTTAATTTAATATTTTATTATTTATAATTTGAAATTTTATGACTAATAATATTTTTTTTAATTATTTATACACCAATTAATAGTTTATTAAATCAATAGACTTTTTAATCATTTTATTTCTTTTCAGCAACTGCAATTGTAACTACATTTGTCAAATATCTATTTTCACGTTTCAGCAGTTACTAATACAACAATCTTAAATACATAAGTATTTATTAAAAATAAATATTTATCATTTTAATAGATTGATTAAGTAAATTACCAAGTAGTAAAGTTGCAACAAATCAAGCCTAAAGGTGTTAGAAAACATCCAAAACACACTCACAAGTTCAAAAAGAAAAAAAAGAAGAGGAATGGAGCGGCGTTTCGGTTAGTCAAGTCCATGTAGGAGAAGTAATGGCATTGAAAAGGATAGGCTGATACTTGATCGTTTGAATGTGGTCATTCAAACTTTAATCAATGACCTCAATTACTTTGACAAAAGGTTTCGTATATCATTATTTGTTATCATATTAAGGACTTTTTTAAAAATATATATAATTATTTTATTTATACATTAGATTTTAAAAATCTAAATTTATTCCAAACAATTCATATATAATTTTTTTAGAAAATAAGAAATTATGTTATAATTATATTTTGAACAATTTCAGATCTCTGAATTAAAGAGTCTACTATACTTTCGTACTTGTATCTTTAGTTTTTTGACTATCATTTTACCAAAATTTCATCTAATCTTTTGGTGAGCATTTAGCTTCAACCTTAGGGTAAGATTACTACCTTTGATGCCTCTTTAGCAAAGTCCAATATAGTCTTAATTGGTTTTTTATTTTATTTTAAGGCATATATTAAAGCTTTGGGAGAAGAGTAAGGTTTCAAATAAAATTAATGAACTGTATTTGTAGAAAGGAAAATTTTATTTTATAGGAGAGGAGATTATAAAGATGAGATACATAGAGAATGCTCAATACATTTTCTACTATCCTAAGGCCTTGTTTGGTTAGCATGGATTTTTGCTGGGAAAGTAATATTTTTTCTAAAATTTATATTATCACGTTTGATTCATTTTTTTAAGTAGTTAGGAAAGTAAAAACTTTCCCAATCTACAGAAAATAGTAGCACTTTACTTGAATTCTAAATCTCATCACCCCCTTGATATTTAGATTATTTTCCTTAAGAATTTAATATAACCAATACGCTAGCGAATTCAACTATTCCTTCTCTCTCAACTCTACAACAACTGTTTTATAAAACTTACTTCCTCTTCAACTACTTTTATTATTCTCCCGTTAGCAGGATTTATTGATATCTATAACACCCACCATCTATGCCACCATCTATGCCATCTTTAATTGCTGTTTCTAGATCAAGAACTTGCCCACCACTACCGACTTGTAGCTTCATATTTTCTTCCCTTCTATGGATATTGAGTTGGTGCATAAGTGTTTTAAAGCACCCCTTCACAAGATGTCCCAAAGTCTAATCTAAGAAAAAAGCCCTTAAGTGTCAAAAGAGAACAACACAGAGAATAATAAAAAGACTCATCATATGGACGAGAAATGTCTGGGAAAGTAGAGGAGATAGTGAGAAAGAGACGGGCATAAGGCCACTTTCTTCCACCGACGAGCACAACAAAGAATTGACCATTGAAGGAGAAAACCTTTTCCAAATTGTGGCTCTTTATTCGATTATTTTTTCACTCTTCAGGAAGAAAAATATCTAAGGCAGATTTAAAGAGTCATTAGTTTTTAAGATTTTCAAATTTATTAAATTTAGGATGTTCAAAAGATATTTGACATTTTTTTATTTTAATTTTGAGATTGTCTAGTTGAAATAATGCATTATTTGAATTTTTATTTTCAATGTTAGAAAATTTTTTTATATTTGATTTGAATTTTAAGATTTATCTTTGTACTCGGTTGAGATTTTTTTAGTATTTTTCAATACTATATTTATGATATAACAATATTATATGATTAGAATATCATAAATGAAAAAAATTAACTTTTAATAATATAACTTGTATTACAAATTAACATTATTTAACGATTTCAATTTTTTTCGATTTGTAAGAATATAATTAGAAACATAAGTCAAAATTAAATTACATTCCATGAAATACTGTTGTATACTAAACACTATAATAAGAATCCAGCCAACTTTTTTATTAGAATTCTTATAAGTATCCAAACATGTGAATATCTTTACTTTCCATAGATTTATTTTCTAAAGAATCAGATTCCAAATTCACTTTACTTTTCTGCCAACCAAACGAGGCCTAGGGTTTTATTTATACAAGGGGACTTTAAGTTCGGATTCTAACTTAAAAACATTAAAACATTATATCATATAAACTTTTCAAAAAGTAGATTGTATCTTTATTAATAGTGGATTTTCTTTTATCTAAGTGTTTGGATAGATTTTCCTGTTATCTTCTTATTTTTATGACTCAGAATCATCACTATATGTAGATTCTTCTGGTGCTTCAGTTTTATCTTTTCCTTTATAAGTATTCCAACCACTTATATAAGAAAGACAAATATTTTCCATAAGTTTTCAGAGATGATAAAACCTTTTTTGTGCCTCAGTACTAAATCTTATCTTTCCTCTTCGAATTATACTTATCTTCCTTTTTATAAAATTTTCAGCAGTTAATGATGTCTTTTTGGCTGGAGCTATAATTAAAGAAGAAAATTTGCTTATTATAGCATAAGTTCGAAATCCTTTCTTAAATTTTATCTTTATACCAAAAATAACAATTCTCATGCTGTAAAAAAAACATGAGTAAAAAAACACCAAAGAAATCGAAGTAGAGAACTGGAAGGTGACCTTCACAGGCCTAATAAGTAGTAACTTTCCTTTCCTAGAATAAAAAGATTGCAACTTCTAAAATGCCTAAAAAAAGCAAAACAAAATTCAACAGGAAACAATAACCCAAATTCTAGAACCTACAATAATCTCACTATGAAATGCAACAAATGAAAGAGTAAGATCGTACAATATAGACCCAGATACATAACCTTTAGATCTCTGAAAATCAAACCAAACCCACCAAAATAAAATCCAAAGTGATTGAAACAAAGAAAATCCAAGAGGCAAATTCAACAAAAGGAACAATCTTTGAGCAAAAAACCACAATGAAGATCTAGAAAAAGCATAAAAATGCATCAAAAATGGTAAATTCAGCGTAGATTTAACAACAATGGTAAATGCAGCAGTGAATATGCAACAAAAATAATTTCTTTTCCTTTTTCCTTCTTCTATGTGTAGTTAAATCTAAAAACTTTGGTTTCAATGGAGTCTTGTGGGTTAATGTGAAGGGATCCAATCTACAAAGTTGAGCTTGAAGTGTTGGTTATGGTGGTGAAGATGATGGTTAGGAAACAAAAATCTAAAAAAATGAACAATGAGAGGAGATCCTTCTAGCTTGGAGTAATAGAGAAAAATCATGTATTCTATAATGAGAGCTTAAAGTAACAAAAGGAGCAATCTTTGAACACAAAATCATAATGAAGATCTGTAACAAGCACAAAAATGCATCAACAATGGTATATGCAGCATAGATCTAATAACAATGGTAATTCAACAATGAATATGCAACAAAAATTGTTTCTTTTCCTCGTATCCTTCTTCTATATGCAGTTAAAGCTAGAAACTTTGGTTTCAATGCAGTCTTATGGGTTATTGTGAAGGGATCAAATCTAAAAGGCTAAGCTTGAAGTGTTGGTATAGTGGTGAAGATGATGGTTAGTGTAATAACCCATTCCTACACTTAAGGATTAATTGTTAGATTGAGCCATATCATGTGAGAATATATGAAGAGCATTCCATTGGCTTGCATTATATTAGCATACACACATATGAATCATGATTTAGAAAACATTGCAAGATAGTATATGCACTCAATTGACATATTCTAGGGTATGGAACGAAAATGAATGTAATATGAATGTGCATTCCCAATTTTTTGCATTTTGATTTACCAATAACATGAATTGATGGATTATAATTAGTGAATTGGGAAATTATTGTTACAATTGAGTAATTGATTAGGTGATATGTGCATCTAGTCTAAGAAAAATATTAAAGAGCAAGACAAATTGATACATAGGAATTTAGGTTGATTAGGCCTATGAAATGTTAACATGTGACATTAGGAATAAGCGACAAATGGCTCAGTTAAATAGATGATGAGTGGCTTAAGTATAATTGCTACAAGTGGCCCTTTAAATTTGTGACAAATGACAACTTAGACTTGTGAAATGTGGAGCAATAAAATGGTGACATGTGTAGCTTTACAAATGGTGACATACATAGCCTTACAATTGGTGACATGTGTAGCCTTATAGGTAATGACATATGGAGGCTTAAATGAGTTACATGTGGAGCCTAAGTAAGTGACACATGGACTAATAGAATAGTAACATATGGACCAATAGAAGGATAACATATGTACCAATAGAATGGAGACATATGGACCAATGGAATGGTAACACATGAATTAGTTTGACTTTCTTTGAATTTTCTAGAGAAAATGAATGAAAAAGGCAATAGAAGTGAGAGTGAAGGTCGGTCCTAAGGTTAGAAGAGGCAGAAAAACAAAAATAAGAAGAGAAGGAGAGAAAAAGGAGGAGAGAAGAGGTGAAGGAAAGAGGTTATCAAGGTAAGTTGAAATTCTAGTTTCAATTTCATCTTTCTATTTCGATCTATCTTTCATATCCTTAGAGCACGAATTTGAAGAAACTCAAAGAATGAAAGTTGTAGATATAGTCTTAACTTGATCTCTGTGAGCTTGAGAAAATAGTGACTAGAGCTCGAGTTATGTCTATTTCCCCAATACTGCATGTGATAGACCTTTATGCTGGAATATGTTAGATGGAGTGATTCCACTGAACAGGCATATGTATTTTAGCGATATCTTAATCTTTAGATATCCAAATGGGATGATTTTTAATTTAGATTAAACTAGAGGCATATGGATAAAATATTCACGAAGGAATTGAATTTTAATTCTATCTATAAGGGTTTTGAAATTTGGCTTGAAGATGAGTACTAGGTGTTGTCATTGTTTGAGAACAGTCTGTAGCATTCTAGGTTAATTCACAAAATATTGAACCAAACTGCATGAACTTGATGTTGTTAGAAACTTAATACATAGAGGAACATTTGTTTAGAAGAAGGTGTTGCCTAAATACCTCATTTTCTAGGTCACAATGGTCATGCAAAAGTAACCTGAAAATAAAGTTGGAAAACTTGGAAAATGGGAATGGTTATCAAGTGGAATATGCTTTTTTTATATGTGGTTTGACACAACAGCTGGTTAGGTGCTTTCCTATGATGCATCTAGACTTGAATGAAGCTTGAATTGAACTTAGTGGGTGATGGATAAAGTGATTAAATATGTGATATGTTCGAAGTGATAATGGAAGTTATAACTTAAGCATGGATAGTTGATATCATTGAGACAAATTCTAGAAATTTAGAGACGTTATAGAAATGAAAGTGATCGTATATGGCTAATGTGATTCAAGTGAGAGTAACGTGTATTAAGTACAGGTGAATGAGAATTGAATACTTTGTGATCTTATAATCCTAGAGAAAGAATTGGAAAGCCTGTATATGATAGACATATGATTGATGATATTAGATTAACCAAGTTCTTTGATCTATGAACCTAAGCGTAAGCTTAACATATATAAATGATGATGTTAATGGTCAAGTGATGTGATTAGGGATAAATACGCGGCATAGTCAATTGAGCATGCATTGAACATGATACATATGCATGTGCATGATTAAACAATGATATGAGTGATCAACTTAGTAATATGTGGATTATGTGTGTTGTATGATATAGAAGCACCAGTTAACCAAAAACATCCAGAAACTGCCAGACCATTAAGGCAATAGCTCACCTGGAGTATACTGTGAGTTAACTTAGATGTGTCAACTTAATTATATTTGCTTTTCTGTTTGAGTTATATGTGTAGTGAGTTGACTTAAATATATTTCACTTGTTTAATTTTTACATATCAAACTGTTTCTAGTGTGATTGTGATAATTTCATACATTGATTATCCAAGGAGATAATTATTCGGGACTATATTGGAAGTGCTCATTGTATGTGAATTTGACTGAATAAGTGATACTTAGCATTCTTGTTAAATGCTGGACCAAGGTTCAATGATAAATGTGAATGGAATGAGTGATGCTCAACTGAATGTTGAATGTCGAACTTTGATATTGTAACACCCCAACTTCCGCCGGACCCGAACCCGATATCGATAGTGATACCCGGATCCGTGCCCCACGAAGGTG
>JANQBM010000006.1:7485286-7505805 GCA_025594535.1 Erythroxylum domingense | reverse complement strand
AGCATGAGATGTGGTAATTTACCACATCTGGACACGTTTCTTTGGTCCGACCCGTTCTCTGGAAACGGGATGTTACAGATATGATGATTATGATATATGACCGTGCGTTATGTGAGATGATGCATTTCATGACATTGATGTACATGTTTAGATAAAGGAGTTGTGACTGGAGTGACCAGCCTGAAATAAGTCCGGTATCCACAAGGAATATAGGTTAGTACTTGAAATAAGCCTGCTATCCACAAAGGATATAGGTTAGTGCCTGGAATAAGCCCGGTATCTACAGGAGATATGGGTCAGTACTTGAAATAAGCCCGATATCTACAAATGATACAGGTTAGTGCCTGAAATAAGCCTGGTATCTAGAAGGGATATCGGTTAATACCTGAAACA
Organism: Erythroxylum domingense; assembly: GCA_025594535.1. Classification (NCBI taxonomy): domain Eukaryota; kingdom Viridiplantae; phylum Streptophyta; class Magnoliopsida; order Malpighiales; family Erythroxylaceae; genus Erythroxylum; species Erythroxylum domingense. The sequence goes on along the minus strand of JANQBM010000006.1, from coordinate 7,505,412 downwards.
AGCTCAGTATCCATGAGGGATATGAGACAATTAATAGGCACTCGGTCACAGTAAAATAAAAATAAAAGTGGAGTCTCATGTGCATTGCATATATATCTTTACATGTATCATATGAATAGTTGTGAAAAGTTATTGAATTGTGTTGATACAATGATGTGCAACGTTTGTATACATTTTGATGAGAAGAATGATCAAGATGAATGATTAGATTATTCTGACATGATTATATGAACGTTTGTATTCATAATATGTTTATCGAAATATGTACATATTGTGAGATGGTATAAACAATTGGAAGATATGTTAAAGGAGAACTAATTCTGAATAATATGATATACATATAAATTTGGTAATATTTGTGTCCTGACATAGGTGAGCATATCAATGATGGTTCACTCACTGAGTTCATAAAACTCACCCCAAAATTGCAATATATTTTTTCAGGCTCAAAGGAGTTACCAATTAAACCAACTGGAGTCTAACCACTGCATTCGAATACGAGTTAGGGGTCGGGATCAGTTGTACCTGCATATGTCTATAATACTTCTTTTGTATTTTAAAATTGTATTCAGCAAATATTGTACAATAATTATGTGAATTGAGAAGTGTAATGACTATATGACTGGAAATGTTTTGTATTAGGCCCGGTTGATTATTGGAATATATGATGAAGTGTTAATTATTGTAACACTTGCGACTGAAAGTGTTTTTGAATAAAATGGGCAAAGAATGATTCTTTGTTTTCTAAAAATGCGTGTGCTGCGTGAAATTTTTTACAATGAGTTTGACTGACTGTCCTAGCATGCCACCTTCGTAGAGTATGTTCTCGAATGCTGACGATAGGTTCAGGAATATGCCCTACGAGATTGGGGTGTTACAGTTAGGGACAAAAATCCAAAAAAATGAACAATGAGAGGAGATCCTTCTAGCTTGGAGTAATAGAGAAACTCATGTATTCTATAGTGAGAGTTTGAAGTAACAAAAGGAATAATCTTTGAACATAAAATGGCAATGAAGATTTGGAACAAGCATAAAAATTCATCAACATGAAAATCTAGACCAACAGATAATATCTTTAATACCAAGATATCTTTAGGGGTCATTATAAGGTTATTTAGATAACAATCCTTAACTCATTCTTAAATCCATTTGAGAAGTAATGATATCTCGCGAAACTCTAGATTAGTCAAGTATATAGCATTTGTCGTTTCAAAATCATACCAATCTCTAATAGCTTGAGGATGAGTTCCGTGTAAAAAATTAAATTTAGGATTTATCCCAGAAAATCAATATAATAGGTATTACTATTTTATAGTGTATAAGTCTCTCATTACCATATAATGTGCATGAACAATAGGATGACTCTTTGGGAGACTATCAATGATGGTATTTCACTATACCATCAATTTGCACGTAATATCAAGCCTTAGAGAAATATTGTCAAAAGTAACATTTTTTGGCTTAATCTGCTAACTAGTAAATTCATTCATCAGCAAAGAAGAGCTTGTAGATGATGAATCCTCAACTATATTAGCCTTGTTGACTATGCTATAAAATTTTTATTCTAAATAATTATAACGGTTTATCTCAGCCTGCTATAGATGACATAATGAAAGAAGTAGCTCTACAACTTCTTTAGGTATTGAGTTAAAGCTAGCAATATCTAGTAAAATTTTAATTTGTGCTTGGTAACTGTTGATATCTTTGGACATTTGTTCCAATAAGTCAAATATCTCTTCTCTGAGGTTGACCATCTCTAGTTCAAATATCTGTAAGAATATTATTATTAGATTTGATAATCTCAATATCAGAGGTATATTCTACTAATAAAGTTTGTCATTTAATATGTAACTAATAAAGTATTTCATTTAATATGTAATTTATATTTAGGTTTAGAGGTAAATTATTTTGAATAAAGGCTTTAACTTGAGTATTACTAGTTTTTAATAAAAATCTTTTAGGCAATAAAAGTTAATAAATTTTTTAACTTTTTACTACTGCCAATAATTTCTTTTCATTTATGTGATATCTTTGTTAAGTATCTATAAAGGTTCCTGAAGTACACCTATAAAGAGACTTATTCATCTTGATATTAGAATCATCATAAGCTATCCTTTTTAATACTCCACTCCATACATGATTAGAAATATTATTTTCAAGAATTAAGCCATCAACATCATATGGTAAAGAAAGTTTTGGCAATGTAGTACACAAAATCTTAATTTTCTTCGCTTGTTCAATTAAATAGAGTGAAAATTCAAATATTTAATTTTTTTCTTTAAAAACTTTTGTAAAGGTTTTCTTATCTTAATTAGATTTTGAATAAAATCTAAAGCATAATTTAACACTCCTAAAAAATTTTGAACTTGTTTTTTATCTATTAACCTATCAGGAAATTGTGAGATTTTTTTCAAGGATATGAGGTTGAATTTTAACTCCCCTACCATTTATCTCCATGCCAAGGTGTTCTATTTTAGTCTGACATATCTTAGCATTTTTCTCAGAGAGAGCTAACCCATGTTGATCATATAAATCTACAAATTTATTGAGATGTATAATATATTGAGCAATATTATTACTAGCTTTTCAAATATCATCCTTATAAACATGTATGAAATTACGATACTTACTAGGCCTAATTATTGTTACATTTTCTAGTTTAAGAAATTATTTTGTAAATTCATCTTGATCTTCTAAATTATATTTCATAGCAGTAACTCTAATAATTTTCTGTTTATCTATCATTTCTAAGTTTACTTCTTCTTTATTTTTATCCTAAAATTGTAATAGGTTATCAAACCATCTTTGATGGTTCTATCTATTGATACTTATTCTCTATAATGTTTTCTATTTTTAATAAAGGTTTTCCTTTTTCAAGGATTAAATTTTCTTTATATCTTACACCATGCTGGGTTGTGCGAGGTTTAAATTTGATTCGTTTATAGGCATTTTTATTTTGATTAACTATGATCCAATCACCACAAGTATTTTTGAAATATATTTGTTTTTTAATAGTATTAAATAATATTTTATGAAATAATAGTATTATATTTGCTTTAGCTCATCCTGGTTGGTGTAATCTTTGATAGAGGAGATGAATGCTTTAAATGCTAATGGTACATGGAACTTAGTAAACTTACCTATTGGAAAGAAATCCATTAGATGCAAATGGGGTTTTTATAGTCAAAGTCAACTTTTAGATCAGTGACTCATCTTAAAACACGACTTATCACTAAAGGCTATGCTTAAACCTATGGTGTGGATTATTTTGATACTTTCTCACCTATTGCTAAACTAACATTTATCCACCTATTCATTTCTATGGTAGCTACATTTAATTGGCTCATAGATATTAAAAATGTCTTTTTCATATGGTGACCTCCAAAAGGAAGTATATATGGAGCAACCACCTGGGTTTGTTGCTCAGGAGAAGTATCAAAAAGCTTGTTGTCTTCGCAAGTCATTGTATGGTTTGAAACAAAGTCCACGTACTTGGTTTGAAAATTTTATTCAAGCTGTAGAAATGTTTAGATTAACTAAGAGCAAATCTAACCACTCAGTCTTCTATAAACAATTTAAACTTAGGACTATTCACCTTATTTATATGGATGATATCATCATTATAGGAAGAAACTTTATGGGCATCTCATCATTAAAATCCTTTCTTCACAGTAGTTTCATGCAAAGGATCTGGGAGCTCTGAAATATGTTTTGGGAGTATAAGTAACGAGAAGTAAGAAAGGTTTTTTTTCTGTCCCAAGGAAACTATATACTTGATCTACTAGCTGAAATAGGAAGGCTGGGAGCTAAACCATGCAGTACCTTAATGGCCCCTAATGTATAACTTATTAAAGGTGGAGATTTGCTTGAAGACCTTGAAAAATATAAAAGATTGGTAGGAAAATTAAACTATCTTGTAGCCCTGATATTACATATTTAAGGTCGTCCAATGATAGCCTTGTTATCATTGGACGAGCTTAGAACAAATCTTATGCTACCTAAAGGGAGCTTTTGGAAAAGGGATACTACATGAAAATCATGGACACACTCACATTGAATGTTTCTCAGATGCTGATTGGGTAAGTTCTAAAATCAATAAAAAAATCTATGACTAGCTATGGTGTCTTTATAGGAGGAAACTTGGTCTCATAAAAAAGTAAGAAACAAAATGTTGTATCTAGATCTAGTGTAAAATATGTATACAGAGCTATGGCACAAGTAACGTGTGATATAATATGGATATATCAATTATTATACAAAATTGGTTTTAAAGCCTCAGTACCAACAAAGCCATGATGTGATAATCACACTGCTCTGCATATTACTTCTTATCCAAAGTTTCACGAAAGGACTAAACACATTTAAATTAAATGCCACTTTTTCATGAAAAAGTTTAACATAACTTGATTTCTACAGAATATGTCAAAACTAGAGAGCAACTCAAAGATCTCTTCACAAAGGCCCTAAATGGTACTTGAATCAATTAAATCTGTAATAAGTTGTGCATGATTACTATCTATGCTCCAACTTGAGAGAGATTGTTACATATTGAGCATTAATGTCATTGATTCTAGTCTTTATTACAGTCATTATAATCCTTTGATCATAAGAATTACAGTCCCTAAATTAATTTTATAAATATGTATATATAGCCTTACTTTTGTAAAATAAATCTATGAGAAAATACAAACCTCTTTCTATCTTACAAAGTATAATAATATCCTTTTAAAAAGAAATATTAATCAATTAGAACTTTCATTAATATAAACATTTGAGGTTCATCTAACAATTTTATTATATTTTAGAGACATCTTCAAGTGATGTTACAATCTACTTGAGAATTTGTATCTTCATTTACACTTGTCATAGTTTGTTCTTTAGTTTCATTATAATCTTCAAATAATTTTTTTTTCATGTTATCCATGTATTATAATAAAATTGATGTATTACACATCACGTAATAAAATTATATTTTTGCTTCTTCATATTATAATTGGGAATGTTGAAAAGTACGGCGAATCTTGCTTTTATAATGCCAAAATTTTTTTCGATATACTAAAAAAAATTTAAGAAAAATGATCATAATTACAATATTTATTTAAAATGATGTAATACCTTGTAGAGGCGTACAAAATTGATTTACTAGATTTATTACTATTTCTAAAAGAACTCGAGGATCATTTACAAAACTTTTTTATCCAACTGTTTTATATATGAAACACCTGTCAAATGAGCAATATAATATAATATTTTGGGTTGAATTAATTCATTCACACCTATATGATATTTTTCATAGGTTAAAATATATAAATCAATATGGGTACCATTTATTTCTCTTATAAAATCTTACAAAATAAAATTATATTATTCAAATGGTCAATTAAATATAAACAAATAATTAAAATAGTAATAAAACATATTAATATACCTAAGAATGTGAACAATATTATGAATTATCTTGAATCTCAAGTTGTATATTGGCAAACGATGATGGAGTAATGAATCTTTTTACAAGATGATGAGCTGAATATAAGACTTTGTAAAAATACTTTAAAATTGTCTAGGTTAAATGTTGATAACGCTTTGCATTAACTATAGTTGTCTCATTATTGCCTACTATCATTAAGAAAATTACAGCTTGTTCTTTCATGACCAAATGACTAGTTGACTTTAAGCTTCCTAAACTTTTCAACTCATCGTATAAACTCAAGAATATTGTCTTTCTTGTACTTAAATCTTATAAATCCTTATATGATTCTCATTTAAAAGTTTCTGTATCCAATCATTACCTATTAGAACATAAATTCTAAATGATTGCTTGTGTAAATATTTATATTCTTCTATGATTAGAGAAATTAGAACTATCTTGATCCTTTCACCATCTAAATCTGATTTAAAATTTGATAAGGAAGCCATGTATCTATAATACCAAAATTCATAATTAATAAAATAATTAAAATATAATACTAAAACTATTCTCAAACACCAAAACATCTAACATAAATTTAAGAAGTTTATATCAAATATTCAGTTAGAAGGTTCATACAAAGTATAAACTTAAGATGTCTAAGTTATGGAATAGTTATTAATATAAAAATGCCTAAATAAATAATAGTTCAATACGTAATATCATGAAAATATAACTAGAGAGATATAATCTAATCCATCTTTCTTGTATCTAGCATATTGATAAAAATCTCTTGTAAAGCAGAGAATTATAGAAAGCCTTCACTATTTTTTCATATTGCGTATCCTTTACATCTATATCATTTAAGAACTTCAAACATTCATTTATTGTATTAATCCCTTGATTAATTTATGGAGCTTCAAATTCAACATTTATAGTGGTTGACGTTGCTAGCTTTTTTTATTAATTAAATCATTTTTTCCAATTGTAACCAAGAAATTTTTTGAATGTTAGAGTATATGATTTTTGCTTTCTTCTTCTTAGAAAGAAAGCTTGTAACTTGATCTTTTTTAATTGAATGAAGAAAATTCATCAATTTAAATTCTATGTTCGTATTCGACACTATTTTATAGAGATTCTAGTTGATGGATATGCATACAGATTGGTTATAGTAGTATTTCAAAAAATCTGACACAGGTATGAGCATGCCCTGCATCCTTTTCTCTTGAATATATAAGTTATTTTATGCGCAAATAACAATAAAATTGTATGCGAGAAAAAAATTTATAAAGGATACATTAATAAGCAAAGCAATATTTTACCTTAAATAAAAATTTCCAATATCCATTTATAGCATTAACTTTATCGGTAAAGGAATTGTAACTAATTCTTATTTCTTTGAGTAAATTATTAAAATTCTTTAATCTAACTCATTCCATTATACTTGTTCTTTAACTAGACATCATTATACTCTTTATTAAATTTTCTTTAAAGACATGTCTTTTAAACATTTTTTTAACTTAATTTGGAAAAGGTAGAAGTTGCTTGATTTTTCTTCTTCAATTCTTTAAATATTAATGAGTTAAAATGCATCTTAATTGTATAATTATGTATCCCATCATTTCCACTTATTTTCACGCATTATTTGAATCATTCATGTTGTCCATAGCTTTCACCACTAAAGTAATTAAATATGAGTGACAATAGAAAGAAAATTGTCTCATGCGATAGTTTAGAAAATCTCTCATCCAATAAAGTACAATGAAACATCACAACAAACAAGCACTAAACATGTTTCATCAGTTCATTCAAGACTAGCAAACGCAGGTTATAGAGTTAACTATATTGAGACAACACCATTAATGTCATATTATCTAATGTTTGTGTACTTTTGCTTTTAGGATTCTTTCTTATAGATAGTTTTTTTTATTACATTTACTTGAAATTAAGGTGATAAGCTTTAATTTCTCTATTCTTCTCATTTGAGTAAGTGATCAATTTCTCAAGTTTATGCGGCTTTTTTTTTATTTTTGATGCAATTAAATGTTAAATTTTCCGAAAAGTTATGACCAATTCTATATACTGTCGTAATTTTGAAATTACCTCACTTACTGCTTGACAGACAACTGTAATTGAGATAAAATCAATCTCCTAAAAGACAACTTCCTACTTATTTCCTAAGCCTATATTTCAAGTGTTCATTGAGCTAGACAATTGGTGGTATTCACAAGTATCTACAGAATTACATAACAATAAAACAAATAAGATGCAACCAAACACTCTCGAGGGAAATAGAAGGTCAAGATGCGTGCGGTAAGATATAGAAATCAAAAAATGTGACGAAGCCAATGACACTTTTCTGCAAACATGACAATGTGAAGTTGTAGCCTTTCCATATTATTAAACAAGATACACAGTGTTGGCGGTCTTTCCATGACAGACGAATTTCAGTTTAAGATCTAAAGATAAGTAGATTATAGTCTCATAATATGTCAAATTCAAAGCTCAAAAATCAATGCCTATCATTTGTTTAGTGATACATGTTCACCGGTATCAAACACAAAGACCGATGCCTGTCACCCAGCATAGCAAGTCATTTCCAAAATGTTGCACAAACTCAAAACTCAACAGAACTTGCCTGATTCATTTTTCAAATCATCAGAAAGTATTAATAAAGCAAGGTTTTATCCATGGAAATTATCCATTCAAATTATCCATGGAAATTAGCTATTTACAATTAAAGGATAATCATATAATAAACTGATGAAACTTGCTACATATACTATGAATGCCATAATTTGTCAAAAAATGCACCAAAAACTATAGTAAAACCAATTATTAATCAATTTGCACTTAAGTGACAGAGATACTGCATAACTACATAAAAGAGCACAGGAAGTGACAAAAAGGATTTTGAAATTACGAGCACATCACACTTGTTTGTGTTGAATTTCGATCCAACAATTACATAATGAGCACAAACAAAGAAAACTCGCATAGGAAAAGTGATGAAAAATCAAGTTGAAGATGACCTCGACTATTCAATCCAGTTAATAGTGAAGTAAAAACTGAGTCAAAGGAGAGAAAATAAAAAGAGACAGAGATAAAAAAGAAAGAATAAAATAAAGCTCAATTCTCTCTTTTTTCTTCTCTTTTTTGTCTTTATGTCTTTATCTTATACTTCTTCTCAGCATTACTTAGTATGCACGTTTCTTTCTCCGTTGCATTACTCACTAGAGATAAAAAGTTCAGAATAAAAAGAAAAATACAAAAAGAGCAGCAACCAAGCTCACAACGAGGCGAGTCCATTACTTGTACAACATAAAGATTAGAAGGCCTATTCAATAAGCTCCAAGGTAAACCAAGATTGATGTTATTCAACACACGAAGACAAAAATATTTTATGTTTTGAAAACTGGTTAATTCAATATATAACTCGATTATGATATTCTTATTCTAGAAAATAAAAATAAAACAAAATATAATCAAGTTTGTTTTATTCCTTGTTTTCATTTTTTTAACAATTATAATAGAAAACTAAAAAAAGAGATTTATTTTTAAATCATCTATATGTATGATTTAAAGTGTTATTGTAATTTAGTTGTAAAAATTTAATATCATATGTTCATAAATAACAATAGTTATGATGTCATAATACAAATTATAAATACCTTATGTAATTTCCAAATATATACTAGCAAAATTTACGTTCCTTTTCTTTTTTTTAATATATTTTATTACTATTTTTCATTTTTCTGTTGGCTTGTCCTACCAAATTAAAATGCTTATGTGGTCGGAAAACCATATCCAATAACTACTCAACTCAACAGCCTTGCCTCAAATAATACAAATACACGTTATTCTTTAGTTAGTAGACCTTAATGGTCGATTTTTTGTGAACTAATTGATTAGTAGGCTCATATAACGATCAACAAAGGTTTGCATATCCAGAATGCTAAACTTACCAAGTGTTTCTTTTTTTCTAACAATCTGATGGTAGCTTTACTAGATTATCTTGTGAATCCTAGACCCGGTCTTAGAGCAGGAAAGACACCTATGCTCACTTTTATGAAAAGCAACATAGGCTCACTTTGGATCTTTATAAAAAATAAAATAAGATAAAATATGATCTAAATTTTATTTTTATAAAAAAAATGAGATAAAATAATATTGCTATTGATTCGCATAAAAAATAAAATGAGGCAATTTTTCTTAGTTTTTTTTTCTTTACATATCTTTTTCATTTGACTTTTGTTTGATGAGTTGTTTTCTTAATCTTATTGTTAAGAATTAGTACAATCCTTTAGATTCTCCAATTGTGTGGCAATAAAGAGCTTATGATAGTCTCTTTATTAATAAAAATATATATTTTAAATTTACATATTTATGTATTAACAATCTATTAAGGCTAGTTATTTTATTTTATTTGGGACTTGTAAACGGCCTGGCGAATCCTATAACAGGGACAAGAACAATCTAATGAAGTGCCGTTATAGGAGCTTAATTCTTAGTGTGTAATCTAATTAAGTGCCGTTATAACGCTACAAGTGGAAAATATGTTTCCTTGCCTTTACAACTTACAGACATGATCGTCAAAGGCACTTGGCGTCAAGTGGGAGAAAGAATCAATGAAAAAAAAATAGTGCCAGAAACAAAAAGACAAAGATCCCAACTTGTCATAATGCATAGATGTGGGTTAATACAGCAGGAACCTGAACTGGGACTCTTGTAGTACACCAGGAACCTGAACTGGGACTCTTGTAGTCACATCAACATGAATGGTTTAAAAAGTTATCCTTGGAAAATTAACTTAGCCATAATTTATAAAGCTTTCGACTTCCTTCTAGATGCACCCCACAAAAAATGACACATGTATAAGCACCAACAACTGTAACAGGAGCCGTATACAGCTCCCATTCGACCTGACATTTTACCTTTTCTTTTTGTTATTTCTGTAGGTAAAAGATGGAACGTCCAGTAACCAAGTGCGAGATCACACATCGAAAGTTGTTCAGACAAGACTTCAAAGGTTTCAGCTAAAGATGTGAATATAGTATCAAATTTAATATTGAATCAAGTTTTGATATGGTATTATATTAGTATCGGTTAATATTAGATATTATTTTAAGAAATTTTTAAAATTTATAAAATAGTCAATTAATATATTATACAATGATACTATATATTTTACAAGTTTTTACAACCCTGTTTTTAAAAATCATAACAATAAATAATAATCACAATTAATAATTTAATATGAAATAACAATAATTTTTAAATATTTCACATATAAATAATGACTACAATTAATATGAAAAAAGACAATTATCGTAATACAAATATAAAAATAAGAATAATACAAAATATTTAAAATATTACAATAATATAATTTCATCATTTTAATAAATAATAATTACATCAAAACGCTCAATAAAAAGAACAATAAATATCCTTAACTATTAAAATTTTATCATAATGAAGAAACAATCAAGTTGAAGTTAAACCTGAAACAAAAACATTTACAATTACATTACATATATAGAATTTAACATAAACTGATGAACATCAAATATAAGTAAAATTAAAAGAAGAGGAAAAAAATAACCTGGACCAAAATTCAATCATCAACGGAAAGATACCTGCTATAACTCCACTGATCACAGTTATCATTTGGTACAAAATCTTCATCATTGAAAGGAGCTTCATTATCATTATCATTCAAATTTAATGCACTAAATGACATGTCAATGCTTTCCTATCCAAGATTATCTTCTAAGTCAATGACATCTACCAAATTTGATTCTTTAGAAACTCAATTCGCCAAAAGATCGATATTATCAATGAAAATTGGATCAATTGAACTCCTTGTACTATTAAGACTCCTAGTAAACAATAAATTTTAATTATTAGAAAATTATAAGAAATTATGTCGAAAATGATAATGATAATAACATACATTTCCCGCAACTTTAAATTGTAACGAACAAACTAAGTCATTCAACCTCTTATGCTCCAATCTATTCCTTTTTTTCGAGTGGATAAATTCAAATGTGCTCCAGTTTTGTTCATAGCCTGTTGCACTCACATGTTGAATTAAAATTCGAATTGCAAACCTTTTCAATTCTAGAACACCATTTTCAAATTGATCATACCAAAAAACTGTAAGTTATAAGATAACAAAAGTAGCGTTATACACAAAATAAAGTGATATTTAATTTTCAACAAATAAGAAAAAGGAAATAACTAATACCTGGAGTAATTTTTCCTCTTTGTCGAATAGCAATCGATATTCCAAAATCCCCATAAGATAACTTATAAAGCTCCATTTGTGAGTTTAACAAATCTTGCATCGCGTCTTGTTAACAATTGTTGTAACAGTTAAAAGCATTCATCTATTAACTTCAGCTTGCTTACTAAGATCCAGTCTAAAATAAACATTAGGATTCAAAAATACCCCAGCTACAAACAACGGAGAAGAAAGTTGTTTTTCCTTTCCCTCATTAATGATTGAAAGATATGATGTGTACAAAGAAGGCCTATGTTTCAGATTGGCCTTGATTGCTTCTGTCGTTCTCTCCATGGCATAAAAAATATAACTAATTGTTGGCTTTTCTTCACTATCAGCCATGCAAAGCACCCTCACCGAAGGCTTACAAACTCGAATAACAAATTGACATTGAGAGCAAAATTCTCTATCTTCCAGTATAATATTACAAACCTCTACTCCAGCATTAAACCTAGCATGCTGAGATGCTATCCACTTATCAGTTGTAAACATTTGTCTTAACTTTTTCTATATCGAAACAAAGACTGAAGTGATGAGAGATTTGTTGCAAATCTTATCACAGCAGGATGGCATAAATTCCAACCATTAGTAAATTCCTTTCTCATCAAATTCAATACTCATGCATGATTATAAATGAACTTTGTCACATTTTTTAGCTTTCTACATAGTGTCATCAATAACAGAAAAATACCTATGATTCCCTATATTCTCCAGTATTAGGTCAATGCAATGTGCAACACAAGGAGTCCAAAAAAAAGAATTATACGTATTCTATAACCTTTTTTTTTGCTATTTTATAAGCGGAATCATTGTCAGTAATAAACTGAACAATATTTTCTGGCCCTATTTCATTCAAAACTTTATCAAATATCTCAAACAAAGTCTTAGTATTTCTAATAAGGCCAGATGCATCAATATATTTCAAAAACATAGATTCATTTATAGAATAAACCAAAAAATTTATAATAGGCTCTTGTCTCCTATTTTTCTAACCATCACACATGATTAAACATCCATAAGTACCCCAATTCACTCTTCTTTCAGCTAAAAAACTTCTAATTTCAGAAACAGAACAACTCAAAAGTTTACCTCTTAAGTCATCAATCGAAGGACCTTTGTAACCCGGCCATAAGAGGCTATTGCATCCATCATAGGTTGATAATAATAAGATTGAGAAGCATTGAATGATGAACCTATATCATATCACCATCTAGCTATTGCTATATCGACATTGTGAGTCGCATCTCTTGAATGCATTACACTACGAATTGAAGGTTGGGTTCCAGCAGTTGTTCGTGGTGCAAAGAAACTAGTCACTTGTCTTCTTCTCTTCCTCACTTCAAGGTCAGGTGCTTATTCTTAGGTCTGAGATGGAACAATGCCAGTACCACTACCACCTTCAACATTTCCACAATCACCACGGAAACTAGAAAATGAACTTTCACTACCAATTTCAAAACTTAACCTGTCCCTTCTATCTTTTTCATGTTGATATTCTTCAAGCAATGTTTTCATTTTTTACTTCACATCATGAGTTATTTTTTTACAGGGTTCTACATCTCCTTTAACCCCAGATAAATGCTTCTTCAATCGGGTGATTCCTCCACATTTCAAATGCTTGTTACAAAACAAGAAAATTGTATGATTCTTCATACTTGGGACTAATGCAGCATGAGCCCAAGCTGGATCATTATATTTTCCTGAAGTAATTTGATCAGGAGTAGTTGAACTTCCTTCCATTTATCTGTAAAAAAAGTGAAGATGTTAATTTTGTAAGAAATTAATCCTTTAGTAGTTTTATTAACAAAATTAGCAATGCTAACGCTAAGTCCTTCATAAGGCAATGATATCTAAAGAACCTCCCAAACCATTACCACATAGTTTTTTTACTAATTATCCTTTTACAATAATCAAGATGAATCAAGAAGATTAGGGATAACAAAATATTCCATTGTAAATTTGGATAAGATTATTAGAATTAAATTGAAATTTAAAAACTAGTATACACCATAAAAATTGCAATTTCTAAACTTCAAATTTTCAAGCAAAAAAATGTTAATTAGATGGTTAACTTTGAATCTAACTTTAATTATAACCCTAACTTTAATCTCCCATTGACCTTAACTCTTAACTAAAAAATAGTAAAGCAACTACAAGATAAAAGAACGAAAAATGAGTTCTAAGATATGTCAACATATTAACAATATTCATTTTAGTAAATGACAAAATTATGACACATCACAATGTTATTCAAGCAATAAAATTACATAATAAAGGAGACAGATACGCAAAAATGATTTTACTACAGAAGGATCCATAATTTTGATTAGTTTTTGAATTATGATTTTGGAAGACTTCACTGATTCATTCTTAAAACCTCCTGTTGTCAACTAAACTCAGCCAATTACCCAAACGTCGAGTAAGTGAATAACCTACTAACAAAGATCAAAAAATTGAAGGCATGTGAATTTTACAGAGAAAACTAAAATTGATTTCACTGATCTTTGAAATTTTCTTTTATAGACAATAAATGATGGGAACTTTGGAATTTGGTAAATTAGAATTATAGACAATAAAATTAGAATTATAGACAATTTTTTATTTTTATTTTTCTGTTTTTATTTTCAAATTTAGTAAACAAAATTTGTTTCTTTCAATTTTCAAACTACAAATGAACCAAACCAACAAACATACCAACAAACATTCGACTTTCACATTTTCATTACCAAATACCAACCAAACCAACAATAAATTTCATATTTTCAATACCCAAAACCAAAAACCAACCGAACCAACCACAAATTTCACATTTCCATTACCAACTTCAAATCCAATCTAACTCCAAGTCTTTAACACAAACAATTAACTAGAAACAATCACTAATCCTTCACAATTTCATTCCATTAATCAGAAACAATCACAATTCACAACACCAACAATTAACCAGAAACATTCTAACAAAAATTGGAAAAAAAACACATCTAACCAAACAGAAATTCACAATCAAATTCGGTGATGGGTTGGGTCGAGATCTGGGTATTATTCCCAAATCTGTCAGATCGATGTGTGGTTGGTGCCTTGGTGATCATTGGAGAGTAGAGAGCAGAGTCGATGGTGGTTGGTGGTCGTTGTGGAGGTGGTGGCAAGCGATACAAGATAGGCGACGTCGCGTGGTGGAGGAAGACGTCCGAAGAGGCAAAGAAGATGTCGTGTGGTGGAGGAGCAGTGAAGCACCGCTGGGAGTGGAAGAGAGGACGATGAGAGCAATGGAGAGAGGATGAGTCGGTGAGAGAGAGAGAGAGAGAAAAATTGAAAAATGAGAGGCATTGGGGGGGATATTAAGGTAAATTTTTTTGCGGTACTGGACCGGTATATTCCGATATTGTGAGTACCGACCCATATTAGTAAAAATGTCCCGTATCAGTCGGTACTTACTGTCGGTACCATCAACCTTGATACCGTTCCGTTTTTCGGCCGGTACAGAACAGTATCTTAAATGCTACTTTTAAGTACTCTTCTAGGCGTCTGTCATTTTTCTGAATGTCTGTGACAATAATTATTCATTATTTTCAGATTCCTTCAATGTATGAGCTAAAATAAATAAATAAAATACTATGTTAATGTAAGTAATGCTAAAAGACTACGTTTCTATGAATAATATCATACGAACCAATAATGAACCACTTGCAATGATGACCATTCAACATGAAACCAATGATATAACATTGTGTCTTTTAAGTACGACTCGTCAAACTATATAATTAAGGATTGCTAGATGAATTTGGTCAAAAGGGACCTAATATTCTTGGATTTTTCCAACACATGAATGTATGCTAATGGCCATTTTTGGCTTTAATAATGTAAGTTTCAGTGAGGAAAGTTAGTGGTTGTATAATGATTGGAAGTACAGTTCGTAGTGAGTTTTATACATTGGATTGCCAACTCTAATTGAGATTAGTCTTCTTCTTGCTCAATCTCTCATATAGTACTGAAAGCACCTTATCGTCATCTCATTTTTAAGTGGAAAGGTTTGGATCACTAAATAAGGGATCACTAAATAAGACTTCTTGATGAAAACGATGATGTCTTCATGATCAGGAGAAAGTGTAGATGTATTTGCTTAAACTTGTATTTCCTTGCCCTTTGACTTAGTGTAGTGCACGAGTGACTTGACCTAATCACTAGCAATTAGATGTCCTGCATCATTTGTAGTTGTTGCTCTATAACCACAACTAGATTATCTTCTTGATGCCCAACCATCTCTTCTCTCCTTATTACTTTATTCTTTTATCAAGTTCGTTTAATCTAAGGATCAAATTGAAGAAGAGGGTCCAAGCTACGCTACTCTTTAATCTCCTACCTGACTTCAATTACTAAAATTAAAGGAAAGAAATTAAAAATAAAATTAAAAACCAAAATTAATAAAATTAGTAAAATTAGTTTCCCGATAATAATGCTAAAAACTTAATCTACTTTATATCTGCAAGTGTACAAAGTCAAGTATAGATCACTTATTAAAACTATAGTGATTCTAAAGTATCAATCTCGTAAAAAGTTGGTTACTAATTTTATTAATCTTAGTTAAACAAACTAACTAAATAAAACTAGAGAGTTGATTTAGGATAATTTCATTACTAAACTAAAGAAAACAAAGTAAACAAAGTAACAAAGAAAAGTTAATAAAAATAAATGTTAGGGATTTGGGGTTTGATTGTATGAGATTCTTATTATTATACACAATTGATTATCTAAGTTAAGATGACAATTAAGATAAGGTATATATGTCCTCTGTTGAGGCATATAGGTATATCTAATTAGGTGACTACCATCTATCAATGTGTAATTTAATCTAATCAAATTCATTAAGCATAGTTAATCTATATGGTTATTATTAAAGTCTAGGATAACGTTGTTCTCCATAATTAAAGTTTTATTCTCCTAGGGCACATATTTTACTTCATTCTTTATTCCTTTATATAATCCCTAAGGTTGAATCTGTGGTGGCCAATTATAAATCCAACATTAATATTAAAGAGAATAAATTCAACTAATAAAATAATCAAAACATGTATAAATAATTGGATAAATCTTTATAAGTTACATACCTAATCTAACTAGGGTTTCTAGCAATTAAGCATAATGAAAATTAAGTATTAAAAATAGATCTCAACATAGAAGGAAAATGTAAAAGAAAATAGTAAGAGAAGGCATCACAAGCTCCTCCAGTCTTTGTTCCAAATCTTCCTCCAAAGAAAAAGCTAGGTCCTTATACAAGTATTTATAGTTAGGGTTATAAAAAATAGAATTCTAGATAACTTAAACTTGAAAAATTATCCTTCCTTGTAAATGATGCATAAGAACCAATGTCATACTAGCTCTAATATCGATAATGTTCTTGTTCTAGAATGTTAAATCTTGACAAGTCAAAATGTAAATAATGACTGACATCAAATTGTAATCAATGCCAATTTTGTATTATTTGTCTTCTTAAATTCAAGATGAATCTAATGTTGGTCTGCGATCAACTCTAACAACGTTCTTATTATTCTTCTCAATTTCTCAGACCTTTAGGAAAGACAGGCCTATTATCTCAATAAGTTTGACGTTTATTATGCTTTGCTCCACTAATTTCTACTTTTTATCATCTTTGACTTAGAATTAGCTTCTAAGGTCTTTTATAAAGTTGTTTTTCAATCTTTTTTCCTAAATTACTCTAAAATATCATTGATTAGAAAACTGTTGAGAAATTTGCACTGTATCTCATGTTATCTCCTCAAATTTGTCAACTATAAGACAATGAACTAAACACAAAAAATATAATAAAATTAATGCAGAACACATTACAAAGATGTCAAATACCAAGTAAATTAACCCACATAACATGTAAATTATTGAAATATCAAAACCTAAAAATAAATTTGTTAAAATTTTTCTTATTGTTCAAGGTAATATTGGAATTAAGCATAATGCATTAGCTAAAAATATGCTTACTTTGTGGCATAGATGTTTAAGTCATGTATGCAAAGAGTTGTAAAGTAAAGAATGAGATTCTTCCAAATTTAGATTTTATTGATCTAAGTATGTATGTAGACTACATTAAAGTAAAGCAAACTAAATATAATAAGAATGGAGCCATAAGAAGCACTCAGCTTCTTGAGATTATACATATTGTTGTTTATAAACCATTTAAGCTCCATCTTTTGGTAAAAAAATATTTCATTACTTTTATCAAGGACATCTCATGATATGGTTGTGTTTATTTGTTATTCTTGTTTTAGAACGTTTAATATTTGTAAGTTAAGGTTTAACCAATGCCTGACAGTAAGTTGTAATTATTGCCAGTTTTGTAGTGTTTCTTTTTTTAAATTTAAGATGAGCCTCTATCGTTGGTCTAGGATGAACTTCGGTGTTGGTGTTATTATAATACTTTTTACTTTATCAAACCTTCACGAAGGACATCTGCCTATTATCTCAATAAGTTTTGACATTTTTGTGCTTTCCTCTATTAATTTCTCCACTTTTCGACATCTTTGAGTTAGAATTAGCTCCTAAAGTCCTTTTTAAAGTTGTTTTTATGTCTTTTTATCTTTCAAATGACTCTAAAATATGATTGATCAAAAAAATTTAGGATAAATTTGCATTATATCTTATGTTATCTTCTTAAATTCATCAATTATAAAACAATAAACTAAACATAGAAAAACATAATAAAATTCATATAAAACACATTATAAAGATGCCAAATACTAAGGAAATTAACCTTAAATAATATGTAAATATCAACTTATAAAAACCTAACAATAAATTTGTTAAAATTTTCTTATTTGTGGTAATGTTGAAATAAAACATAATGCTTTAGATGAAAATTTTGCTTACTTATAGCATAAATGTTTAGGTTATGTATCCAAAGAAAGGCTGGAAAGATTGAGATTCTTATAAATCTATATTTGATTGATCTAAGTATATGTTTGGCTTGCAATAAAGGAAAGCAAAGCAAACCAAATATAATAAGAAAGAAACCATAAGAAGCATTCAGCTTCTTAAGATTATACACATTGTTTGTTGCTTTTAAGGTTCCATCTTTTGGTAAATGATATGGTTATGTTTGCTTATTGTTCTTGTTCTAGAATGTTTAATCTTTCCAAGTCAAGGTGTAACCAATACCTGACACCAAGACGCAATCACTGGCAATTTTATACTATTTCTTTTCTTAAAAGTAAGATGAGTCTAACTTTAGTTTATGATCAACTTTGATATTGATCTTGTCGGACCTCGTTTCTGGAGCCCAGCAATCGTATTCGGATAACACACATTTATCAACTATACTTGCATTCAAAACTCCCCTTTTTAAGCTCAGCTCCACTCTTCGAATAGTCGACTAATATGGTGATAGTCGACTAGTCCATTTATCCATTTCAACCTAAATACCTCAAGGAAAACGTTGGTGAGTCCACACTTTACATATGTACATACTTCGGGGCTATTGGCATAACTTTTTCTTTGGATATTTTGGAAGAGGACTCCAAAAACTACAACTTTTATGAAAGTCTCGAAGGCCAATTGTAACTTCTAGATGGTCAAAAATAGGACAGAAGATAAATCATGAACAGTAACCCAGACGATATTCTTGAACAATAACACATAGGAAGTCTGTGAATAGTAACACAGACGAAGTCTGTGAACAGTAACACAGATGATACTCGTGAACAATAACACATACGAAGTCTGTGAACAGTCACAGACGATATTCCTCAACCATCATAACTTCTTAACTTCTTCTTATTATGCTTGGCCTATGATCTGTGTTCTATCCTCTATAGTTGACTTTTATCTTCTGTGTTGATTACTTATTGTCCGTGGTCTATCCTCTGTGTTTTATCTTCTGTGTGATGACGTGTCCTTTGTGTTCTGACGACATCACAGACGATACTTTTCCTCTCTATTCCTCTTTGCCTCTGTATTCTGACGTCAGCACAGACGATACTTCTCCTCTCTATTCCTCCTTGCCTCTGTATTCTGACGTCAGCACAGACGATACTTCTCCTCTCTATTTTTCCTTGCCTCTGTGTTCTAACGTCAGCATAGACGATACTTCTCCTCTCTATTTTTCCTTGTCTCTGTGTTCTGACGTCAGTAAAGACGATTCCTTTCGTCTGTGTTTTTCCCATGCAATCTTTCCAACCCTAACATGCTATTCTACAACTAACCACAATTGGCAAATTTCAACAAGCAGAACATACACATACACATCTCATTATCAAATTCTTTAAAATAACAGAATCAGGAAGAAAAATTCAATATCACTGCTTCTATTTCAAACACAGTCAAAGTTATTACAAATCCAAATTACACATCTACTTAAACCAAAATACAAAAGATGCTCCATGCTGATATGCCGAATGAGCTATTACAAAACTGACTTAGTCCAAATGT
>JANQBM010000006.1:7463712-7482326 GCA_025594535.1 Erythroxylum domingense | reverse complement strand
TTTATGTACGGAGGTAAATTAAATAAATTTGTTCGTTTTAAGTATCCTTGGTGGGGAATTCCTCCCCCGTGGGCCACAGGTCCAGATGTCACGTAGGACGTCAGGCCGTGGACCCGCTTGGGGAGGGGTTCCAGCAGATATTGGAATTAATAACGATTTATTTTCATTTTCACAAGTCGTAGAATATGTAGAGTTTGAAATTTTGGTTGATTCTATGAAAGATGAATTAAAATTTATAAAAGGTAATAAAGTTTGGGATCTTGTTAAATTGTCAAAAGGTTCTAAGCAAGTTAGGTGTAAATAGGTTTTTAATACTAATCGTGATTCAAATGGTAATGTTGAACAATGTACGGTCAAACTTATTACCTAGGGTTATACCAAAAAGGGAGGTGTCAATTATAAAGAGACATTTTCACTTATTTGAAAGAAAGAGACATTAAGGATTATAATGAAATAGGTGGCTCAATATGATTTGAAGTTACATTAAATAGGTGTGAAAACAACATTTCTTAATGAGAATCTTGTAGATGAATTATTTATAGACAATCTTGAAGGTTTCTTAAACAAAAGTTAAATGATGTGTAAACTTAAGAAATCAGTATATAAACTTGAAGAAGCTTCTCAATAATGACATATTAAGTTCAATGATACTATAATGTCTCTCAACTTTTAAGAAAATCCTATCCAAAGAATCAATAGGAGTAAGATTATTTTCTTAGTTCTATATGTTGATTTTATTTTACTTATTACTAATGATTTATGCATGTTACATAAGACAAAAGTCTTTCTTTTTAAGGGTTTCAAAAGAAAAGATATGGAAGAGTCACCTTAGGTGATAGTAATTGCAATTTTCCATAATAAATCATAAGGATTATTGGAATTTTCTTAGAAAGGTTTTTTTCAAAAAAATTTAAAGAGATTTAAGTGTTTAACATGAATTTTTCTTATTAAAAAAAGAGAAAAATTTAGTTCTATACAATATAAAAAAAACGTAGAATGAAAAAACAAAATCAATTCCTTATGCTTTAGTTGTAGGCAATTTAATATATCTACAAACTTGTACGAATCGACTATCAATTTTACAATTAGAATGTTGGGTAGATATAAAAGCAACCTTACGATTATTCGTTATAAATATACAAAGAAAGTGTTAAGGTATCTGTAAGAAACTACTGACGACTTGTGGAAAGTGGTTGTATCAGTCCTTAACTTGGGCCTCTATTCAATGGTCGCCTCATAGGTAGCAAATTTTTGCACGAAGAACTACATACTTATGTATTCAAAGTCATCTACAAGTGATTAGATACGTAGATGCAGATTTTGTTAGATTTTTTTGATATCAAAAAGAAAATATATATTTAGTTATTTATTTCTTTTAAAAAATGGAGTGATAATATGGAAGAGCACTAGACAGTTTATCATTGCTTTACCCACTATGGAAGCAGAGTTTATGATATATTTTGAATCCATAATTCATGCACTATGGTCGTGAAATTTTTTTTAATACTCTAGGTTGTTGACAATATTACTTAACCACTAAAAATTTATTATGATACCAATAACAACAAATATTCAAAAAGTGTCAAACCTATATATATTATTTTACTATTAAGGAGGAAGTTCAGAAATAAATAGTGTTTATTGAGCATGTTAGTTCTAACTTGATGATAGTAAATCTATTAATTAAGGGTTTATAATCAAAGACATTTAAGGACTATGTATATACAATGGGTCTTAGTTGTACCATCAAATGATATTTGTTTATGATGATGTTAGCACTTTGACCTCATTTATATATTTCTAATTTTGCATTAATAATTTGCTATTTTATAATATTGTACATATTTATGTTTTGATATTTTAACAACAAAGTCTATAAAACATAATTGTAGACTATGATGGAATTTGTTTTACTATTCTTTACAGATCTAGTATGGTAAGTAGCAAATATTTTAGTACATGGAAGGAAGTATGTTCCATAAGTAACATAAAACCACTATAACTCATACTTATTACTTTATCATACAAACTTATTTATATTGAACTTTTAAAATTTATTTCTTAGGAACTTAAAATTATACCATTTAATTTTATAATTATCTTATGATTGGTTAAGTGGGAGAATGTTAGCATATTGATTAATATCAGGCTAACAAATTATTTATTTAAGCCTAATTAATAATTAAATAGTTAAATAGACTTGACCTTTTACTCGATTATATGATATACATGCCATATTAAATTATAAAAGATGTAAAATTAGTCCTTTCCTTACTCATTAGGCTTTACAATTAACATACATAAAACAATCCATCCAAAGGCACTTGTAAGCAAAAGAGGGTTAAGGGATAAAATTAATTAATTTTAAAGGTTTGCTATATGTTGATTTTATTAAACGTATTACATGTTTTATATTATAGGAATTACGTGTTCACGATCTTGCAATTAATGTATTACTTGTATAAATTTAAGTCTTACACCAACTTATCATTAGCTCAAAGTTAGCAGTCTACGAATTAATCATGTGAAAGATCACATTATTCAATTGGGTATAGGAGCCTTAAAATAATTTCAATATATAGTAGAAATATTTTCTTTTACTTCTTAAAGGAAACTAAACAAGTTATTGCACTTGACTATTTCCTTCTTTCTAACAATATAAATTAAGCAAAATATGTGTAATAAGGACATCATGTCGCATCTCTAATGCCATCTAATTCAATCATATCTTATGTCCTTGAGAATTGTTTTTCCTGACTTGGATCTAACTCTAGCAAGATTTACAAATAGGTTCAGTTAATAAAAATAATAAAATTTAACAAGTTAGATCTATTTAATATTATTATGCCTAAACTATAATTTTAGCTAATAAATCACTAAAGATTCAACACAAATAATTTATCTAGTAAGAATCTTGCTTCCTTCCTATAGAAGTAAATAACTCAATCACCCCCTTTTTAAAACCAACTAAAACCAAAAGATAATTTAAGATCAGACCTATGATTAAACCACACACTAATAATCATTTGATGAAATGCAACAAGAATTACTCTCTAATACTTTGATAGAACTAATAATTATATACTCCAAAAAGTTCTAAGCTTTCCTCTCTTATCCATGACTCACTCCACATAACTATTATCTGCCTAAATTTGAGATTGAGATGCTACAGTTATCACAATATTATATAAAGCACAAACATAAAAGAGAATAAAATCTAATTGAAAGCATGGGAGAAAACCAATTGACATAGGAGTCCCCTAGCAAGGATTGACATAATTGAAGAGATTGAAATATGATTGAAGATGGAGACAATGCTAACTAGAAGAAGGCCTTTCTAAGGTTTAAAACATACTGGTTACAATTTAGAAAAACGAGTTAGTTTATGAGTTAACCAATCAATATCATCTATAAAGGTGATTATTGTAAATCAAAATAGAAAATTGTTCAATTTTTGATGATTTTTGTTGAATCAACCGATTTGATTCAATTTTTAAAACAATGACTAATATAGAGTTCAACTGATAGTAGTAAACCCCACCATTAACAACCCTTTTCAGTTTTCCCTCATTATAAAGCATCTTCATTCTCGATCGTATCGATTTATATGTATAATTTCCAATCATGTTGTCACTAAAAGAAGAAAACTTTGGCCAATAACTAGATGAAGAAGTAGAAGAGAAGAGAAAAGGAATTAGGTTGACGGGGAAGACTTGTTCATCATTAAATTAGATTTTAATAGTACTATTTAAGTACTATTAAAATCTAATATATGTTTTGGTATGAACTTTAAGGTTCAGAATAACATTTTTAGTTATATTGTATTGAAATTTAATGTGACTTTTTTTTTCGTTCTTCTTTTATATTAAGTTTTTAATTTTCTAGAGACAAACTTTTTGCTAAATTTTCTACATATGAATTTTTTTTAGAGATTCGCAAAATTCTATTATGAAATATTATTTATTTCTTCAAAATTTTGTGGTTTGAAAATTTTATTTTCTTTTATTTTTTGCAAGAACTAGCATGCTCTTATTTTCACTGCACTAAAAAGTGAGTTTAATTAGGAAGCTTGCACTTTTAAAAATTTTTACTGAGGCTTTTTCTTTCTTACAATAAAATAATATCAATATAAATTATTTAGCATGAACAAGTACTTGTCTCACTTTTAAACTATAAATCTACATTCCTTTGATTGAATGCATATATACAATTTGCCTAGCAGTTTACATCATCTGCATTTGTTCAAGATATCATAATATGCAAATGACTCAACACTTTAACGAGTCTTTTGGATTGTGAAAGGTTGTCCAATGGTAGATACCCACCTCCAGTCACATCAAGGATATTTATCCAATTGGAACATGTGATTGGTAATGTTATCTTTTATAGTGTCCCTTTTCTGTTTTAATGTTACATTATTCAAATCAGCAGAAAAGACAATTTTGTCCTGGTAATAAATAATAATCGCTTCATGTTATCATAACTCTATAACCAAGGCTTACCGCAAATTTCAGCATTCCTTCAACAATTACCATATGATAGCTCTTGCTCGTTCTACGTGTCTTTCTAAACACTAATAAAACCCATGACCCTAGCCCGTTTGCTACCATAAACTGCCTGACCCACCCCCAACCCAGAGAACCGGCCCTCTACAACGCCCTTCAAAGCCCTTCTAAGAACCCTCACATCCTCGTTCCCACCACTTCCACTAGCCCACTCTATCAGCACCACACTCTTTGTACGCCCACCAACTGTAGACATCTCGGCCCGGACCACCCTGCCTTGAACCGACCGGATCGCTTGCGACAACTCCCGGTTCAACCCCGGTCTGTCCTCGCAACAAACACTCGCTCCTATCATCCTCGCTTCATTTTCACAGTAGCTCAGAGTCGCCTCGTCGGATTCTCCCGGGAACAGCCACCGGTGATCGAAATCCGTCCCTTCGCCGACCTGAAACGCCACGTCATCCGCTTGCTTTCTTAGCTCCTCCACCTGATGCACCACCTCAGCCAGCAACGAGGCCTTGTTCTTCTGATTTATGGACAATGACAAAACTATATTATTACAGTGTCGTTTGATTCCGACAAGACTAACGAATCAAGGGGATGAAGAAGAGAAATGGTTTTGAGTGTAAAATGGTAACCTTGGTGGTTTTGGGAAGGAGAGTGCGGAGTGTGGAGAGATGAGCATTGATACGTTGCCTGCGTCTCCTCTCGGCCTCTTTGTGACTCTTCACTGAGTCCGTTGATTTGTTGTCAGTGTTGGAAGCTGAGCTCGGGAAGGGTTCTACTCCACCGACCATCACGTTCAAAGCGGTGGGCTCTTGAACACAACCAACTTGATTCCAGTAGTTCTCTAATCCATAGCAATAGCTTTGACCAGGAAGCATATTGGTTACAGTGTGTTTGGAGAACAGATGCTTGTTGGGTGACAACGAAGAAAGAAAGCCGAAAACCTTATGCAGACGGAAGAAACTGGTATAGATTATGAAATTGTTTCATGTGGTGAAACCCAAAAGTCGTTGAAGATGTACAGTTGAGAGAGCAGGAAAGAAAGTTTTTCATAAAAGAAAGAGCCCGGTAGGGGAAGAAACTGGACCCTGGAGTTGGTGTTGTGTGGAGACTGGAGAGTAGAGTGTGAAGAACTTATCTATATCTAAGCTGGGAACTCATAGGGTTTAGGAAATGTTTGTTAAGAATTGGGACCAAATCCGAAGTGGGTGTGAGCCTAAGAGGAACTCCCGTGACAGAGAGAGGGAAACGTGGCACAATCATTTTCGAGGCACAGATACATCACATACGACGGCGCCTACAGCTTTTACATAAGAAAAAAAGGAATAAAACAGTAAGTGCTCGTCGTCATTTTGATCATCGTTCACTCCTTGCGTAAGCGTGACGTTCACTTCCCGTTTACTCGTTGTCCCAAGCTTATTAACTCTGTTCATACATCAAATCACTAGCTTCCCAGTTCCTTTTCTTTACGAGTATCAGTATGAAATATGAATATGAATATGATTACAACTCCCAATTGGCTTAACATTTAAATGTGCGAAACTGAGGCAAAGCACAATGATCCCATATGCTGCTTTTGATAGGGTGTGGACCCCAGCAGAAGTCAGCAACAGTAGTGGCAGATGCAGTACTAACCCTGACCAGACAAGCTCTGGCGGGGAATACCTGTTACGCAGGCCATGAGGTGACACTTCTTCGATGCAATTGGCATGTTTCCATTTCCACTCTTTTGGCTTACCAAATCTTTTATTTAATTTGTTTTATTCTAACCATATTTTATTAAACTTTATAAATATTACGATTATAATATTCTTATTATGTTCTATTTAATCGTATTTATATATTTTATAGATCCTATATAAATATATGGATGAGATTTAATAAAATATAATAAAAATACCATAACTATTATAGAAGATTTGGTCTCCCTTTAAATATCTCTGTAAACTTTTATGCTATCCAATGCTCATGATAGGAGTGGACATCCTCTAAACTCATGTCCAATCCTCCAAATGTCGTGACATTAGATACGTTAGATACCATCTAAATTCATGTTTAATGGCTAAAATAACATCGTTTTGGGCACTGAACATAGTTGAACATCTCTAAACTTATATTTAATGGCTAAAATGACGTCTATAAAAATTAGAGAGAGAATTTGAACTCGCCTTAGAATTGGTAGTTTTGGCATTAGACAAAGTAAAATTAGATAGAAAATTTGAGCTCGCCTTAAAATTGGCAGGGTTCAGTCTCATTTTTAGTCCCATATAAACCACTCTCCTGGTCTCCATTCAGACATTACCATAGGCTACCTCATACCTAGAGTGAGACACCAAGCCCAAATCTCGATATAAAAAACTCAATAAGTTAGGAGTTAGGACTCTTTAAATATTACACAATACAATATCGCAATCTTTTAAAATCATAATATGTCACTCAAATATTATCTATTCTCTTTCCAATTCTCACTTAATCAAACATTGAAAACAATACCTTAATTTTACATATTTTTAAGGATAACATGTCAAACCCGATAACAAATTTTCCAACTTAAATTTAAACCTGAAGAATTCAAGTACTAAAAAATTATTTTTATTATTTGGTGCTCACTATAAAGTGATAATTTGTTGGTAATAATAAACATAACAATTAACAATTACAAACTTACATCTTAATTTTAACAATAGATAAAATGAATATCACCTCTTCTTCCTTCCTAACGACATCACACACAATTCAAGACTAGAAATTGCCAAGACATAAGTCTAGAACACCAAACCAAAGAAGAAGAAATGGAGGATCCACTAGAGCTATCAATAAATTTGTTGGAGGAAATAGTAATTGTAGCATGTCTTAACTAAAAAGGTATTCATACAAAGACTAAGTAAAAATCATGATGGACACAAAAGCCAAAAGACTTCGAACGAAAAAAACAAATCCTATTTGAGGCAAAAGATGTGTCAAGCTAGTATAGCCTTCACAAAGATGCAATGTTCATCATATCTAGGGATGATAACATTCCAAATTGGTTGGAATGCCAAAATAGCATCATTTTGGATAACCCATGTTTTAAACTTAAAATGATATTATTTTGAGGAGTTTTTCAAAAAACACATCGATATGTAGTTAGGGAGACATGTGGTTCAAACTATTAAGTCGATTATTGGGCTAAATTTAATCTTTAATCATATTGAACACCGTAAATTTTGAAGTGAAGCGAATACTAGTGAATAGTGACAACTCTATTGATATTCTTTTTTAGAAAGACTTTAGTGAATGCAATTTGAATCACGACAACTTCGCTCAACATGTTGTCCTCTAATTAGTTTTGGGAAAGACCAAATTTTCTTGAAGAGAAAATAAATCTTAATGTTATAATTAGTGATTATTCTAAACAAACCACAAAAGTGATTGAATTCCACATTATACGCAAAGTAGTTGCAAGCACTTTTTTTCACAAACCTTTACTTTACAAGATAAGAGCCATCTTATCACCATACTAATTGCTCACGAAGTTACAAAATGAGAGAGGCACAAGAGAAGTTTTAGATGATTACAAAACATCAAGACAATGTTACTTGGCTTTACTAAAAAAGAAGATTTTATCCTAGCAAATGAGTATTGAAGAAATAGAAACTAAAAGGGAATAAATTGTGTCATATATGTATTATATGTATTACAATGAAGGGAATGGACCTATTTATATACAAAAGTATTAGGCTAATTAGGAAGAAAATTAAATAAAGAATAACCTAATTGGGGAAGAACCTAAACTTAAACAAGGAAGAAACTAATGATGAAAGACTCTAATTAGTACCCAAATATATTTATGATGATTACAATATATATTATCATTATCATTCCTCCTTAAACTCAAGGTATTAGAGAAGCAGATAGCTTGAGTTTGGAAACAAGATAGCAAAATGAATTTAAGAGGGTCAAAAAAACTTTGAAAATTAGTCTGGATTGTAAGAGAACTTATTAAAATTGGACTAAATCAACTAGTCAAACCTATTTAAATTGGTTTAGGTCAACTAGAAAAGGAATGACTAATGTGACACATTTTGATTAAATAAATGACTGATACAAGACACTAATGAAGTGCGAACAGAGTTTCTTTAGAGTGTACGGTGACAATGTTATGTGGCTTTACTAAAAAAAAGAAGAATTTATCCTAGAAAATGAGTATTAAAGATGTAGAAACTAATAGAGAATAAATTGTGTCATATATGTATTACAATGAAAGGAATGGACCTAATTATATACAAAAGTATTAAGCTAATTAGGAAGAAACTTAAATAAAGAATAACCTAATTGGGGAAGAACCTAAACTTAAACAAGGAAGAAACTAATGAGGAAAGACTCTAATTAGTACCTAAATATATTTACAATGATTACAATATATATTATCATTACCACTCCTCCTCAAACTCAAGGTGCTAGAGAAGCAATAGCTTGAGTTTGGAAACAAGATCAAAAAATCAAAAAGTAAAGTGTGGTCAAAAAGAGCAATATAAACTAATTAAACTCATTACGAAGAGTCATATGTAAGAGAACTTAAAAATGAATTCACGAGGGGCAAAAAAACTTTGAAAATCAGTCTAGATTGTGAGAGATTTTATTAAAATTGGACTAAAGCGACTAGTCAAACCTATTTAAATTGGTTGAGTTCAACTAGGTCAACTAGAAAAAATGACTAATGTAATATATTGTGATTAAATAAACAACTGATATAAGACATTAATGAAGTGCGAATAGAGTTTCTTCAAAGTGTGCGATGTGAATGCGAGTAGACTGTAAGGCAACAACTTATAGCGACTTTGTGTGGGTATATGGAGGCTCTAATAAAGATCTAGTCACTAGTATTAAAATTGTTTTGATGAGAGAAATATTCTATTACGCTCAAATTATATAAAAATTAAACAACATATCTTTGTGTACAATGAAAATTAGTGAAATCAAAAGAAGAAGAATCAGAAGACGTGCAAAAACCATTTGAAAAGGACTAGAAAAATTTATTCAAAAATAAAAACCACCTTGTAAAGGTTAGCTCTGATACTAAGTAGAAACTAACAGAGAATGAATTGTTTCATATATATTATATGTGTTACAATGAAGGGAGTGAATATTTTTATATATAAAAGTATTAGACCAATTAGAAAAAAAACTTAAATAAGAAAAAAATTAGGGAAGAACCTAAATTGAAATAAGGAAGCATCTAATTGGTATTTACATTGATTACAATATATATTATCATTATCAGAAGAAAAGGTCCTCATACTTAAAGAAAATAATAACAAGGATGAAGTAATTAAAGAAATTTAGAAAATCCAAATTGGGGATGTAGAGCATAACAAAGTATTGTGAATCAAAACCAAATGGGAGAAGGGTAACACATTGAGATTGTATAATTCTTGAAAACGTAACAAGATGTCTTCCCATGATTCCTCTCAAACATGAAAGATAGTTGGAGATATTAACTAACAGGTTGACTGTGAGACATATTGCCTAACCTATAAAGTAAATACATAAATAAGTAATAAGAGTCTTTGTAAAAGAACATCCTCCATCATGCCAAACGGTTTCTTTATCAATTGATCTGCCAACTAAATACGCATAGATGTTGGCTTAACCTCTCTTAGCCCCAGTTTCTTAAAAATCGACAAAGGAATAAGGTTTATACTTGCCCCAGTTTCTTAAAAATCGACAAAGGAATAAGGTTTATACTTGTGCATAAGTTACGTAAATATTTTGAAATCTTTAAATTACCAACTTCATAGGGTATTGTAAAGCTCTTTGGAATTGTTAATTGTGAGGCATATGGTTGGTAATTAAGGAGTTGAAGGTTTCCGTCATGGCTACTGTTTGATCATCGTCCCAAGTTCACTTGGTAGAAAATACGTCTTTAAGGAACTTTACGTACTTGGGCCTGCGTTTCAACACTTCCACAATAGACAAGTAAATTTACCATTTCTTTAGTTTTTCCACAAGCTTTGCGAATGTTGCTTCCAATTCATTCTTTTAAAGTCTTTTAGAAATGGTATTTTCAGTGGATAAGGCGGAGGAGGAATGTATGAAGGGTCCTCATTCTTGTCTTCTTCTTTTGGTCTTCTACAAAATAGGTCTTAGCTTCTCTTTCCACCGTTTCTTCTAGCTCTTCTCTACTCCTAATTATGGTAGCCTTACATTGCTCTCTTGGGTTTACTTCTATGTCGCTCAGAAAGTTTTGCACACTTACAGAATTCCCTATAAAGTTGGCTCATTTGAACCTCTAGATTATTAATAGAAAACGCATTATCTTCTGTTAGTCGCTCAAACTTCCCTTCCAATCTCTTTTGGGCCTCTTCCTTATTCATAAGCTTGTCTATGATCTTCTCAAATTTAGAATCCCATAAATTGGACTCATCTTATTGAAATCCTGGCAGACCTTGAATTCCTATTTAAGTTCTTGCATTGTTAGACTAAAAGAAATTTAGGTGAATCTACCTCCCCAGATTGTAAGTGTTCCAATAAGGATGATTACTTCCCCGACCAAATTGTGCTTCATTGAAGTTCGCTCAAGTCCTTTGATCCTTATGATATATTTCCTTGATCATCGTTCTTTCTATCTCTTCTTGACATTTAACCTTTTAGATTCCTCATAATTGCCTTATGATGTCCAAATTGACGTGTCTTCTATTTTATGCCTAAACTTCCTTCTCTTTATTTTTTAATTTCGTGTGATTGAGTTCCACAATCGCAAGAAAGGGTAATAATTCCTTAAAACAAAGGAATTCAAAAAATCCCAGACCAATTCCCCAACAACAGCATCAAAAACTTACTGAGCAAATTTTAATCTTATAAAACCATCAATATTCTACAAGCGCACGGGTCATATGATAGTATATAAGGTGTCGATCCCAGGAGGAATTAACGAACTAATTGAATCATAATTTGTCTAAGGCCTATATGTGTAATTAAAATGAAAATAAAAATGAGTAGAAAATTAAGCAATTGAATATGGATTGATTGAAAGTGAAATTATAAAATTAATATAAATAAATCAAAATTGAGCACAACAAATTAACAATTGAAAATTCATATAAGAAATATTAACCAATTACGAGAGAAGGGGATTTATCCTATCATCTAATGCTAACTTAATTACTTTTGAGTTAATTCGGCATCGGTCCTAGAAGTTCAAAAGATGATTACTCTATCTCAAGTTATAATCATTTAACTCTAAATCATAAAACCTAATTAAATTGCATTATGAAATTTACAATTTCTCGATTTGCAAACAACCCACATATCTAATTAGATCTTAAGCATTCTAATAGATAATCGGGTACTCATACGAGATCTCTCTTCGTAGAAATTACCAATTTGATTGTTTGTGTGATCTATTAGATTGGGTATGTTTAACTCTCATTACCTAATCTAATCATTTTGCTATTGGTTCACTCTCTCAATTTATTACCGAAGCATGCAAATATGACAAACAATCACAATACCTAAATCATTATCATCAAAAGCAATCAAATTAACATTTATTCAAGAACAAATCCCTGTGTAAAACATCCTTAAACACAAATTCATCATTGTCATATCCATATTATACATCAAATGAAAGAAATAATAAGATGAAATGAAGAAGGTCACTTGGAGTGGACTGGGAAGCAGCACCTCCTTCTTCCTCTCTCTTCTTCTCTCTCTTCCTTAGCAAATGGAGGCTCCCTTAGATTAAGTCATTCTTTTGTCTTTTATAGTCCTAGGGCTTTTTAAGGTAAAGACTAGGTTTTACTTGGGCCCAAATGTCTAAAATAACCCTTAAAAAGTTGAGTTCGGAAGTAATCCTCGCATCTATTATCGCGCCTGTCATGATCGTAGCCAATGAATCACGATCATGACATTTAAAATTGGGCTTTTGTCATGATCGTGACCAATAAGCCATGATTGTGACTTATGCTAGTTGGTTTTTGTCACAATCATAACCAATAAGGCACGATCATGGCCTGCTTCCATACTTCCAATTCTTCTCTTTTTTTTAATTTCATGTTTTCATACACTCAAACACACATAAAACACCTCTTGAAACATAAAATTAAGATCCAAATCATGATAAAAACCATAAAAACACTTAAAATATAAACGAACACTAATAATAACATTATTCTAAGCCTATATACATGATAATCATCTAAGAAATACTCAAAAGCACACTTAAACATTTATCAAAACTTAGTATAATTTACACATATCATAGAAACAATAGGCAATATAAGAAAAAGTGAATAAGGTCTTGAGTATCAATTTTATCGAAGAAGAAAATTTTCTAAAGTGATTCGCTAATGTAGTAATGGTGAAAAATTCCAATGGTACATGGCATAAATGCATTGATTTTATAAACTTGAACACCAAAGATAGTTAACCGCTTTCGAAGATAAATTTACTGATTGATGCCATAACGTGTCATAATTGATTGAGTTTATTGGATGTATACTTAAGCTATAACCAAATTTGAATATGTGAAGATAATAAGAACAAGCATTCATTATATATAATAGGACATAATAATATAAAATGATATCATTTTGAATAAAAATTCAAAAGCAACCTATCAAAACCTCGTTAATTCAATGTTTTTCTAGGTAGATCAACCAAAATATAAGTATTTATATCAATGATATAATTTTCAAAACAAAGCAAGGAGGGGATCAGTTGACAAATAAGGGAGAATGTTTTAATATATTAAAGACATATGACATGGAACTAAACTATAAGAAGTTTGTATTTGGAACCTCTAATATAAATTTTTATAATTCATAATAAGCTAAAGGGTTATTGAAGAAATTCTCTAAATCGTTAAGGTCATCATTGATATGAAATCACTATAAAACTTCAAGGAGGCATAAAGCTTGATAAGTAACTAACAAGTTTGTCTCTTTTTCTTTCTAGGTCCACATAAAGATATATCATGTTTTTAAAAATACGTAAATAAAACTAAAGATTCGAATAGAGCAAGGAATATCAACAAGTATTTAAGGACCTAAAAAATTACTTATAGAATCTACCTCTCCTCACTAACCCTACAATACTGAAATTCTACACTTATACATTTTTATCACATATGAGGCACTTAATAATGTACTAGTTTGTGAAGAAGGGTATTAAAAGCCTAATTATTTCGTACACAAGATCCTCCAAAGACTATAAACATATATATTGAAATGGAGAAAGCGGTCTTAATCTTTGTCGTGTCAGTAAGGATACTATGATCTTCATTTTAGGCTTATCCTATTTTCACTGTCTCAAACTTGTCAGTAAGACCAATTTTATACAAGCAAAAA
Source organism: Erythroxylum domingense (assembly GCA_025594535.1). NCBI lineage: Eukaryota > Viridiplantae > Streptophyta > Magnoliopsida > Malpighiales > Erythroxylaceae > Erythroxylum > Erythroxylum domingense. The sequence goes on along the minus strand of JANQBM010000006.1, from coordinate 7,468,486 downwards.
TCGTGGAGAATGATGGTGAAGTAATTGGTAGAACTCAGTAAGTTTAGAGTTAGATTTATCCTACTAGCATCAACCAAATCTCAGTTAATAGAAGACTTCATAGTTAAATACGCTATCCTTATTGACAAAGCAAATTCATGTGAACTTACTAAAGAATCTTCACCTGTTTAGACAATAAATGACATTTCTACAGGAGACAATGGTAGAGCCAACATTATTACTCAAGGTCCATTTGAAAACAAAGTGAAATATTGTCATAAGTATGAGTATAAGTCCTTTAATAATAAAGCACAATATGAGACTAACATGTGGAAAAAAAAAAGGCAACTCATTTATAAGTCTAGTTTATAAAATCAAATCAAGTTTGCAAGTTGTTGTCAATTAATTAAATAGGCTCTTGTTCAAGAGGGGACCATATTGAATTAATTTATCCTACACTAAATGTGACGCCCCAATCCCCCTGGGAGGATACGGGAGTGCCACATCAGACTCACAAACAGAAACAAATAACAGACAGATGCGGAAGCCTTTCAAAACGTACTACACATTCATTACATGTATTTTCAGTAATTGAAACTAACATACATTGCAAATCATTTCAAACTTGTTCAAAAAATACATAAATTATATCGCATGAACTTAATACAAATTTATTCCAAAAATCGAAACCAGCTTGAAACATAGTTATTACAAATACTTACAATAATTCAGAATCATACATTTTATAAACAAGCCAAAATATATATTCAAAATACATTTTTATCAAAATAAGACTCAGACTCTATTGGCCATTGCAGTCGACTCGTCCCAGTCTTTATAATCCTCGCTTTGGACCTACACAGGGCAAATCTACCATGCTAAGCATATAGCTTAGTGAATAATAACTAATCTATGTATATAAAGTGATAACTCATCATACAGAATTATGTTATAGCATAAGCATGCATTAACATATTGGTTTAACAATAAAACAGACATAATGAATTTCAGAACAAATTTTATAGTTAACAGAGCTGAATATCAAAAGAGGGTATAAACCCTTCAAAATCATAATATAATTTTGTTTATGTCAAAATCAAATATATATCATAACACAAAATCAGATGACTGCTAAGCCATTTACAGAAGTGGGTAACGGGACTCATACAGGAGAGACCGAAGTCTCGACACCGAAGTGTCACAGGAGCAGCTGCAGACCCTTCTAGGCATGCCTATTTACCCACAACTAAGACTCAACAGTTTTAAAACAAAACAAAGTCATTTCAGATATCTCATGTGCAAAGCAAGTAGTCAATCATATTCACACGTAAGTAGCACTTCCAATGATATAAACATGCATCAAACGCCTCTGATAATCATTGTCTGGAATTTCAACACAATCATCATAAATCAAATTCAACAAGTAGAACAAAGTAAGGTGTGACCATCTAAGATTACTCACAAAAGCTTCCTTACTGCTTATTGCCTCGAAGTTCTGACAATATTTGGAAGTGGTCGCTTTATGCATTCCTTTATAACAATTAACACATATACAAATCACCATTGTGCGTGATTAAGCATTCATTTATATATACTGAATATGTATGATGCATGTTCATAAAAAATTCTCGAGTATATGTCCTTACTAAACTGATGTAAACATCAATTGTACTTCAAAAGTTCCAAAATTTATACATTCAATTACTATTCCAGCTTTTGCTGAAAGCACCTCATTTGGGTCAAATTGCATGGACATTTTGACATATAAAAAGAGGTTTTTGGGCAATATTTTCTTCTAACCAAAAGTTCCTCTATGTATCAAGTTTCTAATAAACTAAATTTCATACAATTTAGGTCAGTATTTCTAAAGTTATCGACAAAATACTGCATACTACTCCTAACTAATAATAGAATCCTAATTTCAACTTTAGGCCAAATTTTATCACCCTTTGGGGCAGAATCAAAATTCCATTCCTTCATAAGAGTTGTAGGCATATGAGTTTAGTTTAATCCAAAATGAAAATCACCCCATTTGGATATCTATAGGTCAAGTTATATCCTAAATACCGATAACTATTCAGTGAAACCAGTACAATTCATTCACATCTTACACTTTCAACACTCTTACTCCAACATTCATCCTTTTCACCACAATTTTACCTTAGTCATGCCTCATTACATATCAATTTCATGTCCGGACCTCAACTCATTAACAAATCCATACACATTCTATCCAGTCAAGCATCAAATAATACATATGATAACATGCAAATCAAGATTAGTATTCCCATACCTTCTTTAACCCAATTCCTACTTCAATGCTCAAACCACTCTAGCCTTTCAAGAAAATATCACACGTCCAAGATTAAGATGACCAAGAGTACAAAAATATAGAAAATTGCATGATCTAACTCCTTTGATGCAGTAGCATGTAAGTACTTCAAGTGATGATGATGATTCAATAAGCAAGCAAAAATTCCAGGAGGTGTGAGTGAGAGAGTTTCGGTGGTGATGAGAGAACAAGATTATGAAGAACTAAGCAAAACAGAACACCCCAGCAGAAACTTGTCTCCTCTAATGCTAGGTGTCACCAAATGGTAACAACATGTGGCTTCATACATGTTCTACACTTGTCCCACTTAGGAGTTGCCACTCATCCACACAACATGCTGCCATTTGTCACCAAGTAATTAGTCGATGTATAAAACATAAATAAACTGTATTGATTTAGGCTTAATTTGATAAAGTTGTCTTCATAAAAGTTGTATATTATCCTCTTAGCTTTCTAACGGTATAAACTTTGTAATTTTTTGACATTGGAATCAAAAGATATGACACTTACAAGTTTAAGTATCACACTTCGATGTCACCAAGCAATTAACCATGTATAAACCATGAAATGTATTGATTTAGGCCGAATTTGACAAAGTTGTCTTCATGAAAGTTGTACCTTATCCTCTTAGCTTTCTAACGGTATAAAGTTTATAATTTTTTGACATAGAAATTAAATGATATGACACTTACAAGTTTGAGTATCACATTAGAAGTCACACTGGAAGCACGAGGGTGACAAACTTGTCACCCTTTAGATGTCACCCTCATGCTTGTGCACGAGGGTGACATACTGATCTTGCAAAAATCACTTCAACCTTGAGTTTTTAAGTACTTTCAAGCCTTCTTTTCAGTAAATCTTCACCCAAAACTTATGTAAAGCATCCATAACATATATTCCAAGACCCGAGCCCAAGATTAATACCTTAATTCTCCAATGATGACAAATAAATTCCAATTCTCTAATTATGCTTCATTAAACCATAATTTAAGTTATATTCCTTTCAAATTCAAATTATAGCACAATTTTTAACTTCTATCTCACATATACTTTTATGAACATATATCATTTCAACTAGAGCATATTTTGGGGCCTTACACTAAACCATAATAAACATGCATATTTAAGTCGAGCACGTCTTTAAATAATAGGATAATCTGGTAGATAAATTATCAAAATATGGAGTAAAAGGAGTAAAACCTAAGGATGAGTTTCTTAAAGCTCTGTTTAAATTTATGTATGATGGGAAAGTTCAAACATAGGTAGAGCAAGTGGTAGAGGATTGAGGAACCCCTATTAAATTACATAGATAAAGGAGAGTTACCTTCAAACTATGCTAATATTAAAAAACTAATTTGCAAATTTGTAAGACTTTTTGTTATCAATAGTCAACTTTACAAATGCTCATATACTTAACCCTGTTTAAAGTTTATTGCAATACTTCAAATAAAAAATCTTATAATAATGTCATGAAGGATCCTATGTTATTTAACTTTATTTTATAAGATATTGTTACAATAATTTTTTTATTAACCACTCAAGGGAGACATAATTGACTATGATAAAAAAAAGTGACAGATGGTAGAGGAACACATATCATGATGTAAGGTATTCTTATATCTCATCTCTAGTATTGTTTACATAAGTATAGACATCTTAAGCCCATTCCTACTTACGATTAGACATCACATATTCATCCTTATCATAATCTATTATTTTACATAATGGGAAGAAGTAAAATCCTATTTAACCATATCAAGGAAGACAATGAATTGAGTTTTAATGGTTATATCATATATAGATATGGAATTTCCTTATCCATAATCACAAACAATAATTGATAATTCATCTGCTCAAACTTAAAAGAGTTTTGTAAATCCTAACGCATTAAATGGAACTTCAAGTCTAATGTACACCCGCAAACTAAAGATTTAGTGAAGGTCACCAATATGACCATTTTATAAGGTGTAAAATCAAAGATTCATCAAATTAAAGGTATCTAGGCTGTTGAGTTGTAAAGCATCCTCTAAAGTTATCAAATGACCTCCAAAACATTAGAAACTCCATTCAACCAAGCATATGGAGCCAAAGCCCTAATACTTGTGGAGTTAAAAAGCCCTTTTACTCTTATTAAAAACTACAAACTTGAGGACAACGAAACAATTTTATTCATAAAGTTGGACTTGATTGAAGAAGGGGACATCGGGCAGACCTAAAGAATTTAGCATGCCAATATATCAAAATTTTCAATTAGAAGAGAGTCAAATGATATATCATAGAAAAAGTTCAAGTTATCTTAAGAAGAACTGACATAACAAACATACTAAAAGCCAAAGGAAAGTTATCTGTAAATTAGACATATCAATACAAAGTAAAAGATAACATCACTGATACAACCAGCCTTCGCAATCAACCTGACAAGCTACACATGTCAAGTGGTCCTATTACAACGCAGCAAGTTTC
>JANQBM010000006.1:7435334-7463612 GCA_025594535.1 Erythroxylum domingense | reverse complement strand
AATAGAAAGATTAGGGTTTTGATTCAATAGGATTAGGGGGTTTCAAGAACCTTGTTTTCTTGGGGTTTCCGTATCAATCACACTTGGCCCATAAAAACTCAAAATTTAGATGGTTTATAAACTCCTAGAACCTAGAATAGGAAACATGTTAAACCTCATTGTTATTAAGTTTGTAAATCAATTATTTTTCTGTGAATGAAGTTTAATTTTAGAATTGTGAAATATACTTTTGAATCATTGGTTATAAATTAGTAGACTCAAAGAATATCAAAATGCCACTCAAAATTCTTGAAATGACAAACTTCCAATAAAGCAAGCGTCAAACTCAAATAGTCACAAAACATCATACTCATAAGATTCTTAAAATAACATATTCAAAAAATGCAAAATGTTAATGATTGACTCAAAAAATTCTCTAAATATTATACTTATAAAACAAAAAATGATAGAATCCTAAATTGAAAAATGAAAAATTCGAAATGATAGACTTAAACAAGTCTTGAAATGTTAGACTTGCAAAATAAAAAATGACAAACTCACAAAAAATATCAAAACAATAACCTCAAGAAGTCTCAAAATATTAGACTCATAAGAAGTCTCAAAATGTTAAACTTGCAAAACAACAAATTGATAGAGTCTTAAAAAGTTATATTTAAAATTTGCAAAAGGTCTATCTTCAAACAAGTCACTTTTAATAGTCTTAATATCAGACTCATAAGACATTAGAACTATCCTTTCCTAAAAAAGTACTCATGATTTGGAACATTATTTACAAAGATTTATTTTAACACTATAGCTTACATGTAAGAGAAAATAATATCAGTAAACAATATGTCTACAAAGATTAGCTAATCATTATATATATTCATTATAAAGGGAGACTAGTGCTAAAGGTGTGCGTTTATAGTTATAAATTCCAAATACATTATCCTTAACTAATATTTAAAAAGTTGCTAAAATTCTAACTCAAAACAGAAGTTATTACTTTACAAGTCTAGACATAACCTCATCACCACTATCATCACCATCTATATTCCCCTTTGAAGTTGAATGGTTGTCTTTAAGTAGGTTTATAAAATCATTGGCATTTTTTTAAGGCTCAAGATCATTAAATAGAATCACAGACATATCAACAATGGATAATAAGTCAATTTATAGGTCTACATGTATACTATTAACTATATCTTTATAGGTATGAAGTATGATAGGATAAGATTCTGCCATATTGTCATAGTTCCAAGTTACAAAAGTTTGCTTATTAGAAAAGCACAACAACAATCCAAATTAAAACCTTTCCCTAAGAAGCAAGGTTCTCAGTCGTAAAAGACCTTGCCCAATTGCTTGTTCTCTACCTTATGACTTATGACATTTACATAATAATGATAAATTGCCTTTTGTAGACTTTTAATCTCTTCATGTTATTGTTTTTGTTTATCCTTCCAATTAGTAACCTCCACATATTTATATTTTTTATCTTGGTTAAATTGGTGATTTAATCGATCAATCTACAACTCTAATTGTTTATTTCAAATAACCAATGAATTGTTGCCTAAAAAGAAATTTCCAAACATGAAGCATGAAGCAACATATATGTAACAAACTTTCATCATATGATGCTTTGTTATGTAACAAATTATCTTTCACTATGTATTATTGAGATTCTTCTCATCATTAGAAAGCATAATTTCACTTAAGACCTAAACTCCTCCGTTGTTGGTATCAAAGATAGAATCTCTAACCTTAAAATACCAGTGGGGTAACAGGTGCCATCTAATGAAAAACCTTATCCTTTTTCATTTCTTAGAGCCACGAGTATGGAGAATTCAAACTCTATGCCTAAGCTATCATCAATAATTAAGAGACAACAACATGTTTAGTTTGCACTCTTTTGTTACCATATTTCAAACTTAATACTGATGCATTACTTATTTCAGATGTAGAGAATGATTATATGAAGCAAATTCCTTACTTAAGTGCAGTTAGGAGTTTAATGTATTCCATAATATATACAAAACCATATTTAACACAAGTTGTTAGCATAGAAAGCATGTTTATGAGTGAGTTTGGAATAGCTCACTGGACAGCTATTAAGTAGATTATATGATACTTGAAAGCTATAAGTGATATTTATTTGGTTTATGATTTTGGTGATCCAACTAGTGATATTGTTGGCCATGCTAATTCTAATTATGGTGGAGATCTCTTCATAATGAGATCCATAATATGTTATATCCTTACCCTCTTTAGATGTGTGGTTAATTAGAAAGTAACGTTTCAATCTACAATTGCTTTGTGTATAACAGAAGTAAAATACATGTCATTCATAGAAGGGGTTAAAGAAGGTATATGGTTACAATGTTTTGTTAATTTTTTAGGTGTAGATGTACAAAACTCTGTCACTTATTATGATAGTTAGAGTGCACTGAATTTACTCAAAATTCTATCTATCATAAGAGATCCAAGCATATTAATGTCATATTGAACTTTATTCGAGATATTGTTAAGGATAAGGTATTTTCCATAGATAAGATAGCTACAATTAATAAACCAACAAGTATGTTGACAAAGTCGCTAAGTATAAAACTCGCATACGTATGGCAGGGAGTGATTCTTAGTTTGAAATTAGAGAATTCAAATCAAGGTAGAGAATTGTGAGATATATGTCATAAATTTCACAATGGCCCAACTCGGTTTATAACCCGATCTAAAATTTTAGATGCTATGACCTAAATGAGATGTCAAAAATCAGATAATTAAGTAACAAGGCTAAATTGGCTCCAGACAGGCTAAGAGAACATACCTTAGCTTAATATAGCTTTAAGAGCTTAAGGAATTAGAGAAGAACTGACATTAGACTCATATGAGTCAGAGGCGACTGAGAAATCAAAATTATACTAGCTCTATGTTAAGAGTGTGTTATGCATAAGACTCATGACACAAGATTTGACATGCAAAAGTATCATTTTATTGACCATAAGCATCTAACACATAACCTTATCCAAATTATATAAAGGTGTATGGCTGCGTGGTTTTGCTAATAGTTTAGGTGTAGATCTGCAAAGCTCTATCATTTACCATGATAGTCAGAGTGCATTGAATTTGGCTAAAAATCATGTCTATCATAAAAATCAAAGCATACTAATGTCAAGTTGAGCTTCATTGGAGATATTGTTGAGGATAAGGTATATTATAAAAGATAACTATAACTAATAACCTAGTCTATATGTTGATAAAATCGTTACTTGCAGAAAAGTTCAAGTATGACTTAGGACTTTGTGGATATCCGCATAGCTTGAAGCTCTTAAGGGCATGTATGATAGGGAGTGATTTTTGGTTGGTGTTGAAAAATTAAAGTCAAGGTGAAATTTTGTTATATATGCTTTAAATTTCATGGTGGCCCAACTTAGTTTATGATCTGAAATTTTGGGTGTTACAATCTAAATAGAATCTCAAATATCATAGAAGCAGATAACAAAGGCTAGAGCAATGTCAAACAGGCCAGGAGAAAGAAGTCTGCTGACCATAACTTCAACAGCTTTAGGAATTAGAGAAAATCAACGCCAAACCCTTATGGGTGAGAAATTGATTGAAAAGTCAGAGTTAAAGCTTCAGTTTTAAGAGTGTCATGTGCACAACTGTGTGTTATTTTGTAATATGTTTACCTTCTTTCTATATTTTCTGTTTGCTCAAATTTTGTGAATGCGTGTGTGTGTTTTTTTTTTATATCGTTACCTTCTTTCTATATTTTCTGTTAGCTCATGTTATTAAAGGAGACAGATAAGTCAAAGGTTTTCTCTTATCAAAGCCTCACTCAAGACTTAAACTGAAGCATACAAGGTGATTATCAAGTCATATTTTTGCAGTTTTAACACATTGCGCAGAATGCAGCCCAGTACCGGGAAGATCAGAATCTTGCTCAAGCCTAATGATTTTGAAGATGCAAGGAATCTGAAGTATGCATGACCTCGCACCCAGAGTGAGCTCCAAAATTGTGCAATTGCTCAGTGATTAAAGCCTGTACTGAAAATGGATTTTACAATAAGCACTCGCACCCCTACATTACAGACCCGGACAACATACATCCATCTTTACCAAATGGAGATCCAGAAGGAGCAATTAGGCCAAGAGTCTGCATCACTTTCCTTCTTCTTGCACTCAGTTCTTCTGATCCCCCAAGTAAACCTGTGCCCTATGAAAAATGCATCATTCATAAGCCAATTTGTAGAAAAGCAAGATAAAATACTTCTTAGAAAGGGCAAAGAACACTGATATTGCTCACAGATTTTGGAGTTTGAAGTTGTTCATCCTTTGGCACCAGTTCTCGCATACACGTCATGTTTTTTTCTCCTTCATCAGTACCTGGGCATTTTCGCTCATAATTTTTCACACTAATCTGTTTAGGGAGTTTGGATTTTGCACCCTTGGCACTTGCATTGTATAGAGCATTTCCTGGGCTGGTGCTTTTCTGCAATCAGTTTTCACATATTTTGCCTTAGTTTTAATAAACTAGCCAGCATAAACATCAAGGAAATTGACATGAAAGAACAAAAGAGAGAAAGATTTGCTAGAAAAATATACATTACTAAATGTTCTCTTCTGATTGACCCGATGAAGATTCTTCTCTTCAGACACATCAACTGCTTCACTCAAAGCTCCTGAATGGATTAAATGCATAGAAGCATCAATTAGATCAACAATTAGTGGAACAAATATCTGTAGTTCTCTTCTACATCTTTTCTAATATATCAAACTCTATAGACAGCATAAATAATATATATTCATAAGCAAGTAAAAGATTCAGAAAACAATTATATAATGAAACAGTAACTCAGGCTCATGTAAAAGAAATATTATGGTCTGATTATATGTGTCATGCTTAGCTCATCAGATACAATATCTTTATGACATTATTGGTGAATCTACAAACTTATATAACAGGAAAAGCAAAAAAAGACCAAGAATATTCTTCTTTCTATAATATTATATGATAAACAGAACTTCAATAAATTTATCCATTAGATATAACTTCTCTCATGCATTCAAGCCAATGCACCTCCCTGACATATCAAAACTGACAGTTGAAAACTACCACCCCATGTGAGTTCCGAAAGCAACCCAAAAAAAAAGGAAAATAGTACACTCCTAAATGATAATTAGTGGACAGAGCAGAGAATACAATGACCAACAAAAAAAGGTAAAAGCTTTACCTTTAGTCTTGGACTGCTGCCTCTTGGATCGGTTACCATTTGCATGAGCATGAGCCTACAATCAAATTCAATATGAAACAGTCATTAACATCTAGCATACACCACCGTTTATTTTATTTTTTTGCAATGACAGCAATCTGGTAGAGAGTGGGCAATGGAACAGATGAGAGTAGCCAAATGAGAGAAAAGAACCTGCTCCAGAGACTTCAGTAGTATTTCACGGTAACAACCGTTATTCTCCTTGAGAGTCTAAGGTTTGAGATACAGAAATGAGAACAAAGGAGCAAATCAAAGAGCAGTCTGAAAAAATAAAATATTTTGACCAACATATACAATCGAAAGCATGCATCAGAAAAACCGTGATATTTATGAGTAAGTACACTCTCAAACTCTGATCGCAATTTGGTAGGATCTACATATAAACTGCAAGAGAAATACAAGGCAAATTAACCAGATAGGTTATGCAGCAAGAACCGAAATATTCAAGCATTGGAAAGCACTAACTGTTCACAGCTTCCGTATAGCCTAGCAAGAACATCACCAGTTGATTTAGTACCAGGTTTACTAGTTCTACTCACAGCATTCTCATTAACAACCTACAGAAAAGAAACACTCATAAATAATATTTGTGGGCCGTTTCAAATGAAGGAAACTTTGTGGAATAAGAAGTTATCAATAAAAAGATAGTTTGTGATGAATGTGACATAAAACCACTCAATACGTAATGCCGCTCATACCACAGCAGGCCACCATGATCCGCAATGCCTGACCCATAATACATCCCCGGGAATAGGATCCCCTCCCAAGTGCTTGGATTCAAACATTCTCGCCCCTTGATCACTATTCAATCTTTGCACAGAATCTATCTTCCACAGCTTGCTTTTGATGTTAATAATCTAGTTTGGAAAGCAGTAAATTCAGCACATCATCAATCACATTACCAGTTAATCAAGAAGTGACAAACATGATGACAAAAAGCGTTGCCCCCACGCGCCATGGCATGGAGGTAAGATACCTCTTCACTTACCAAGCTTCAAATCCTGGAAGGTGTATGGGGTGTGACATTTCCACATAATTAAGTTTTCAGACATAAAAAATAAAATCGATCTTTGCTGCAATGAGAGTATGAGAATCCTTGACTATTTGACTAATTACAAATATGGCAAGTTAACATTTAGTATGAAACTGGGCGGTGATCAAGTAACTGTCATGCACCATCTCACTTGAAAAAGTTACCAAGAAAAAGGGTTCCCGCAACCAACTTATATTTAACTTCCGAAGACTAAGAGAGCTAGACATTCCCTCTTATGTATATAAACTGAATCAATATTGTCGAACTGAAAACTGGAACATGTTGCACGTTCAGGAATAGTAGAACAGAACTTCACTAATCAATAAAAGTATACAACAATATACAACAAAGTCCACAACTTGCTTTTGGTTGCCCTTAAAGGGGTATAACACACAATATTCGACATCAAGCTCGTTTAACAAAAGCAGGAAGCTCGGATGGAAACATAAACAGACACGATTTGCGACATTTTCTTCAAAAAAATTCCCGAAAATATCTGAAACATCGTACATTCTAATCACTTGAAAAGTATTCCAGGACTTGCGTCGACGTTAATTCCAAATAGAACAAGAATTTCATGGGCACTCACCGAATCGAGAGACGAGAACTGGGTTTTAAATTTTAGGTGGAGAAGTGGCCATGGGGATGCATACTTGTGGACAATTGCAAGTGGAAGAAGTGTTAGCGACTCTGTTTTTTATTCACACTGTCGAGAAAGACATCTCTGTCAAAAATCAAAATAGTTGTGTTTCCTCCAATCCGATTGGTTGGTTGAAACTTAGGAGGGAAGTCTCGGAACAGGAGATTCCTTAGTTTTAATAAATGTGTCTTACGACTTAACTTCAGCAGCTTCTTTATTTGTCAAATGCACACGATCACAGATCCACAATTTAGACTTTTATAGGAATTAGATAAAATATATTTGATATTTTAAGTTAATTGATTTATACTATTATTACATCTGTTTTTAATAAATTCGAATAATTCTTTAATCATTTTTCTCTTGCAACTAACCTTAACTTTGGCAATAAGTCCCAAATTTGACAATAGACCAACGTCAACAAATCTAGTCTGAGTTGATAGGGTCTCAACAAGCCTCAGGTCTAACTCGATCTTAAGTTGCCCGGACCTGACAAGCAATTTATAATAGACATTAGTTTTGAATTTTTTTTAAAAATATATAAAGTTGAATAAGGCAGAGCCAGCTTAACTAAGGCCCAATTGGGCTCAAGCTACCCATGGCCCAATCGAGCCCAAGCTTAGGTCGATAGCCCCCAAGCTCAGCCAAGGGCCAAGGCCTATTGTCACGACTAGTTGGCCTAAACTTGTAAATTATTATTATTATTATTATTATTATTATGTTTGTTATGTTTTCTCTTTTCTTCTTCGTCTTGTAGTATAATTGGAAATAATCTCTTTATTAATTAGGGGAAAGATTGCAAATTATTGGACTTGTTTAAATCTTTATACTAGGTCTTGTTGTTGATATTGTTTTGTCTTTTAAGATTAAATCTTATTTAAACAAATTTATAGACAATATTAATTTTAAATTTATAGATATCGAATTATTTAAAATCTTCTATTTAAATTTAATTTTCAATTGAATCAAATCTTCAAAAATAAACGCTCCAAACGGCCCAATTTTAAAAAGTGTTTCAGTGGCCCAGTATTGACTGGTTTCTTATGGGGCTGACAATAACTATTAACTTCTTTCAATTTTTACTTTTCTTTATTATTATTATTATTATTCTATGTGTTTTTTTGTTGTTCTGCTTCACGGTTTGATTTACCTCGTTTAAACCCTATTTCTCATCTGCTTTACCGTTTCCACTCCTGTTCTGTCCAAATTGGTTTGGTTGGAGGTTAGATTCCACCCTCACGCTCTTCAATATAACCCTTCAACTATTTCATTTCTTTTTTTCTTATTCTACTATGAATTGTGGAACATGTATGAGATTGTTTGAATGGTTTTGTTGTCTCTTAAAAGATATCCCAGTTGATTATAACGTTTTGAGTCTACTCAATCTGATTTGAAGAGCTATGGTGTGTGTATATATTTGATGCAGTAATGGTGGACCCATGGTGGTCGTTGTTGGGAGCGGCTATACCTGCAGTGATTGCTGGGCAAGCTTTGAGAATGAAAAAGAAGAGGGCAGAAGAGCAGAGGCTAAAGAGTGCAAGAGGACGTGAGAAAAGTTCCGACGAGATTTTTGTTTGCGAGAGGGTGTGCACCTCCAAGAGGATGCTAAAGAAGGTAGGGGCTTTATGCAAAGACCCAGTTGTTGATACTTGTGTCACTGTTTGTGGGGTTTCTGAGCTTGATGCTTGTACTGATGCTTGTGCGAGAACTGTTTGTGTTAATCAACACCAAGTCCCCAACTGGAATGATATTTGTCTTCGGAGGTGCCAAATCGAGTGCCTTCGGTTGTCAAATTCCTCTGTAACTAGTTGAGAGGTTGCCTCTAGCTTCTGCTATTTGTGCTTGAATGGTGAATTATAAATTGTAATTTACGGCATTCTTTGCAAGAAATTGATGGAAATGGGATGCCGGCTATATTACGTTTGGTATTTGATATGGAGATGTTCGTTTTTGTCGATTTATTGCTCAATTATTTTTCACAATATCTAATATTTGGATAATATGTGCGGCACTTTTTTGATCTACTGGAAATGATAGATTGTTATGCATTTTGCCCTTGATTTTGCAGCATACGGAATCATATGATGGGGGTCTGGTTCAACTTTTGGTCTAGAGGAAGCAATAGATTTTTATGCTCTTTGACCTTTGGTTCTGCAGCATATGCTCAATTTGTTGAGGACTACACATGGAAGTTCTTTTGCTATTATTAGATGTATTTGGAGTGAATACCTGTACTTTTGATGGACCTAGATTAGCTCATACACCATTACTATTCTTTGAACTTATTTTGGAATCATTGCTTTTGTGTCACAATCAGTCCATTTATATGGAGCCTTATAACATTGAATAGCTGTGGTGCCCTAGCTCAAGGAAGAAGGTTAAAATTCTTTGCATTTGTCTATTGTTGATAAACTTCCATAGCTTTCCAAATGGTGCCACTATGAAATACGTTTAGCGCATGAGATAAAAGGCAAAACAAAGCCAAGGGAAGTGGGTCATTTTGTTATTTTGTAGACGCTTTTCCATGGATGCCGCTTGACCTTCTGTTGAAGTAATGGGCCATTGTAGCCTATGATAGGTATTATTGCTTAGTCTTCACTATGCTATTTAGCTCTGGCAACTCATCTTGGAATAGATGTTTGTGCATGTCGTTGACCTAAGTGGTAATCCATAGGTACTCTCAGGCACCAATTGTTGATGTTAATCTTGATTCTTCTCCAACATTTTGTTTTTGTTAAACTAGTCAGGCACCAATTGTTGATGTTAATCTGGATTCTTCTCCAACATTTTGTTTTTGTTAAACTAGTCAATGATTGTTAGGATAATGTTTATTCCAATAGTTGTTAGGATTAATAAGGTTTGTTTATTTGAAGTTTGTTAGGATTCTTCTACTATGGTCATAGAATAATAGGAAGTCTGTTATGTTTTCAAGCCTATAAATTGGTACTTTAAGTTTTTATAATGGTATTACAATATTGCTCTAATTTTTCAGAATGAAGAATCCTTTGTTCTTGTACTATTATTCCTCTTCACAGTCTTTTTTTTTTTTTTTTACTTTTTCACTTTTCTTACATTTTATATTATTATTTATCACTATCGTTGGTATCAGAGCGATGGCTAGAATAGCTCAACCCAAGATTAAATTCCTTTCTTGGATGGGAAAAAACTAACAATTGGTGGATTATTCAAATGAGGGTGCCTTTTGGACGCCATGAGTTGTTAGGTATTGTAGAGAATGATGGTGCTAATCTTGACTAAATTGATAGTGTAAGCAATGTACAAAAGGTTTGTAAGAATAAGAAAAAGGACAATAAAGTCGTCTATTTCATTCATTAAGGAGTGAACGATGACGTACAAAGGTGCAGATAGGGTTAAGAAGGTGAGACTTCAATTGAAAATGTACCGAGAGGAGTACAAAGAACAAGTTATAGTGCATTCAATTTGAACATATTGTGGTGGTGATTGAAGAAGTCTGTGATCTATCCTCAATGAATGTTGATGAGGTGTTCGACATTTTGTAAGCTTATAAACAATGCATGAATGAGAAAAAAGCTAAGAAACTAATGAAGCAAGCCTTATAAGCCTAGGTCTCCATTAAAGAGAATCAAAGTTGAGAGATAAGCTAAAAGCATGCCAGCTCTTATAAGAGAGGACGAAGAAAAAGAAGTCATTTCTAGAATAATAGAATCCATGACTGTTATAACAACAATTATGGGATGGAAGACAACTCAGACAATGATCAAGAAAAATCAAAATCTAATCACCATTAGTATACAGTGATGAATGCTATAGTCATTACTTTTATGCATGTAGAGACGAAGGAAACGTTCTAGAAGCTTGCTGTGTGCCAGAAAATGGTGACGATGGTGTTGGCAATCATACTTTGAATGGTCATTATAGGTAGTGAAACAACAAACTATTACACAAGGTTCTTAGATATTGGATGTTCCAATTATATGTGTGATAAAAAGAAGTTATTTGTATATAGTGATGAATCTTTCCATAACAAAGTCAAATTTTTAGATGACAACACTATTCTATTGACAGAAAAAAAGGACAAATTCTTATTAGCTTGACGAATGGAGATTAAAAAAAAAATATTTCAGATATTTTTTATGTGCGAGAAATGAAAAGAAATTTGTTGAGTATGGTTAGTTGCTAGAAAAGGGATACATGATGACTTCTCATGATAGTGAACTCCTTTTTTTTTTTTTATAGTTATTAACAAGGTACGCTTATTTTTAAGTGGG
This sequence comes from Erythroxylum domingense, assembly GCA_025594535.1. Taxonomy (NCBI): domain Eukaryota; kingdom Viridiplantae; phylum Streptophyta; class Magnoliopsida; order Malpighiales; family Erythroxylaceae; genus Erythroxylum; species Erythroxylum domingense. Next base: position 7,452,443 of record JANQBM010000006.1, on the reverse strand, counting down.
TATTATTTTAAGAAAATCATAACCAAAAGGGAATTTAAGTGGGCTGAAATAATTTTAAAAATTGGGTGAATCTTCTAAATGTAAAATAAGCTATCAAACCCAAAAGTAGATATTTCCTGATAAAGAAATAAAGACATTAGGCTAGAGGTTTTTCTAAACAAATTTAGAAAGCTCTAATGGGCTTAAAAAAATATAAGGTTGGAATATTATAAGACAAAGAGAAAGAAAAAACTTAATAAGGTTTGTAAGCCAAAATTAAAATTCTATTAACACAAATAAGGAACTTATCCTATTAGGCCTACAAAACTAAACTAACTTTTGAGGTATATTCATCTTTCTTTACCATGAATGAAAAGTAACCCTTATAATCTTGTTCAATGTTACCCCAAGTAGGTTCCCTAATTGTAACATTTATACAACTCAAAAACTCCCTTTTCTCACTCTTATATACAAAGGTTTAATATGTGTTATAGAATGACACATACACTCTTTAGCCTCTTAAAGCTCTTAACTAATATTTTGTATGCTTGACCTCCTTCCTGAAACTCATATGGGTCTATTTATACTTAAAGTAACCTAAAATAATTGTTAGAAACATAAACTAACTATTATAATAGCTAATAATAGTAACATTGGCTAACCATTATGCAATTTTGATTGACTATTTTGGTACATTGGTCAATTAATGTGGTTACAAACTTAAGGTACTTGTTTTCAAAAGACATTATTCAATCACACTTCTATATTAGTCGATTAGTCTATTTGAAATCCTAATGTTAGTTAATTAAATCACTATATTAGTTGACCAAACTTCTTGAGACAGTTTTTAAGAACTTCTTAAATTCTTTCAAATATCAAAACACATTCCTGTGACAAAAACTTGATTCAAAACCGATTACAAAATTTTTCTAAAATTTTGTTTGAAGATGAAAAGATTTTTCTAAAAAATCAAAATAAAATTTCTCATATTATAAAGTATATATGCAATATACTCTTTATGCAAATAATCATTCAACGGTTGAGCTCCTAATATATTAAAATGACCAAGATAAAATTAAAGTAAAGATTGCAAATTTGTCAAGTCTTAATATACTTGATTCTTCCTTTTTCTTGGTTCTTTACCTTAATTACATATATGCTTCACTTTGCCCATTTTCATCATCTTTTGATTGTTCAATTGACTATGTTGTTTTTTTTTTTGCTCATTTCACCCTCCCATTTAGCTTGATTTTTTACATTTTAACTTATTAATATCAATAAAGATAAAAATATTTGTAGTAACACGCTTTGTTATCATCAAAACTATTGGTTAGAATCTTAATTGATCCAATAAATAGCACATACATTTATGTAAACAAACATAATCTATACACCAAGAACAAGAAATATAAAATCTTCTAATTTGATTTAACGATTTGGGCTCAGAAATTAAGTGTATTCACGTTAAAAGTCTAAACCCAACTTAATTTTAAAGTCACCATTCAAGATTAGTCAAAACTGGAGCTTAAGTGAGTTTTAACTAAATCATGCATTTTTTTAAATGTGACTTTGAATTAAAATTAAATGAAAACATAACATAAAAACGAATTACTTGCACAAAATAATTAAATAAACAAATTTAGGTTTTAATCCTAGGAATGGACCATCTTAAATTTTATCAACTTAATTTTAAAGTCACCATTCAAGATTAGTCAAAAGTGGAGCTTAAGTGAGTTTTAACTAAATCATGCAATTTTTTTAAATGTGACGTTGAATTAAAATTAAATGAAAACATAACATAAAAACGAATTACTTGCACAAAATAATTAAATAAACAAATTTAGGTTTTAATCCTAGGAATGGACCATCTTAAATTTTATTTAACTTGAAGTTTGTGTTGGACCTAAACTAAAATAAACTCAATTGCTAAGTTATATGTTTATCATTTCTACTATTCTCTTCTAGGCCTACCTGTAAGAAAGAATCCACAGAAAAACAATGGATTTTAAAGTAAGAAGCGGAAGCTTGGACAGAAAATTTAAGGGATAAACATTCTTAAAGTGCCTACCCTTTTAGGATGTTTTAATCTAGTGTTCAATCTTTAAAATTTTTCAACTAAGTAACCAACTTTTTAAAATCTTAACGTTTCAGTTCAAAATGTTAGTTCCATTAGTATTTTGTTAATTTAAGAGACGAATCTTTGATGTTCATGATATGTAAGTGTCCACCTTAAAAAATTCTCTCAATTTCAGCCTAACTATGACTACTATTTTTCTAATTGGGCATTTATATGTCATGAATAACAAAGATTTTGTTAGCCAAATTAACAAATTACTAATGGAAATAACGTTTAAACTGAATTGTTAAGGTTTTAAAAATTTGATCACTTAATTGAAAATTTAAAATTTTTGATACTAAATTGAAAATTTACTAAAAGTTAGGCACTTTAATTAACTAGTTTATAATATGACCTTTATGGCTCAATGGACTTTGACATAAAAATTATATCTAATATACAATTAGGCTCTAAAATATTGTTGGGTCCATACATTAATGGTTTATCAATTAGATCCTATGCAAATTTAGCAATCAAATTAATGGATCAACTATAACCAATAATCCAATTTTTGTACAAAAATTCCTAGCAAATAATTTGAGCCCACAAACATGAAGTAAGCACATAATTTGAACTTAAAGGATCAACGAAAAAAAATTGCTTACTATACCCTAATATAAAGAACATTTAAAAAAGGATGAAACATTTTCATCAATAATAAAATACAACTTTCAATCCAAATTTGCATGAAAATTAAGATTGATTTCGAAAGGATGAAATAAATGAAACATTCTTAATGTGCAAATATCAATAGTAATTTATTATCAATTAAACTCAATTTTTTTTTTGCGATCATCTAAATAAGTTTAAATATTGAAAACAAAATCTAAAAACTTATAAATATTGAATTATTTGTATTTTATGACCTAAGTCTGTAAACCTTAAATCAAAACTACAACTAAAAGGAAATGAGCACTTTTTTTAAGGTTCTCGTTGATCATATTACCAAGAAAAAGAACTGAACACCTATAAATTGATAATTTCATAGACTAATTTGAAAAAACAAAGAAGATAATGACAAGAACCCCAAACAAAGTTAACTAAAGGTCTTATGAATGCATATTATGAAATGACCAATACGGATTATAACTTAAAAAATTAAAATGCTTTGGACATTCCCCCACTGTAACAACCATAGATATACAAACTCTACAACTAAAAGAAAATTTTTTAAGAGTAAACAATCATATTATAGGGGGAAAAACGAAAAGAAAAGCAAACAAACTAATAAACACATATGAAGTCAAGTGAATATGCCACAATATTCAATTTTTTTGCCTTTTGACTCCCTATCTCACGGATTTTTTAGATTAGGAAATGATAAATGTGCTTTGGTTTTTGTTTTTAGTTAATGGCTTGAATGCTTTTAGAGAGATAGAGTTATTATGGTAAAGAGCAAGTATTGTGATGATTTTCAGTTTCCTTAAAAAGAAATAGATAGTAAGGACTGTAATGATTTTCAGTTTCCTTAAAAAGATAATTAGATGCTTTTTATTCTTTCTACAATAAGAATTTAATACATCTTGGAACAAAAAGACCGTGCATTTTCTTTCTGGAAAAAAATGAAAAAGAAAGGGAAGAAGAAGAAGATATTGTGAGAAAACATGGCAACATTTGATCCACCATATCATATGGCACAGATAGACACTTCTTTGTATGTTACAAAGGTCTTCTAAGCACCAAACTTATACCAAAGTCGTACCTACTCCTTTGCATTAAAAACTCACTTAGGTCCGTTTAAGTAAGATTCAACCTTTCCCTACATGATTGTTGACAAACTAACTTATTTTTTAATGTATTACAATCTTCGCAATGTTTAGCTCTCACACTCTCAAAAATTGATGAGAAAACACTAAACTAACAAAGAGAACAATAGGATCATGAAAGAGATACAACAAATGCTAACCTTTATTATTATTCTTAAAGTATCCAAAGGAATGGCCTCTCAATATGATGTGTGGAGTAAGGCTTAAATAAGCTATTTATAAGCACCTCTGGCTTGATTGGCCAAGTTAGAATCTTAACTGAACTCAACTAGCTAGATCATATCTTATCCTTATCAGATTACATCACATTATCTAATAAGATAACATCCCCCATCTAAATAGGAGTCTATCTGATAGGATTTAGCTACATCACAACTAACAAGATAAGAGATTACATTTATCTAGGAAAGATACATCTATATCCAAGAAAATATCCACTATCTTCATATGATCCTCCCACATGGTCTTTATTTTTTAGAGCTGATGTTATCTGCTATGATTTTATTTGCCACATCATCTGAGTCTCTCCACAATCTCTATCCATTGATGATGAGTCATCCAAGCCCAAAGCCTTTCATACATATTGGTATGGTGCAATGCTTACCTATGTCAAGTACATTAGGCATGGTTCATTCATTTGTTCATGCATTAAGTCCTTAGTCGATCAAGAACTTAGCCTTAGCCAAGTTGGTCGATATAAGGTCTGAAACTCTAAAAAAACTCACACCATGCTTGATTTAACTTGCTAATTCCATTGGGCTTTTACATGCCACCGTCATATGTGTGATCTAACCAACCTTCAACCTAAGGCCCATTTTTAGTTAGTTATGAAGTGCCTTTGTGTGCTAAGGGGCTAACAAATTACCCTTACTAGATGAATTCGACACCCTCGTCAAACTAGTTTGAAGGTAGGCATTCACTTGATCCTTAAACTACCACAAGGTAGTATCTTTCTTACACATTACTTTTGTGATTGGCTTTCCCTTCCACTGGATTAATAATTTAGTCCTCTAATTATTCTTATATTGTCCTACTATTTCATGATCTATAAACTTCTCTACCTGAACCTATAACTGTTTTCTCACAACTGGTTTAGCTCTCTTCACCTGACTCCTATTCGGATTTGATGCATCCTTATAATAAGACTTGAGAAAACTAACATGAAAAGTAAGGTGTATCTTTGATCTCTCAGGCAACTTCAATCTGTATGCCTTATTCCCCACTTTACTTAACACTTTAAAATATCCATCATACTTTTGCACCAATCCACAATGTACTTGCTTGCTTAGGATCTTCTTCCAAATCTATGGAGTAAATTTTGATAGTGCCTTATCTCTTACATCAAATGCCAATGGCCTCCTATGTAAGTCCGCTTGCTTCTTTATCCATCTAAAAGCTTTTCGAAGACCATCCCTTGCCTCATCTAACAACTTTACTTCTCCATTGCAAACTTATATGCTGCAGGACACTTGTCACTTGTCCTTTGTTGTGTAACCTCGAGTGGAGTGAGAGATTGTTATCCTAAGACTATCTCAAAGGGACTTTTCTCTGTAGTAGAAGATTTATGCAAGTTATAGCAAAATTGCATAGTATCAAGTAAACTCAACCAGTTACATAAACTTGCACTTACATAATACCTTAAGTACTCATCCAATAGATCATTGATCCTCTCTATTTGGCCATCCTTTTATGGGGTTTTTTTGTTAAAAACATCAAATCATCACTCATAATGTTAAAAAGAGACTACCAAAATTAGCTTGTAAATTTGGTGTCTCGGTCACTCACAATGTTTGTAGGGACTCCAAAGTATTTCACCGTATTTTTATAGAACAACTCTGCTGCAATATCTGAGGGATAAGTTACTGATGGTGGCACGAAGATTGCATATTTGGAGAATTGATCTATAATCACCATGATTGTCTCCATGTTGTCCACCTTTGGAAACCTACTAATAATATCCATTGAAACTAATATCCACAATCATTCGAGAATGGATAAGGGTTATAACAAACCAACTTCCTTCTTCCTCTACGACTTATTCAACTGACACAAAAGGCATCTCTTGACATGTAAGTTGATATCATTCTCCATCTGCAACCAATAGTAGGAACGAGTTAGAAGCATCGTCATTCTCTGAACTTTAGGGTGACTAGCTCATCATGAGTTATGCGTCTCCTTTGAAAGTTACTTTCATAAGCCACCAAAACTTGGTGCATACACTTGACTACTCTTAGTCATCAATAGCACATCATTATTGAGTCAAAACTTGCATACAACACCTTGCTTGACTTATGCGATTAACTTACAATATGTGTTGTCCAATGGAGTTGTAGCTTTGATTTGCTCCAACAGGTTAGACTACATCTTAATAATGGCTATAGGCCCCCAATCACCTCCTTTCAACTCAAGACATCTACTATATTGTTGTCTCTCCCCAATTTGTGCTCCCACATAAAGTCATATTCACTAAGAAACTCCTTCCATCAGGCTTGCTTCATAGATAACTTTCTATAGGTCCTAAAAATGTGTTGGTAACATTGTCGGTATGAACAATAAACCTAGTTCCTAACAAATATACTCGCCATGTCTCAAAACAATACACCACTATAAGCATATCCTTCTCATGATTTGAGTACTACTGCTTCACACTGTTAAGCTTTCGGCTCTCAATTGCTATAGGATGACCCTTTGTACTAGGACTCCACTGATGGCTTTGTTTGATATTGTAACGCCGAACTCTGTGAGCCCTTTTGTATTGGTCTGTACTTGGAGATACTATTGTATATTGACATATACATGGTTGAATATGAGTTTAAAAATGTATTTGGATCCTTTCAGTATATATGCCAGTGATATATAATGTTATATACCCTTACATGAACTTAGAGTTCACCGGTATACGAAATCTTGGAGATTTATGACATATAAGCTTCTAAGTGTGTAAAATCGATTCCATTAGGTGGATATGGCCATGGAGGCCAAGTTAAATGTGTTATAATGACTTAGAGGTGATTAGACATGATTTATAGACTTATTGGACGCAAAGAAAGCTTCATCGGAAAAGTTGATGTACATAAGGTCTTATTTGCAAATTGCTAGAAGATCAATGTAATTTTTCAATTCTTGGAGGACTAATATGTAATTTTATAAAGTTAAGGGATATAATTATAATTTGCAAAAGTCCGAGGACCAAAATGAAAATAAAAGTTTTGGTCATTCTCAAATTATGGGCTTAACTGAAAATTTAGGAAAAGTTTGAAGGGTATAATGGTAATTTCACATGAATAAGGGCAGAAAGGTAAATTCACCATGTTTAGTCAAAGAAGAATCAAATTCTAGACCCTTATGGTCATGCCCCCATTATTTGGCCTTAAAATAGTTTGTTTTAATTAAAAGAAAGGAGAAGAAAGGAGAAGAGAGGAGGAGAAGAAGAAGTTTAAGCCATTACCCAACTTTCACCTTTTTTTTTGATTCTTCAACCCAAAAAAAGGTGTTCTAATTTAATTTGGGGTCAAGGAACTCAAATCTAAAATTATATTTGAGAAATTCTCAAAGGATTTGAAGATATCATCAAAGGAAAGTATAGGTAAATTTTGTCTCATCTCTCTCTACATTATGATTTTGAGTTTGATGTGAAGATATATTATTCTCCATACTTAAATATGCATGAAACATGGTTTAGATGAATGAAATGAGTCATGGAGAAGTCTCCTTAAGCCAAAACGAAAATTCCCTCTCTTTATTGAAAGTTTGTGAAATTTTGAATATCTTTTGAATTTGATGGTTTAAATGAATTCTGTGGTGTTAATTGTATATGTATAATGCGAATTGATGGTGAAAAATGAGGAAGATGTTCATTGGAAGGAGGCTTTCAAGTTTATGCCTTTAGGTGTTTGATAAAATGCCTAAGTGAACTTGACTTAGGATTTAAGGATTTTGATGATGTGCATTGGAAAGAGGCTTTCATGATTACTATAGTAAACTTGTTGCTTAGATTGATGAGTATTGGCCTAAAGTGCTTGGATAAAAATGTGCTCAATTATGCTTTGAAATGTGTAAATATTGGATTAAGGCATTAAATGCCTTGGAAAATGCAAAAGAAAGCTTATGTGAATAATAAAGGAAGTAACCATGTGAGAAGCTTAATGACCGAATCCTATAGCTTAAAAAAATAGTGATATTGTTTCATACACTTATGTGATGGTGTATAAATATGAATTAGATGTTTGAGTAGTAAATACATTACATTTATATATATAAAGGCTCAAGAGTTGTGGATCAAAGAGCTCATACAGAGGATTGTTGAAGTTAAAGGAGTTTACACCTTCTTTTGAGGTAAGTTGGGGAAAACATGTCTCCTAAATGGGACTAGGACAACCCAAGATATGCGTAATGACTTGTATGTGAATTTTAAACCTAGGTAATACATAGTAGAATTGAATCTCAAATACATGCTAGTATACTTGTGTATTTAATAAATGACATTATTTTGAATAACTCATTGCACTTAGAGTGCAACTGATGTTTTTATTACGAAATGATATTGTTTTCACCAATCCTGCACTTAGAGTGTAAAGGACAACGCTTTATTTTCTAAAACTGCAAATTTGAACAACTTTGCACCTGGAGTGCAAAAGATGACTTTTATTTTATGAAATAATGTTTTGGAACTTACACATTCATATCTGAGTCATGTATGTTGCATGTATGTGTTCTCTTTTGGCTTAGAGCCATGGCAAGGTTTCATTTTATCGGTTGGACTGATAAATAAGGCATGGTACCTTACTTGATTTTTGTACTTAATATTGTGTATGATTTTTTTGTGATTAGTAAGGAAATGATTGGCCAATCGTGTGCTGGGCATAACAGATTAAGCGACCTTCGTACCCTTCACGCTGGTATATAAAAGTTGATTCCTTGTAATGCACCATTCTACAGGACTTGTAGGTAATTGCACACCTAAAGGTCTGGTCACCGACAAGGTCATCACCTAGGGTCATAACACTCTTGTAGACTGTAGTTTGGACTCACCACAGTTGAAAGTCGAGCCAACACCAGGAATTGGTAAGTGTGCACACTAGTTTGGCCGACTAGTGGTGACACACATAACTATTTTAGCCCATTATGAGATTTGACTTCCCGATGAGATTTGATTTATACATGTGATTTTCTTTTTCTACTCTAGCATACTGGAACTAAAACCTATGCTTCACTGGATGAGTGATTAATAGGCCAGGACTATGTAGTTCCTAACCAGTATACGTTGAGTCATAAGCTAGGCCTATGTGTTTCTATGACCTGTATGTTCACTTCATAGGTGGTTGTGTGCATGCTAGATGTGTGAAAAACCCATATTTAGGTTATCTTGACTATCTTGGTGTGTACAGGGTTCTATTTGCGATATATGTTTTTCCTGCTCACTGAGTACATAGTTTACTCACCCCCTTTGCTTTCTAACCATACAGGTTAATTTGGTGAGCTTAAAGCTCTGAGTAGATAGTGCGGTCTTTTGGCATTGTCGGGGCATTACCGCATGTGGATAGTCTCTGTTTTGTACTTTTGTTATATAGTGGCTCATGATTATATAGATATGCTTTATGATTGTATAAATTAACTCTTGATTTTCTTGTGGTTTGTAAATGATCTTATGTATGAAACTTTTGAATTGTTATTGAGATTGCTTTTGAGTGGACTTAAAAGTCCAGAAGTTGCGATTGAGTTTTAATGTGAATATAGAAATGTGTTTAAAATTGATCTACAGGTGTTGTAACTAAGTTTTGGGATTTTCAAAATATAGCCATTGTGTTGCCCATTTTTTTAGAGGATATTCAATTAGCCTTACATAGTCGAGTTAAGTGGTATCGTGAGTATTCTTAACTCTGGTATACGGTGGTTGTCATGTGCCTGATGTGGTTCCTGGTCATGATAATTAATTTGGTATCAGAGCATGGTTTTTACGTTTTCAAAAGTGTTATTAACGTTTTCAAAAGGATCACGAGCCTTGGGAGTCAAGCCTGGGTGTCAAAAGTCTTTGGTCGAGAAGTTAAGTCTTGGATCATTAAATTGATGTCCTTAACGGTCAGATGATTTCGACCTCAGCAAGAGTACTTGTTAACATTCCTTGGGATGTTTGGGACATCAGATAAGCTAGGCTTAGTCAGATCAATTTTATTAAATAACATTTTTTCTTTTATTTTATAGTGATAGCATGGTTAGACGAGGAAGGGGAAGTCATCACAAGGTTAGACCTTTGCGAATATTGTGATGCATGTTCTATGTAGTATTAGTAAACTTGTAAATAGTATGAGCTATTAACGCGTAGTGTTATAAGGTGTTATGTGTGTTGTGTGTGTTCTTAGTAAAGACGCTAAAGTTTTGATCGACACTGGTGCATAAAGGTCCTTTGTTAGTGTGACCTTCGCTGAGAACATTAGTTGTCCCCTGAAGCCGTTAGATCTCCCTCTCATTATAATCACTCCTTTTGGAGAGCAAATGGCTTGTGATGAAGCATATACAACGTCTGAGATAAAGGTTGGTGATACAGTGTTAGAGGCAGATCTTATTCCCCTCGATCTCTAGGATTTTGAGGTGATATTAGGGATTGAATGGTTAGAGAGGCATTGTGCCAGGGTTGATTGTTATAAGAAAGAGGTAGAGTTTGACACTCAGGGTAGAGTCCCGATTAAATTTATTGGTGACCGACAAATGTTCCCGAGTTGTTTGATATCAGTGCTCAAGGCTAAAAAGTTGATTTGTCAGGGATACCAGGCATACCTCGCACATGTGATTGACACTTCAACACTGAGGGTTGAACTTGGAGATATTCATATTGTATACGAGTTCCTCGATGTCTTTCCTGAGGAGTTACCTAGGTTGCCACCTGATCGGGAGTTTGATTTTCCTATTAACTTGATCTCGGGGACAACATGATATCTATACCGCCGTATCATATGGCACCAGCAAAATTGAAAAAGCTGAAGGTTCAGTTGCAAGAGTTATTGGACAAGGGCTTCATCAAATCAAGTTATTCACCGTGGGGAGCACCAATATTGTTTGTTAAGAAGAAGGATGGGACCCTCCGCTTATGTGTTGATTATCGACAGTTAAACAGGGTTACCATTAAAAACAAATATCCACTCCAGGATTGATGACTTGTTTGATCATTTGAGAGGAGCTATAATATCCTTAAAGATAAATCTGAGGTCTGGGTACCATCAGTTAAAGATTACTAAAAGTGATGTGCACAAGACTACTTTTCGGATGAGGTATAGACACTATGAATTTTTAGTGATGCTTTTCAGATTGACGAATGCATTTGCAACATTTATGGACCTTATAAACATAGTGTTCCATCCTTATTATCAGTTTGTCATAATCGTCATTGATAACCTTCTGATTTATTCTAAGGATGGGTAGGAGCATGCTAGACATCTTTGGATTATGCTGCAAATACTTCGCGAAAGATAAATGTACGCGAAGTTTTCAAAGTGTGAATTTTGGCTAAAGGAGATAGGATTCTTTGCGCATGTGGTATCAGGAGAAGGTGTTTTTGTGGACTCAAAACAAAGTGGAAGTTATACTTGAGTGGGAACAGCCCAAGAATGTGACAGAAGTTTTTATCTTTCTGGGTTTAGCTGGTTATTATAAGAGATTTCTTGAGGGTTTCTCAGTACTTGTAGCCCCTTTGTCGAGGCTTACCTGGAAGGGGGTAAAATTTTAGTGGGATGACAAATGCGAGGCGAGTTTTCTGGAACTGAAGAACAATTGACTTCTGTGCTAGTGCTCGCTCTACCTCCCAGGGGATTGGGTATTGACTGGCACGTCATAACACTATTCAAAATAAAATAACTAGACTACTACTGTAACAGTGGTGAGTCTAGGTCGATCCCACAAGGAGTGTTCCATTATCTTATGAAATGAAATTAATCGGTGTTTAGGAAAAATTGGGTGGTTTTGAATTTTAAAATAAGAAAATAAAATGAATCTAACTAATAAAAATAATTTAAAGAAAATATACGAAAATGTAAAATTGGGGAATTCGGTAGGGATCCGTTTCTTTAGTTCAATCTCGACCTACACCCTAATTAAGTATATTTTATTGATTTGTTGTTCACAAACCTCTCCTAGAAACTATTAATCGTGGGTTAATAATTAACCCAAGTTGTTTAATCAAAATACGATCGTTGATTAAACCTAACCACCAAATAACTTAGGATACAATCTTTAGATTTAATCAGGTAGTAGCATTACAAATTAGGAAAACCGATTAATCAAGGCAACAATCACATACAATGCGTTATTTAACCTAGGTCATGTCATCCCTAATGATTACGAATCATTAGTAGCTACAAATGAATTTCAACATAACAATTACATATTATATCGAAATTCTAGCAATGGGTATGCAATCAAACGATTCAGTGAACGCATTAAAATCATCCTTTCACAATCCCAATGGGTTCATACACAAATAACAAAACAATAACGAAAATATGATTATTCATACACAAAACCCAAATCAATTAACATAGGATAACACAATCAATTTCTAATGAGAGAAAGAAACAATAAAAATAATAAAAAATACTTAACCCGGGTCGTCGGGGTTGATATTACCTCCAAACCGGTATTGGAATCTTAGCCTTCCATGGGTTTATTCCAAGAAAAATACATCAACCCCTTACTTGTTTCCCCAGCCAAAGACCCCCCCTAAATCTTCTTCACTGCTGTAAGCTCTCTTCTCCTATCTACTGTTCATGATTTGACAAATAAACATTAAAGCACTTACACTATTCAAAGCTCTCTCTTCTCTTCACTGTAGCTGCCACTCTTAGCCATAGCTCTCTTTCTTTCAAGCCACACCAAGCCGCCAGCACCCTTCTCTATTCTTCAAGCCCTCTGGCTGTGATGGGACGAATAATGTTTTGTGTTTTCAATCCCAGCTCTTGTACATGCCAAACTCTCTAGTAGCTTCTTCACAAAATATCAGCATCTCCTGTTGTTATGCGTTAAATAAACATCTGCGTTAAACGTAGACGTTGTTTGCGTTTAACGTACAACGCTGCGTTCAACGCAGACAGCTGATACGAGTAGTCGTTTTCTGTTGGTTTGCTTGCATGAAACGCCCGAAGTTTGCTGCTACACTGTCATTTCATACTTAACTTATTCTCCCTTTTTTGCCTATTGCTCCATTAATTAGATGTGCATTGGACATGCAATTTTCATGCTAAGCTTCTCTTTTTTTTTTTTTTACTTCTTTGTCGTGAGCAATTGGGATTTTTTTCTTGTCTTCTCCTTGCTCTAATTTTCTCTGTCTCGCTCCATAAAGAAAAGCGAAAATTAATCTTCGAAAAATAGCCAAAATGTAATGCTTTCGACTCACTTTAATTTCTTCGCTTCTAAATTGTACCTAAAATTATATATGAATTAAAGTGAGTATTTTAAACATTTAGTATCATTAATTGCTAAGTGTAAATGATTAAATATATCAACAATTAAACACATATCAATTTCCCTCACACTTAGCTTTTAGTTGTCCTCGGGCAAAATATCCAAATTAAGCTTAAAGACTCGAAACATTTACTCAATTCCTATATTTTCCAAGACTATATAATCACAAGCAAAGATGAGTGAATTTCAAAAATCATAGTAAGATGTCAACATACCATGCTTTTACTCATGGTCAATCAACATTCAATATCTTTAAAAACTGAGCAATCTAATGTAGACTTGGAAAATGTGTTTAACTAAAATATAACACCGGGTACACTTAACACCATTTATGATCATAACAATACACAACTTTGCATATCATTTAATTTCTCCACCACTAAAATTCACGTGCAAAATCATGAATCAAAGGACTTTTTAGGGTTGTAATATGGGTAAAGGTAAGGTCAGATGTATTTAGGTCAAGCAGCATGAAAGCCATCAAAGATAGTGAAACAAAACAACACTCATAAAAAACTGGGTACCGTCAGCTATGACAAATGTAACATTTATATTTCACAACCCCATTCAACTCTCACACACCAACCATATGAAACATATACCAATCCGAAGGAATCACTCATACAATTTATACCAACAATACATTGAAACTACAAGAGTGAACCTTCCAAACCAACATCTACCTCATATCCAATATACTCAAATAACTCATTCATCACAACTTTAGGAGAATGCATTAATCATAAACAACTTTTCAACACATAAGCGTATGCTCCTAGATACATTTATTTAAACATTTTTTTCATTCTATTTCTTTTTCTTTCTTTCTTTTTCATTTTCTTTTCTTTTCTTTTCTTTTTTTTCTTTTTTCTAGATTAGAAGAAACTACACTAACATGAGAATTTCAATGACAAAAAATCCCAATATCATAACAAACCACACATATGGACACCCCCACACTTAGAATTTTGTACATCCACAACCCCAACAATTACAAATTTTCTACTAGCTTTATGGCTTGGGTAGGACATTTGGTTAAGTATAAAGCATGTAATGTGGTTAATACACAAAGAAAAAGTATAAAGCTCAAAGGAGTTTATCAAGGGAAAAATTACGTGAATAGGATAGGTTATTTGGCTAATGTAGTTTATTAAAAATAAAGAATGCCTAATCATATCCATGCTAATGCATGTGATAAAAATGTAGTCTCGAATAGAAATTCAATGCAAAGTCAAGATGTACATGTCATGAAGGTCACACATTATTAAAAGACCATGAGACTTATATGAATGTGTTAGTCTAATAAGGCTCAAAATCTTACCAGCTTTGTCTACCATTAGTCACTACTCTTCTAAAGATAATGCACAATAACCAATCACAAGAGCAAAAATGTCACGACCTGGTACCACATCGGGCCTATGACAACCGCCACATACCTAGGCTAAGGACACTAACGGTGTCCTTATTCCGACTATGCAAGGCTAATTGAATGTTTTCCCTTTTTATTTTATTTAAAAAAAATTGGGCAGCACGACGACTGTATTTTAAAAATCCCAAAACTTGCAAACAACTTTAAACACACTTCTATATTCACATTAAAAATTTTACCACAACTACAGGACTTTAAAGTCCACTCAAAGCAACCTTAACAACAGTATCAAAGTTCATACACTAGGTCTTTTACAATGATAAAATAGTCAATAGTCAAATTTATGAAATTGTAAAGCACATTTACATAACCAACCCAAAGAAGACAGTTCATGAGTCACTATGCGACAAAAGTACAAAGAGAGACTAATGACTACCCACGTGCGGTAATGTCCTGAAAACGTCAGAAGACCGCACAATCCTCACAGAGTTTCAAGCTCACTATATTAACCAGCATGGTTGGAAAGCAGAGGGGGTGAGTACATTATGTACTCAGTGAGCAGAAAAAAACATATATCATGCATAGAACTCGATACACACCAAGACAATATAAATAAACTACAAAGTGAACATACATCACATAAAATCATATAGGCCTAGCCTATGACTCATCGTATACTGGTTAGGAACCATATAGGCCTAGCCTATTAATCACTCATCTTGTGAACATAGGTTCCAGTTCCAGTACACAAAAGCATAAAAATATAACATGTATAATTTAAATCTCGTCAGAAAACAAATAATCAGGATAAGCCAAAACAATCATGTGTGTCAACACTAGTCAGCCAAACTAGCGCGCACACCCACCAATCCTCGGTGTTGGCTCGATTTCATCCGTGGTGAGTCCGGACTACAGTCAACAAGAGCGTTATGACCCTAAGTGATGACCTCGTTGGTGTCTAGACCCTAGATGTAGAATCACCCGCGAGTCCCATAGAAAAGTGTTGATAAGGGGACCCAACTTTTATGTACCAGCATCAAGGGTACGGGGATCGCTTAATCAGTTGTGCCTAGTACACGATTGGCTAATCATTTCCTCACCAATCATGAAAAATCATATGCAAATATTGAATACTAAAATCAAGTAAGGCACCATGCCTTTATTTATCAGTCTAACTAATAAAATGGAGCTGTGCCAAGGATCTAAGCCAAAAGAGAATACATACATGCAATATATATGACTCGGTTATGCATATGAAAATTTCTAAAACATTATCTTATGAAATAAAAGCCAAATTTTATGCTTCAAATGCATATTTGTTCAAAGCAATGTCATTTCATAAATACATAAATGTATAGTATCTAATTAAGATTCAATTCTACTAAGCATTACCTAGGTTCAAAATTCACATACAAGTCATCATACATGTCGTAGGGTGATCTAATCCCATATGAGAAATATGGTTTCCCCAACTCACCTTAAAAGAAGGTATACACTCTCTTAACTTCAACAATCCTTGGTACGAGCTCCTTGATTCATAACTTCCGAGCCTTTATATATAAAAAGACATACGATGAAAATTTATTACTTAAACATAAAATTCATAATTATACACCATCACATAAGTGTATAAAACACAATACCACTCCCATTAAGCTATAGAACTCAACCATTAAATATCTCACATGGTTACTTCCTTACTATTCACATTAGCTTTTCTTTTGCAATTCTAAGGCATTTAATGCTTTTAATCTAATGCTTACTCATTTCAAAACATAATTAAGCACATCTTTATCCAAGCACACTAGGCCATTTCTCGTCAATCCAAGCATCAATTCAAGTTCACTCTAAATACACATGAAAGTGTTTTCCAATACATACCATTATAAAGCCTTAAATCCTAAGCCAAGTTTACTCAGGCATTTTATCTAACACTTAATGTGCATGACTTTCAAGTCACATTTTCAAGACCTTATCATAAGAATTCATGCTCCTATCATGTCATATAGTAACACTTCCAATCAATGACACCATCCACCACTCCATTCAAACCAATTCCCTTCCTTTAAGCTAAATTTATCAATTACACAACTTATTACATTAATTCACTTCTTTTCCATCATTTCAACCCAACCTTAACCAACATACATCTTCTTCATTCTTCATCATCAATTCACATTATACATGTATAATTTCTATCATAGAATTCATTTAAATCATCAATTCCAAAAGGTATTAAAAAATTCACAAACTTTCACCAAAGAGGGCATTTTCGGTTTTGACTTAAAGAACCTCTCTATGACACATTTCATTCACCTAAACCATGATTCATGCATATTCAAGCATAGAGAGCAACATATCTTAACACCAAACTCAAAATCCTAATGTAGAGAGAGATGAGACAAAATTTACCTATACTTTCCTTTGGT
>JANQBM010000006.1:7404081-7418313 GCA_025594535.1 Erythroxylum domingense | reverse complement strand
CATGCATATGTCACTATACATTTTCAATATTTCTAACCCATCCAAATTGACCAAAATGCCCTTTTCAATTAGTGAGGAGATGTTACAGTCTAGGTTCGAGATGACAATCCTAAAGCAAGCTATTACTATACAGGATGTTGGACCAGTGAAGGTGCGTGAATTTAAAACTTTCGAAGGTGTGCAGAATGTGAAGGAGCTCAAGAACTTTATGTGGTATATGGAGTAGTATTTTGCAACTGCTAAGATACCTGATGCTAAAAAGGTCAATGTGATAGCCATGTATTTAAATGGAGGTGCTAAACTTTGGTGGAGACTGAGGACATCTACCAAAATCATTACAGCTAGAGCTTCCATTGATATGTAGGAGAAGATAAGGAATGAGTAAAGAATTAATTCCTTTTAATGAACACTTCTGGGCTTATAAGAGATGCCTTAAAAAGCTAAAGCACGATAGATAGATAAGAGAGTATGTTAAAAAAAATTATTTCTTGAATGGTTGGATATTGATAATATGTCAGATGAGGACAAACTCTTCAACTTCTTGTCTAAGTTACACTACTAAGTATAAATGGAGTTGTAGAGCCAAAATGTGAAGGATGTGGTTACCACGATCGTGATTGCTAATGCATTAGTAGATTTTCAAGTGACGAAGGAAATTAAGGCGAGCTCCTTTACTTATTGCAAGTGCAAAGGCTTAGCCTAACATGAGAAGAGCAAGGGGAAAGAGAAGAAAGTCTTTAAGAAGGGAGATTTTAAAGGGAAAGGCAAGCAAAATTATGGCTTTAAAAGTAAGGAGACATCCTCTAAGAAGGAAAAACTTGCTTGTTACCTATGCATTAGTCCACATTTTGTGAGAAAGTGTCCAAAGAAGAAGAAGCTAAATGCCCTGATTACTGAAGAAGAGGAAGAAGATTCAGAAGCGACAATAAATTTGATTGCCTTATTGAATGTAGTTAAAAGTGAATCCAATCCTTTTGACAAGTTGGTGTACATAAGATTACAAGTTAATAAGAAGGAGGTAACCATAATATTGAATATGGGTGTGACACACTCTTTTATGGTAGAAAAGATGGTGCATAAGTTAGGGCTTAAGGTGTCAAAGATCCTGACAAAGATGAAGACCCCTACAGGTAAGGTGCAAGCACTGGTTGAAGTTGCTTTAACATCCCAGCAAGCATAGAGAGTTGGAATGTCAAGTTCAACTGCATGGTCATACCACTTAAAGATTTTGAGTTGATAATAAGGATCGAATTCTTGAAATTAGCAAAGGAAGTTTTGTATCTAAGTTTAGAAGGTATGATGATTATGAATGAATAAAATTCCTTCTATGTTAACTGTTATAAGTCTAGTAATGGAGTGATAGATGATACAATGATGGTAGCACTTGTATTGGCTATGAGCATTGAGAAAGGGTTAAAGAAAGGTAAGGAGACCTATTTTGTAGCCATATGGAAGATTAATGTGGACTACATAGTAGATATAAGACTCTTCCCCCTCTTTAAGAGATTGATCAAAGGATTGAGTTGACCGTTAGAGTCGTCCCACTGGCACGCATCCCATATAGGATGTCCTCATTGGAGTTAAGGCATCTTCAAAAACAATTTAGTGAATTGTTAGAGGCAGGGTTTGTCCAACCTTTTAAAGCCCCATATAGTGCCCTGATGTTATTACAGAAGAAGTAAAAGGGAACACTTCGAATGTGCATGGACTATTGAGTTTTAAACAAGGAAATAATAGAAAACAAGTATCTTGTTTCTTCAATGTAAGATTAGATGGATAGATTATCAAGGGCTACGATTTTCATAAAGCTTGATCTTTGGAGAGGGTATTGGAAAGTGCAGATAGCCAAAGGCAATGAGCAAAAGACAATATGCATGGCTTAGTATGAGTCATACAAATTCTCATACCATTTGGAGGCAACATTTTGCAATTTGACAATGTGTTTTGTGACTTACTTAACGAGTTCATTGTGTTATATCTCGACAACATTAGTGTCTACAATATTGATATGGAAGAACATATGGAGCATTTAAGGAAAGTGTTTAAACTGTTGAGGATACACAAGCTCTATGTGAAGTTGGAGAATTATGAGTTTACACAGTCAGAGATTAAATTCTTGGGTCACTTTGTGAACAAAGGTCAGGTTAGGATGGATCCAAAGAAAGTGAAGCTGATAGCTTAGTGGCAAATTCTCACGACAATACGAGAGTTGTCAATTTTCCTCAGACTAATTAACTACTATAGGTAGTTTATAATCGGGTATTCAAAAGAAAGTGATGCCATTGATGGACTTGCTGAAGAAAAAGCAAGATTAGTGTTGGTATGATGCATTTCAGGGGGCATTCAAGAAACTTAAAGCCACTATCTCAACTAAACCTGTATTGAAGATGCTTAAGTTTGATCTTCCATTTGAGGTATATACAGATGCATCGGATAAAGAAATTGGTGGAGTTTTAGTATAGTATGGTCATCACATAGCATTTAAGAACCAAAAGCTCAATAATGAGAAGCAGCGATACTCGATGCATAAGAAGGAGATGCTTACAATGGTGCATTGCCTTGAGATATGACGAATATATTTGTTGGTGATGAGGTTTGCTATTTGTACTGACAATGTTGGCAATATATTTTTCAGGACCTAGCAGAATTTTTTCACGAAGCAAGCCCAATGGTAGGAGTTTGTTTGTTGAATATGACTTCATGTAGGAGCATAAACTAAGGAGGCACAATGATTTGTTGGATGCCTTAAGTATGAAGGAGATGTTTGTGGCCTTATATGCTATTACTAGTGTGAAGTCTAACATATTGAAGCAAATCAAAGTTGCAACTCCATTAGACAACACATACTATAAGTTAATCTTACAAGTTAAGGAAGGTGTTATATGCAAGTTTTGGCATGATGATACTGGGATTTTTATGGCTAAAATTATTCAAGTCCACGTGTCAAGTTTTGGTAGCTTGTGGAAACAACTATTAAAGGAGATTCATGACTCACAGTAGGATGGTCACTTTAGAAGTTAAAGGATTATTTCTCTTACCTTGTTCCTACTATTGGTCAAAGATGGAGAATAAAATTGAGTTATAGTCAAGACATGTACTTTGTGTCAGTTCGACAGTGAAAAGAAACAAGGAAGCCAATTTGTTATAATCTTTATCCATCCTCGAAAGATTGTGGATGTTAGTTTCAATAGATTTCAATGGTGGGTTTCTAAAGGTAGACAACACGGTGACAATCATGGTGATTATAGATCAATTCTCTAAATATGCAATCTTCATGCTAGCACTAGCATATTTTCCCTCAGATATTGCTACAGATTTGTTTTATAAGAACATGGTGAAATTTTTTGAAGTTCTTATAAACATTGTAAGTGATCTAGACAACAAATTTATGAGCCAATTCTAGACGTGTAACATCTCGTTTCCATACTAAGGGTTAGAGCCCTAGAATATCGTACATGGGAAATATTATTGAGAGATTAAAAAAATACATTTCATACTCATACATAATATTAGCATACACACACGTGATTATTGATAATTGCACAAATTACAATGACTGTTCATGCACTCATTTGACAATTTTTGGGTATAAATATTGTTATTAAAGTGATTATAATGTGAATAGTGAATGAAATGTCTTGAAAAATTGATAGTGAATTATATTATTGACTTAAAATTTTTGGTGAAAATTATGGGTATTTTTGGACTAGGAAAAATGCCAAGTGGCAAGACAATTGATAAATGGCAGTAGAAATTATTGATAAAAGATATTAGGATTTAATGACAAGTGTCATTAAAAATTGGGAGACAATTGAATTAGAAATTGGAGGACAAATGGACTAGTTATTAAAAGAGACCAAGTGAGAACCATAAGATGGTGACATGTGGCAAGTGACAAGTGTCACTTGCCATGCCACATACGTCACTCTCAATATTTTTCATTGAAAGAACATCTTTTGTCTTTCATTTGGTTAATACATGCTTATTTCTTCTCTTCTTCTTCGTTATTTTCTTCTTTCTTCTTCTCTATATCGCGACAATCATTTCTCACCTCTCAACGTTGAATCTTGCTCTCACCCTTCACTTGCTACTTCCATTTTTGTCATCTTCTCCATCTTGTTACTAAAAGACCTAACCTTTCCACCTTGAATGATGATAATCAAATGATGCTTAGAAGTTAGGGCTATGTGATGATTTGAGAAGGGTTGAGTTAAACAAGTAAGTATAAAGCATTATTCTTCATGAGTTGTTAAATAACAACTTTTATGATGATAGTTAGAAGTTGATAGACCATAAAATGGTGATGAACATATATTGAAATGTGAGTGAAGAAATGAGCATATAGATGTCTTATTTTTACATATATGAGGAATAATAATTTATAAGTTGATATAGAGATATTTTTTAGATTCAATGATCATAAAAATGGTGGTTAAAGAGTGAAGATATGTTGATGAATACATGAATAATTAGTGATGTTTTGTTTTCATATAATGATAAATGATATATCATGTATTTTTTTATGGATGAATAATAATGAAATTGGTGTTTGAATGAGAATTGATAATTGATGAATAAAGAGATTAGTATATGACCCAATTTTGTGTTTAGAAAAAATGCATAAATTTTGAAGAAGGAAGGATATGTTTTGGATATGTGAAAGCCATAAGTTATAAGTTATTTGTGAGGATATAAATTGAGCTTTGAGGCTAAAGAAAAGAATAATGTAGCATCTTGAAATGAGAAGAACTAGGATGAAAAGTTTAGAAATAAAGTGAATGTGATAATGGAGTTCAATGTGTGCAGAAAAATTTATGAATGTATATGTACATTGATATTCTATTTTTGTGTTTATGATCAAACATAGATTGTGATTTGTTTATGAATGATATTGAGATAGAGATGAGGTGAGAATGAACGATAAATGAAGTAGAAATGATTAATGTATTATAAGATGGTTTGTTTATAACATATGAGAGTTTAAAATTTGGAAATTATAAAGAAAAGAGTTCGAAATTTACAGATAACAAAACCCACGATCGTGGGAATTGAATGGAAGGCAAAAATATGTTCTGTTGATGAATCCCATGATCGTGGGAGGGCCTTCATGATCGTGGGAATACCTTAAACGTGAAATATGCTTCTTTTATGTGTGGTTTGAAGCAACAAATGGTTAGACACTTTCCTATGGAGCATCTAGGTTTAAATAAGACTTGAAATGAATTTAATTGATGAGGGATTAAGTGATTAAATATGTGAAATGTTTAGAGTGATAAATGAGGTTATAACATAGGGAATGAATTGTTGGTGTCAAAGCACCAAAATGTGGACAATTATAAGTATAACAGGAATGAAAGTGTTCATATATTGGCTAATGTGATTCAAATGAGATGAATGATGCGTATTGAGTAAAGATGAATAAGAAATTAGATATTATGAGATCATATACTGGTAGAAAAGAAATGATGAATAATTGAAATATGATAATAGAATGATCAAGATCTTTGAGCTATAAACCTAGATGCAATCTTGGTATACAAAATGATGTTTTTTAAATGATCAAGAGATGTGATCAAAGAAACATACCCAGAATAGTCAAATTGAGTATGCATTATACATTAAACATATACATATGTGTATAATTGAATGTCTATATGATTGTGCAAATTAGAAATGTGTGTACAATGTGTGTATTGCATGAAGTTGCTTCCCAGGAGTGAAACTCAGTGCCCAAACCTCTCTGGATCATAGAAGCAAATGCTAATCTGGAGCATACTGTGAGTCAACCTAGATGGTCTTACAATAATTGATTGTTCTGTTCTAAATTTTTGTATTGAATTAATAATGATGTGAATGTGATTGAAACAATGCCAGACATTAACAGTCCGAGGAGTTTGATAAATGTGACTGTATTGGAAGTGCTTCATTGAGTGTGAATGAGCAAGGAATAAGTGATTCTCAACATATTTCTTGAATGTCGAACTTAGGTCTGATGACACGTAAAAGTGAATGTGTAAAGTGAATATAAGTGATTGATTGATACATGAGATTTGATGAATTCCACTACATGAATGCATGATCATGTAAAGGTAGTTGTGACCAGAGTAGCCACTAAAAAAGAGCTTAAAGCTCAAAAAGTGATTAAGAGCCAAAGGCTCACTATATATAATGAGTCTAGTATCCCCAACGGATACGGGACAGTTATCAATGAGCTTGGTATTCACAATAGATACGGGAAAATTACAGGCACTCGGTCACAATAACGTAATAATTGAAATTGAGTCTCATAAGTATAGCATGTACATTTGATATGTATGTTTAAATGTTTAAATTGTATATGTATGATTAAATGATCGAATTGTAATATTTGAATTGTTTTGAATGTGAAATGTGAAATAAGTGAATAAAATGTTATTTGATGCTACATGATAAATTAATGAAGTGATATGCTATATGTGTTATTACTTATCTTTAAATTGAATGTGAATTGTGAACTATTTGTGTTATGTGATATGAGTGAGCCATCAAAGATAGTCCACTCACTAAGTTCGCAAAACTTAACAAAATTGCAACGTTGTTTTTTAGGATCAGAGGAGATATCCAGTTAGACAAACAGGAGTATAGCCACTGCATTTGGATAAGAGATAGAGATTAGGATCAGTTTGCATCTGCATATGTTTTCCAGCATTTTTGTACTAAAAAATGTATTCACAAGTACTATATAATGTGTATGTGAATAATTTGGTTGTGTAAAGACTTTATGACTGGAAGGGTTTGTAATTGTAATGGGCCCAAATCCAAATGGCTACTAGAATTCTGACAATATGTTTATTGTTAGTAATACTTGTGACTGAAAATGTTTATGAATAAAATGGGCCGAAATGTTTATGAGTTTTTCTAAAAATGCTTGTGCTGCGTGAAAATTTCGTAATGAGTATGATTAATTGACTATCCTAGCACATCACTTTCGTAGAGTACGTTCTTGAATACCATCGATATGTTCGGGAATATGCCTTATAGGAGTGGGGTGCTACAAGTTGGTATCAGAGTCTAGGCTTAGTATCTTACATAGGCATTTTTCAAAGTATGTGTCAAGGTACATGCATTTTAGACATTTTAGACATATCATAGCATGCAATGACAACTGATCCCCAGTCCGAGTCACATTTACATGAGTCACACACATAATCATTCATTAAGAATTTGAGTTGTTAAAAGCAATAAGAAGGATAATGATCTGACAGAATGTAAGAAAATGAGGGTTTGTGGATATCTAGAAATAAGAAGTACCACATGGTTTGATATGATGGATAAAGATTCAGTGTATTTGTAATTATGGTTGTATCATTGAATATGATATCAATATTACACTGTGGTGGTATATCTTTGAATTGATATAGAAGTGAATACATTGTCATGGATTGATTGAAGAAAAGTAAAGATATAGATAGAAATGTTGAGATTTAAAGTGTACAAGCAAATTGAAGTGAAAACAAAAATTTACTATGACATTGAGAAGTTGAACTTAGAATTGAAGTGGTTGTTTGACTAACGTTTTAAGAGTTTTATGATTTAGTATCAAGTTATACTATTGGATCTGATATCATAATTTCATAATGGTTACATACCTATAATTTTGAATTGATTGAGAACATACGTATATAAGATGGAATACATGATAACTGAGAGCTGAAATAAATGATAACGAGATATATAGAAGTCTTCAAGGTTAGTTGATTAGTTATTGTGAGTGCACACCCGATAATGTGATTACTTTGACAAATGATGTTACTAAGCACATATGTATTATATGCTTGAATACAGTACAGGGCGTAATTTATGACATATTAAATACTTTTAAGTTTTAATCCCCATAGTTAAAATTTTGAGATAAATCAGAGTAACGCAGTGGAAGTATGGATGTAGATGGATATATTGAAATGGTAACTCTTAAGGAGAAGTAACTTTTGTATAGTTATAGAATACTTGAATGTTATCCAAAATCAATTGAGATCAAGGTATCGTTAACTTCAGATATTAATTGATGACTTTTCAAAAGTAAATCTCTAGATAAGATGAAATGATCTTAATGGTACATACCAAAGCATAAAAGTAAATGAATATGCCTTTCACTTTATTGAGCTTTGATGTATAGAACATCCTGATCATGCAAGATATGATGATAATAATTGATTTTGTTGAGGTATTAAGAATGGCTGAAAAGTGATGATGAACATAGTTGATTAATAAGGATTTAGTAAATAGTATAGGCAATTGAGGAGAGAATTGCCTATACTTTCATCAAATTGTATCAAGTAGACCAAAAGTCCTACTTTTAGGAATGAATGAATGTGGAATGAATCAGAAGTGAAAATGGGAGTCAAATAGATATGAGACTTAGACATGAGAAACTGAATAAATGTGACTGATAGAATGTATGAGAATAATAGGTGCAAATGGATGAATTTTGGGGCAAAAGGCATAACTTTTGTTGTCGATATCAGATTAAGGTCATTAAGTACGCTTTCGAAGAGGACTTTGAGTTCTACAACTTCCATGTAGACTTCGAGGAGATATTTTGTTATCTAAAGGGTCAAAATTTTACATTTCTGCATATGTCCAGTGTATGTCTACCCAGCGGACATGATGTCCCTCCAAACGGACATGAGTGGAGCTAGAAAGTTGGAAAACTCAAAAAGGTCTGCCCAGCGGACATGAAGTCCACCTAACAGACATTTACTAGCCATTTAGACTAAAATTCGCTTCGAAAGATAGTATATGTCTACCCAACAGACATGAATGGAAATTTTGCTATTTTTCTTCCCCAGTTTGACTCAAATTGAGTTTTTGATGATACTTGTTTGGGTTAAAAAATGCCCCCGACAACATTTATGGCATGAATGAATAAAGTATTCCAACCTTACTTGGATCAATTAGTGACTGTGTTATAGATGATATCTTTAGTATGTTCGAAAAGTTGAGAAGAATATTTTGAACACTTGAGCTCAGTCTTACATATCATGAGGGAGAAATAACTATATGTCAAGTTCAGTAAGCCTAAAGTTTGGCTTAATCAAGTAGTATTTTGGTGTTAATAATCAATCATAGAATATGATTTGTTATAAATGATATTGAGTTGCAATGGAAGTAGGAATGAATAGAAAATAATGAGGACATAAGATAGAAATGATAGACTAAGCAAAAGAAATGGACTAGGAAGAAAATAATAAAGAAGTGTGTTGGAATATGTTAAATGGAGTGTTTTCACTGAACATGCATCTGTGTTTTAGCCATATCTTGATATTTAGATATCCAAATGGGATTCTTTTTAATTAAGATTAAACTAGAACATATGGCTACAATTTTTATGAGGAATTGAATTTAAATTATGTCCCTAAGGGTTTTGAAATTTGGCTTGCATTTGAATATTGAGTATTGTATCCAATTGAGAATAGTCTTCGTTATTTTGGGTATAACTCACAGAATACTGAACCAAACTGCATAAATTTTAGTTCATTATAAACTTAAGACATAGAGGAACATTTTTTAGAGAAGATGTTGCCTAATTAGCTCATTTTCTAGGTTATAATGGTAATGTAAAACTGACCTGAAAATCTGTCCTTAGAAAAACTAGAAAATTGTAGGAAAAATAGGGGATTAGTTTCTATCACGATTGTGGCAAGGACCACCACGATAGTGGGCAGTGCTTTTCATGGTAATGTTTTGATTGTACAATGGTTGAACCAATTAAGGATAAGGTACATAACTATGACGCATTTGGACTTAATTTAGGCTTGAATGAAGCTTGAATTAAACCTAGAATGATGTTCGGATTAAGTGACTAAATGTGTGATATGTGTAAGGTGACAATTGAGTTATAACTTAGTGAATGAATTGTTGATATCAAAGTACCAAAAGTATGAGTATAATGGGAATGAAGGTGTTCATATGATTGTAGTTGTGATTCAAAGGAGTTGAGTAATATGTATTAAGTAAAGGTGAATGAGTATTAGATATTATGAGAACATATAATGCTAGAAAAGAAATGACGAGTGATTAATTTATGATTTTAGAATAACCAAGTTTTCTCGAGGTGTAAATCTAAGAATAAGCTACATACATACAAATGATAAAGTTTGAATGATCAAGAGACGTGATTAAGGAAACATACCCGGAATAGTCAATTTAAGCATGCATTATACATTACACATATGCATATATGTATAATTGAATATTTATGTGATTGTGCAATTAATAATGTTTGTGTAATATGTGTATTGAAGATGTTAATACACAGGATAGAATGTCCGCATCCAGACATTCCAGATCATGGAAGCAAATGCTAATCTGGAGCATATTGTGAGTCGACCTAGATGGTCTCCTCTTAATTGATTGTTTTGTTTAAATTTCTATATTGCATTATTATGTGATGTGAATGTACTGATTCCAGACATTGAATGTCCGAGGTGTTTGATGCATGAATAATATGTTGGAAGTTCTCATTGTATGTGAATTTGACTGAATAATTGATACTCAACATTATTGTTGAATGCCAGACATCGATCCGATGAAAAATGTGAATGTGAATATGAGATTCTCAACATTATTATTAAATGCCAGACTCAGGTCTGATGATAAATGTGAATGTGAATGTGAAATAGAAATCAAACGATTGATTGAATATATGTGAATGTGATGCATTTCATTAAATGAATGCATGAAAAGATAAAGACTGTTGTAATCGGAGTAGCCACTGAAAAAGAGCTTAAAGCTCAAAAAGTGAAAAAGAGCTTAAAGCTCATAATGTGATAAGAGCCTCTGGCTCACTATGTATAATGAGCCCTACATCCCCAATAGATAAGGGATAGTTATTAATGAACCCAACATCTATAATAGATACGGGACAGTTGCAGGCACTCGATCATAACAATAACAATTGAAAGTGAGTCTCATGAGCATTACATATACATTTGATATGTATGATTTAAATGATTGAAATAAATAGTTTGAATGATTTCTAAATGTAAAATATGAATTAAACGAATATGAAGTGTATATGATTCAACAAGTTGATTACTGAAGCGATGTGAATTACGTGATTACATGAATTGATGTGTTATGTGAATTAAGTGAGCCATCGAGGATGGTCCGCTCACTGAGTTCACAAAACTCACCCCAAAATTTGCATCATATTTGTCAGGCTCAAAGGAGATACCCATTTAGAAAAATTGGAGTCTAACTACTGCATTCAAATAAAAGATAGAGGTCAGGATCAGTTTGCGTCTGCATATATTTTTCATTATTTTGTATCAAAGTGTGTATTCACAAATACTGTACAATGTGCATGTTAATGATTCTGTAATGTAATGACATTATGATTAAAAATATTTTGTAACTGTAATGGGCCCAAGTGACTACTGAAATTCTAATGATATGTATATTGATTGTAAAATTTGTGCTTGAAAATGTTTATGAATAAAATGGGCTGAAATTGATTATTGGTTTTCTATAATATGCGTTTTAAAATTTTGTATTGAGTTTGACTGATCGTCCTAGCTCACCACCCTTGTAGAGTGTATTCTCAAATACTGTCTATATGTTCAGGAATATGCCCTATGAGAGTAGGGTGCTACAGAGTTGGTATCAGAGCCGAGGCTTAGTGTCTTACATGGGCGTTTTTTGAAATATGTGTCAAGGTACATGCATTTTAGACATGTCATATTATGCAGTGGCAACTGATCCCCAATCTGAGTCACATATACACGAGTCATACGTATGAGCATTCATTAAAAGATAAGTTGTTATAAGTAATGAGAAGGATGATGATCCGTCAAAAAGTAGGAAAATGAAAGTTTGTGGATATATAGAAATGAGAAATAGTATATGGTTTGATATGATAGATAAAGATTCACTACATTTGTATTTGGGGTTGTATTATCGAATATGGCATCAATATTGTACTGCGATGGTATATCCTTGAATGTGATATAGATGTGAATACATTGTTGTAGATTGATTGAGGAAAATAGAGATAAGATAGAAATGACAAGATTTATAGTGTACAAGCAAAGTGGAATGAAAACGAAAAACAATTATTATGACCTTAAGAGGGTGAACTTAGAATTGAAATGGATATTTGATTTATGTGATAAGAGTTATGACTTAACATAAGAATATGTTAGTGGAATTGAGATCAAAATTTCATGATGGTGATGCATCTATAATTCTGAATTGATTGAGAATATACATTTGGAAGATGAGATAAACGATAGCGACATACATAGAAGTTCTAAAGGTTAAGTTGAATCATTATTATGAGTACATATATCATAATGTGATCACCTTGACAAGTGATATTATTAAGTACTTATGTAACATATACTTGGATATGAAATAGGAAGTGATCCATGACTTATCAAATGTTTTTAAGTTTTAATCCCCATAGTTAAAATTTTAAGATGAATCAGAGTAGCGCATGAAAGCGTTTATAATGATCAGTTAGGGATAAATTGAGAGAGTAAATGATGTTACTATGTGAGATGGACTCGAGGAAAAAGGAAGGAAAAAGAAGCAGGGCACGATCGTGGCATATTCCCCATGATTGTGACCGAGATTAATTGGTTCTGTCATGATCGTGGCAGAGTCTCCACGATTGTGGCCAATTTCATGAGTTTCTATCACGATCATAGGAAGGTGGGTAGGAATAAAGAGGGAAATATTGTCTAGGATCTATTGAGATCAAAGTATCATTAGCGTAAGTTATTAATCAATCATTTGTTGGAAATAAATCTCTGGATAAGATAAGATGACCTTTATGATACACACCTAAGCATATGCGACAATAATCATACTACTTTATTGAGTTTTGGTAAATAGAACAATATGATCTTTTAAGAAATGATAGAAATTAGTCTTATTGAGGTAATATGGCTGAAAAGCAATGATGGAAATAGTTGATTGATAAGCACTACAAAAAAATTATGAATTAGCGACGGAAATTTTCCGACGGACAAAAAACCATAGCTATTTACCAACAGAAAATAATAATTGGTCGGTAAATACGTTGTACTGTTTATATATAGTGACAGAAATATATTACCGTCGGCAATAATGGAAGGAATGAATTTCACGCAAAATCTCCGATGACATATAGCGACGACACAACCTTTATCGTCCATCGGTAAACTTATTTTAAGTTTACCGACGACATAACCATGACTGTCAGTAATAATTGTGGGAATTTTCCCGAAATTAACTAGCTTCGGACATTTACCGATGGAATAGGTATCGTCGATAAATGTGGTTCAGCTTCTGTTACATATCGACGTAATGTGTTCCGTCGGTATACATTAAATTAACTTACCGACGGACATTTGGTTACATCGCAAAATGTAGCAGTAACCAAACGCGGTCAAATAATTAGGAAATTTAAATACCGATGGAATGTATATTCTGACGGTAAATGTCGACTAATTAATAAATAAAACGATGTCGTTTGGTTTAAAATCAAACGACATCATTTGATTCATCGACTTTAAGACGACGTAGATCGCGTCGTCTGTCCGACCGCCTTCCTTGCATTTTTTGGCTATTTTTCAACCGTTTTCTGACTCATCGTGTGTTGTTTAAGGTAAGCTCTCTAATGGGTGTATTATTTCTCCAAAAAATGCATATTTTTAGTGTTAACTTTGGGTGTTTGGGTGATGAAATTTTGCTTGATTATTGTTGTTGTTTATGGTTTTTTTGTGTCATTGTTGGTTGATTTGTTATTTATATATGTTATTGCTAGTAAATAATAGAAAAATGCAATTGATTTGTGATTAGATTAAGATTATACATATTGCTTGTGAGGTGTTCGATAAAATGCCCTTTATGATGTTTGTAATATTTCTTTGTAATTATTGTGTTAATTTGAGAATTTGAATGCTTAATTTTGATAAAATGCTTAATTTGAAGTGTGAATTTTTCGAATTTGACATTTAAGTGTGAATTTGATAATAGATCGGGTTGATTTAACTCACTAATAAATTTTTTAGGTTGATTTAATTCTCTAAGTCTTAATGTATTATTATTATTATTATTAATCTTTTACTTATTATTAATTTTATTAATATTAAATTTATTGTATTTACCAATATTGTCATTAATTATTAAAAATAATTATTAATAATAAGTATTAATATTATTAGTTTGATTAATCTTATGAAATTGATAAATATTATTAGTTTAATA
>JANQBM010000006.1:7381003-7403981 GCA_025594535.1 Erythroxylum domingense | reverse complement strand
TTTTGTAACTTGAAATGGGCCCAAGTGGCTAATAAAAGTTTCTGTTGATTAATTTGTTTTGTTGAAATTGGTTATAAAATAAAATGTATTGTTTTGTTATGTGGCACACCACCCTCGAATATCACCATCGATATCAGGTTCGGGTCTAGCTGGAGTGGGGTGTTACAATGTAGCAGCTTGAAATGAGAAGAACTAGGATGAAAAGTTTAGAAATAAAGTGAATGTGATAATAGAGTTGAATGTGTGCAGAAAATTAATGAATGAATATGTACATTGATATTCTGTTTTTGTGTTTATGATCAAACATAGATTATGATTTGTTTATGAATGATATTAAGATAAAGATGAGGTGAAAATGAAGGAGAAATGAAAGAGAAATGATTAATGTAGCATAAGATGGTTTGGTTATAACATATGAGAGTTTAAAATATGGAAATCTTGAAGAAAAGAGTTGGAAATTTACGGATAACAAAACCTACAATCGTGGAGACATTCTCATACTTGATACTGTACAATTTTTTTATAACTTGCACAGATCTTCTAATACAAAGAAGAGTCCCTTTGAGATAGTATTGTATAACAAAGGATAGGTGGCATGTGTCTTGCGACATACAAGTTTGCAATAGAGAAGCAAGAATTGTTGGATGAGGCAAGGGATAGTCTTTGAAAACCTTCTCAATGGATGAGAAGAAAGCAAACTTACGAAGGAGAAGATTATAGTTAACTTGGGAGAAAAGATACTGTTTAAACTTAACCCACATATTTAGAAGAAGATCTCAAGAAAGCAAGTACAACTAGGATTAGTGCCCAAATACAATGGACCTTTTGAAGTGCTAAGTAAAGTGGGAAACGTGACATAAAGATTGAAGTTACCCAAGAGATTGAAGGTAAGTCCTACTTTTCATGTTAGTTTTCTTAAACCTTACTATGACGATGCATCAGATCAGAATATAAGCTAGGTAAAGAAAGCTCCACTAGTTGTGAGAAAACAGTTTGAGGATTATGTGGCAAAGATCTCGGATCATCAAATGATGGGGCAATATAAGAAGAATCAAAGGACCAAATTCTTGATCCAACAAAAGGGAAAGCTGATCATGGAAGCTCCATTGGAGAAAGATACTAACTTGTGGCAGTTCAAGGATCAGGTGAATGCGTTCCTTTAGACTAGTTTGATTAGGTCATTGAATTCATCTGATAGAGGTGGTTTGTTAGCCCCTTAACACATAAAGGTACTTCATAACTAATTAGAAAAGGGCCTTGGGTTGAAGGTTATTTAGATCATATGTAAGATAGTGGCATGTGAGAGCTTCAAAATAACCTAGCAAGTTAGATCAAGTGTGATACAAGTTTTGTTAGAGTTTCAAATCTTGTACAGATTAACTTGGCTCAGGTTAAGTTCTTGATGAACTAAGGACTTAGTGTATGCTCAAATGAATAGACCGTGACTAATAGACTTAGCATAGGTAAGCATTGGATCAAATTAGTTAGAATTTTGAATTGTAACTTGACCATTAAGCAAAAGTTGTCTATAAATAACTCATTTGAGCCTTGCTCCTCAGGTAGAGATTAAGAGATCATTTTTTTGTATACTTTGAGGAAAGTAATAAAGTTTAGCATTTGTTGTATCTCTTTTGTGCAGTTATTATTGCCTTTGATAGTTTAATGCTTTCTTAGTAATCTTACTCAGTGTGAGAGTTACACACTGTGAAGGTTGTGAGGCATTTGAGTACGAGTTAGTTGATCGATGATTATGTGGCGAAGGTTGAGTCTCGTTTAAACAGACTTAAATAAGATTTTTGTGCAAAGGAGGGGACCCAACTTATGGTATAAGTTTGATGCTTTGTAATAGTAGGCCTCGTGGGTGGCCATGGTAGAAATTTAAGACGGTGGGTGATTCTTTAGTAAGTGGTGGTTATAGATGGAAAAAAAACTTTCTAATATATGAATTATGTGTCATTTATTTCGTTATTTTTGATTGGTTCAACTTGGTTGAGTTTATGTCAAATAATTTAAATTTAATAGAATTTTAAGTTAAAATTAAAATTAAAAAAATTTAATTGAGATTGAGTTGTAAAGCAATCTCATTATTGCCTAATCTATTATCTTCCGTATTTAAAATACATTTAAATATGATAATAATCGAATATGACAGACAACTATGATGTAAAATCGTGAGAGAGTAAGTCCTCTCAATTCCATTTGCCATTTCTATCTGGCTGCAACAATTTATACTTCAGTACATGTCTTGAGGGGTGATTTTAAGCATTAAACACGATTTGACTGAGATTGTTTTTTTTTTCCTTCCTGTTTTTGGTAAATGGTTGAGACTGTTGTTGCCTGGATGATTATGGTACTTGGTATAAATTGAAGTACGTACTACTAAATACATTTGTTAGTTATTTCCGATAAAAGAGACTAATGAAGTAACGAACACAAGAAACAGATGACAAGCTGGGCCAATACGTCGCGACAAGAGATAGTGAGAGCCGGGGAAGTACAGGGCAATTGATTATCAGCGTGACGTGATGATGGCATGGCTATCTATGTACGGAAAGCAATTGTCCACATAAAAAAGTCAAATTAATAAGATAATAATAGAGTTTTCTTTTTCTTTTCCCCGTTAAACGCTGAAATAAGTCTCCATTTAATAAGAATTTCACATCCTTTGCTTCATCATTTCCTATTGGACTCTTCTCTTTTTGGTTATTTTCTTTCTATAAATATAGATCATAAAATATACTCTCCTGTTTAGCTATAAAAAGGAATGTTATCTTTCCTTTATTGAACACATAAACACCAAGTCTTCCTTTTTAGCTTTATCTTTCTCCATTTGGTAGCTTTTTATTCATTTGATCAGACCTAACTCAAGCTATAGCTTCTCTGAAACTGAAGGTAAACGCTTGGACCAAAAACCCATCAGTGCCACCTTTTCCTTTTCCGTTCTTTATTTTTTGCATTTTATAGCCAATTGTAGTGTATTATTCAGTTCTGTCTTCTCGGATTTTCTTGCCTGGATCTGAGCTCTCTCTTAAGTGGGTGTTTTCTCTAGGGTTTCTGCTCAGTTCTCGCTCCAGATTGACGAAACCCCATTTTTTCTTAACCTCTCTTTCCCTGCCATTTCTATGCTTATGGTTTTAGTTTTTGTGTACGTACGAATCGTATGCCTGAGTTATTGATTTATGAATATTTTCTAAGGAGAGGAAGATGGCTAGAGAGAAGATCAAGATCAAGAAGATTGATAACATTACTGCGAGGCAAGTGACTTTCTCCAAGAGAAGACGAGGACTGTTCAAGAAAGCTGAAGAGCTGTCTATACTC
The DNA here is from genome assembly GCA_025594535.1 of Erythroxylum domingense. Classification (NCBI taxonomy): domain Eukaryota; kingdom Viridiplantae; phylum Streptophyta; class Magnoliopsida; order Malpighiales; family Erythroxylaceae; genus Erythroxylum; species Erythroxylum domingense. The sequence continues at coordinate 7,400,663 of JANQBM010000006.1, read as the reverse complement.
TGTGATGCTGAGGTTGCTCTCATCATTTTCTCTACCACAGGCAAGCTCTTCGAGTATGCAAGCTCCAGGTACGTTTCACCTTTCTTTTATAATCATGGTGGATGTCTCTTAATTCGTATATCGTCAACGCAAGTCTTCCTCTTGAGGATTTCTTTCCCTATTATTATTACACTTCTTATCACAAGCCGGTACTAGTAAAAGAGTGTATGCGCGTGTGCGACATAGGGACTGAGAGAGTAATAATACGATGAGATTATCTTCATGGCCGTAAATGAGGAGGAGAGGATAAAAAGGCAAGAGCTTTACTGGGATTTCGTGGTTTTCTATGGATTAGAAACCTCGTATCTATATACATAAAATCCTTAGTTTTGGAATGTTTTGTTGGCCTGTGGACTGATCTCGAACAAGATTAGTAACCACTCTGTACAGTAAGTTTGCTAATTTCTAAGTCTTTTAGAGGTAAACCTATCTCTCTTTTGTAGGAACTCTACTACTTATGATATTTTTTGTCCGAAATCGAAGTAATTCACATGTGGAAAAAGGGGGCCTTATCGTGCTTCTTTTGAGGCTCCCTGAGATTTCAAAGGCTTCATTTGGAGAGTTATGCTGTTACGAGTCTTCTTTCTTTTTTTACACATGAAATCTCGTAATCACCAAATTCTTCTTGTACGCACGTCGACTCGTGTTACATAGTATTTGTTATAATTCTGTTTTCTATCTATATTACTGTCTTTGCCGGTCTATTGATCGTACATAACACCCCTTGTGTGCATCTAGTAGCTTCAATGAATTGCTTGAGCATGGATTCCGTTAGAGAACCGGAAACTTTAGAAGCGGCTAGAGAAATCCTCCATTTGAGAAGAAGCTTGACCGCTTTTCCAATCTTAAACCTACAACGTGGGATTCAATTTAAGGGGACTAACTTGTTGTCCCAAAATGATGATGCTAAAAAGTTGATATGTACGAGGTCGATATTCAAAGTGATTTCCTTGGGTGAAATCCTAAAGTTCATCAACGTTCAACCTAAAATTGGAAATTTTATTCTGACAAAGCATAGGAAATTTGTTGTTGGTTGTGTTATTTGAATATATAGCATGAGAGTAAGTGATCAGGAATTGGTAGGACCCTTGACGTGTGAAGATAATACTTTGGTTTAGAATAGGATTGGATGGTTGAAAAATATGTGTAATCTATGATTGAATAAAGCTCTTTCTATTGTGTCTTATTACCCCAAAAACTAATATCTAATTTGAGTCAAACTCCCAATCGTACACAAGTTATTTCCTTTTCCTTTTATCCTTTGTACTTTCCTCTTTCTTTGCAGTTTTCACTCTTTCCAATATCTCTCAAAGTCCCAAACATACAAAAGTTGATTCGAGGTTTATATAGCAGAATATTGGAGGTGATATATTGGTTGTATGTTATTACCATAATTGTAATTAATGAAAATGAAGTTGCAGTTTTACCAAACACATAATAAGCATCTAGTTGCAATTAGTTATATTGAAATTGTAAGAAAGAAACAAGAACAATAACCAATATAAAAAAGAACAATGTATTGCACAACCTTTGTACATATAGCTGGAGGAACAAAGATGTTGATATGGTCAGGAAAATTTTTTCAGTTGTGTAATAATATCGCATAAAATAAAGAGGAGTAATAATAAAATACCTTATCTTTGACATTAATCACTAGAATTTTAGTAGTTCAGCTTATATTTTCCCATTTAGGCAACTTCAATCTTGCAATATAGGGTAATTGCTGGAGTTATTATGTAATTATACCTTTCGAAACCTTGAATTTTTAGGAGGTGATAATTCTGAGAATGAAAGTTTAATGAAAGATAAACCTCTATAGTCTTTAAGTACTATTCTTTTTCACTAGGTATCCCAACATATACCACGTATCTCATAATTCAACACATTCATATTTATCACTAATTAAGTTGATACTATTAGATATCTCACAATATTCATATAAACCAAATTAAAGTATTTAGTTTAAATTTTTATAATATCAATTTGTGCAATAACTAGGTAGTCTATCTCCTCCAAACAGTGGTCAATGTGTTTAACCTGACATTTAAAATAAATGTTTGGATAACAAGTATGAGATCAATAGCAAAAGCTGTTGTAGGTTATGATGCTTTGATAATTTTAACCAAAGCTATACTTTGGTCTTATTAATTAAATATCGATATGTTTCTCACCCGAAGGTCAAAGCAGATCTAAATTAATTTAAATAACTGAGGTTATGTGAAGAGTGAGACATTTCAGAATGCAATGAATGCATAATATTCTGCTTATGAAGTCATAAAAGGTAAGAGCTCGAATAGTTTACAAAAGACGTTGAAGCCATTAAGTTGGTAACACGTATAGCTTTAGATAAACTGTCTTTAACGCTCATTTGCTTGGACATGTATGCATTGTCATGACATTATAGTCTGTCCCATCACCTGCATTTGCTTGGACATGGATGCATTGTCATGAAGTAATTTGTATAATGCATAAGATACGCTTTGATAATAATTATTTCGCTAATAGAGATGATATATATGAAATATAAAGAAATAAAGAATATAAAAGTTTATGTTGTTCGACTAATTGATGTAATCTTTAACAAAGTATTTATAAGGTTACATATAAGAATTTTATTTATGGTGAAATTTTATTGTCAAAAAATCTTAAAGCTAATATATTCTATTTTTACAAAAGTTTAAAGTTATTAAAACTCTATTTCTGTAGATGTCTAGTAATGCTGAAACTCTATTTCAATATAGTTTAAGATATATTTTACAATTTCCCATCTTAACTTGAATTCTTTAACGTCCAACTAAAAATCAATCTCGACCACATAAGTCCCCTAGGGTTTCAAGTTATGTGAGCGTTTACCAAGTTCAACTTATACTTGAGCTTCTCTGTGAGTGGTAGCTTTATTAACATGTTAGTTACATCCTCCAAGGTGTGCATCCTTTTTAACAAGATCTGATTAGATGCAATTAATTTTCTAATCTTATGAAACTTTACATCCTTTAATAATTTCTCTTATAAAGTTTCATTATCTCTTGCTCACTAAGATGACTCACTTGCATGTGCTATATCATAGTAATTTTTTTTCTTCCCTAAAGATTGAAACACAGTTATCAATCCAATTGGAGACACAGTCATCAATCCAATTGTTGTCTTTTCCATTAAGGCATAAATGCTATGTTATAATTTTTCTTTCATTATAGTCGATGCATCTTTTACTATCTTAAGCTACCAAAAAATTATGCCCTTGACTATCAAGAGTACCCATGAAATTTATATTTTTCCGACGCTTAAGAACATATGAATTATCTAATGTTCTAAAAATTCTGTCATGCATCTTAATTTATATTGGACCACTTCCTTTGATAATTTGCTTTTCATCATCAATTCATTGCCCTATTTGAAAGTGCCATTCTATTTTTTAAAAGAACAGAACTAGTGCTTATTGCAAGTCATATGATAAGCAACTCTAGTGTATATCACTCATCAATTTACAGGATGTACTCATTTTTAAAACACCACTTCCTCTTCCATCTTCTTCGTTGGAATTCTCATGGACTAGAATAATATATCCTTTTTCATATGTTTATCTTTTCTTGTTTTTGTTTGTTTGTTTTTTTTTACTATGGATTGCCCCTCTTAAAGTGCACTTTTACTTTATAGTTAAACATAAAATAGTTTTTGCCTTTGATTTGGATTGTGATATCCTTTTCCTTGCTTCTACTTTTGTTGACAATCAGCTGCATTACATTGTGCATCATTGACAGAATCTCTTCCTTCTCTGATATCCCCAAATTCTAAAAAGTGAACACACCACTCTCCTTTTATGTGTCATCCAAGGAAGAATAATTAATATTATAATGGGTCTCATTTATTACATACATAGTTTTAATAGAATTTGAGAAAAGATCATTTTAGCACATTTCAAATTTCATTTTAATTAAGAGGGTTAAAATATTACTATTACTTCATTTTTAATTAAATGATTATATGCATTGGAAAAATAGGATTAAAATGTTTTGTGGATAAAGATTTAATAATAGGAGATGATAGACAAAAGTGGGTGGGGTGCTAACGATGAGAAATTGAATGAATGAAATAATGATAATGTGTGTCCTTTTTTGGTTTATTTGATAAAAATATGTTGAATAGTGTTATTGAGTGAAAATATTTATCATATTTGGCACACACTTGAAATTGCATATGATGATACTAAGGAAGCAAGAAATTAAGTGAAAAAGAAAGAAGGAATTGGGAAGAAGGAGAAAGAAGTTTATAAGATAAAGAAGACATTAAATGCCATATTGGGAAGTACAAGTAATTCAGAGAGTGACAACCATGTGTTTTATGGTTAATAACAATGAGGTGTTATTTACTCAAATTTTTGTAAACTTTAATATAATGAGTTAGTTGAATCTCTAGGGAATGTGAACATGAAAAGTATGAAAGTCTCTTCTAACTATAAATAGACCAAAAACTGTTATTATTGATTAAGTTATTACGACTATCTATTCAAATAAATAAATTTTAATTAAAATTTTAAATTGACTAAAAAGTGAATACAAACAATTTAACTCCTTTTAGTGTTATCCTAGTACCAACATTGTCTAATTTTAAGTATACGTTGTGGACCGGAACAAATCCTCTGTTCCCATGAACTTATTCCATCCTTGTTCTACTGATTTTCATCCCGTGTCGTTTAGTCTGTTCCAAGCATCCCACACAAATGTGTGGTTAAAAATCAGTGGCATAGGCTTGGAACAAGCTAAACGGCACAGGTGATCCCCTGTCGTTGTGGACAAGGAAAGAGTAACTTTACTATAATCTAGCAATTAATTGTATGTTAGGGGTCGAGTGTTGGTGCGAAGCTAACATGTTAAAGAAAATAGAATATAAGTGATTCTTTGCCTTGTGCCAAAATAATCTAAAAGTATAAATTTAGATAGTTTTTGCATTCTTTCATTATTAACTAGTACTAGGGAATATCAACCTAAGATTGTTGTTTCATACTTGTGTAGCATGGATGATATTCTTGGGAGGTATAATCTGCATCCAAGTAAATTGGCCAAACTGGACCAACCATCTCTTGAATTGCAGGTAATAGAACATGAACTTTATGAGCCATCGTATCCTAGGAAAGGCTTTTTAATAATTTCAAGCAGTTTTTGTTGACTACTATTGTTCTTAACTGGAAGCTTACATTCCTTAATATAGCTAGAAAATAGCAATCACATCCAGTTGAGCAAGGAAGTTGCTGAAAAGAGCCATCAACTAAGGTATAAATTGTGTAGGATATGGAGGGACTTTACAGAGTTTTGTGTCAGATCATATTCTCTTTACTATTAAGGTCCTATTAAGAGATGTTTGCCCTTTGTCACAGGCAGTTGAGAGGGGAGGATCTGCGAGGACTAAACATGGAGGAACTACAACGTTTTGAGAAGCTGCTTGAAGCTGGATTAACTCGTGTGCTCGAAACGAAGGTGATATAGGACAAATAGAAGAATTATTAACTAGTAGCTAAAAGCACAAAATTAGGAAATATGAATAATATTAGGTTGCTGGAATATCAAGTTTTAAGGTTAGATTTTGGCTAGGAATGTTGAAATTTCAAATTTTGTATAGCTGGAATTTTTAGGTTTGATTGCTTAAAATTTAGGCTTAAGATTTAAGGTTTAATTTCGCTAGAATATAAGTTTGAGATGGCTAGAATGTAGGTTAGGTTTGTTGCAATTTAGTAAGGAACACAAAGAATGGAAGGTGAGAAACTAGGAATCACTCCTAGGATCTAAGAATCACTCTTAGAAGAAAACATCACATCTTCTAGTTGAAAACTCAAGTTTGTAGAAAAATTCCAGATTGCTTATTATTGATGAAGAGCTCAACACACACATATATAGAGTTTTAGAACCCTTATTCTACTAGGAAAGGGTTTCTAAGAATTTCAAATCTTATTCTAATAAAATTCTATAAGCCCTAAATAACTACGATAATATATGTAAAATTTAGTAACATATTTAACTTATTACTATTTCCTATCTAGTAAGGAATCCGAATATAATCTAAATTTCACCCTTTACCTTTTGTTATCAACTCAATCCCTAATTTTCATCCTACCAAATTAAGACTTGTGGTTGACTAATTTTTTCTCTTTTATTTCTTTTATATACTGTAAGTTCTTTTACATCAATTCTCCCCAAGTTGAAGTCATTCTTGATGTAGAATGTGATATATACTTTTCATAAAAGTCTATGTTAAACTTTTGAAATTCGAACTCTAGAATTCAAATATTGCTAAAAATTGAAATTGTCGATATCCTCGATGTCTTGTGGCTACAATTTGTTCATCAAGAACATCCTCTATTTCCTATTTAAAATAAGGAGTGGCTGGAAGTCTTATAACTGTAGTAGGGGATTGTTCATCTTGTCCATGATAAATAGTTAAGTCTGCAACATTAAAGATAGAATTTATTCCCATGTCACTTTGGTAATTCCAAAACATAAGCATTAACACTTATCTTCTTGATGATCTTAGAAGGTCCAACATTTTGTGAATGAAGTTTCTTATATTTTTCCTTTATAAAAATGTTCTAGACAAATCCTATCCATAACCATATCTCCTTTATTGAATTCTATCAATTGACGATGTTGATTAGCATGCTTTTTATAAGACAAATTGCTGGTTGTTATCTTTGGTTGTATCTCATCAAAGATGTCCCTTATATGTTGTGCAAAACCTTCAGCTTTAACACTAATTCATGTTGTTTGTGATAAAGAAACCAAATCAGTAAGCTACCTTGGTTGAACTCCTTAAACTATCTCAAAAGGGCTTTTACCAATATATCTATTTATAGAATTGTTGTATGCAAATTCTACCACAGGAAGAATTAGGTCCTAATTTTTCAAATTGTTTTTATCTAAACATCTTAACAAGTCCCCCAAGCTTCTATGCACCACCTCTATTTGTTCATCAGTTTAAGGATGGAGAGAACTTGAAAATTAAAGCTTAGTGTTAAATGTTTTCTATAAAGTTCTCTAAAAATAACACATAAACATTACGTCACATTCAGAGACGATGGTTAAAGGTAATCCATGTAGACATACAATCTATTTAAAGAATAGTTTAGCTATATAGACAACATCATAAGTCTTGGAACATGAAATGAAATAACTCATCTTGGAAAACCCATCCACCACCACGAAAATTGAATTATAGCCTGTTATAGTTTTAAGAATTCCCAAGACAAAATCCATACTTATTTCCTGCTACGGTTAATGAGGTACGAACAATGGTATGTATAATCTAGAATTTTGTTTCCTTCCTTTAGCTAATTGACATGTTCGACATTGTCGTATGACCTTAGACATGTGCCACATTAAAGAGGGCCAATAAAAGCGATCTTTAACCTTTGTAATGGTTTTATCTCTTCCAAAGTTTCCTGCTGCTCCTCGATGTAAATCTCAAATCACATACTCCATTGTAGAAGTATTAGGTAGGCAAAGTTGATTTCCTTTGCAAAAATAGTCATCGTGGATCACAAAAGGAAAGTGTTGGTCTTTTTGTTCAACTGCAATTTTTTAACAGATTATTCCAAAATCTCGATCTAAAGCATATTCTTTTTTTATTTTGTTGAACATTACAATTGTTACTGCTAAATTGTTAAGCAAATGACTCTTCCTACTTAATGCATCTACTTCCTTATTCTCAATTCTTATCCGATGCTTAATAACCAAGTGAAATTGCTCCAAAAATTCAATCCATAAGGCGTTCCTTTTGTTCAATTTCTTTTGAGACTTAAAGTGTTTAAGAGATTTATGATTTGAATATAGAATAAACTCCTTGTATGAGAGATAATGATTTAGTTACTTGTAGTCCTAAGTATTGCTCTACTCTTAAAGCCAAGTGATATGCATCTTCAAGACTGTAAATCCTTTGCATTATTGGCTCCTTGCGAATTTCTACTATTAAGCCATTTTTGTAGTCAGATATAAGTAGTTCTTTTGACTCTATCCCTTCACATCGAATAGTAAGTTCATCAAATATTTCTGTGTACTCAATTAAGGACATAAACGCTTGTCTAAGGGTTAATGGTAAGTATTTTTCTGTTAACTTCAGCTTCATCTCTTCCCAATCAACAATTAGTGGCTAGTTTGTTTTTCCAAATCTATCCTCTATCGATCTCCATCATATTTTAGCGTGTCCAACTAACTTTATTTTTATGAATCGAACTTTTTGATCTTCTGAAATGTGGTAACAATCAAAGAAATCTTCCATTGCTACTGTCCAATCTATAAACATGGTTGGATCCATCTTTCTTACAAAATTAGGAGTTTCAAAACGAACTTTCTTAGTAATATTATCGAATTTATTGTGTGTTTCAACTCTATCATGACCTTTAAAGGCTCGTATGCACTTTCCATATGCTGGTTGTTGATTTCTTTGTCTTAGATCTCTCGGTAGGTGTTGATTTCTTAACCCCCATTAGCTGTTGAGTATAGTTTGTTGTTTAACATTATTTTTTGGACTAGTTCTTGGAGTATCTTAGGATCTAGGTGAGTAAGGTCCAATCTTTTTATAACTCTTAGAAATATCTCATCTCATTCTTTGTCGTTGAATATTCCTCTATAAGCCCTTTCACTATGTGTCGCCATCGTGAACCAAAGCTCTCATACCAATTCGATGTAGGACAAATAGAAGAATTATTAACTAATATCTAAAAGCACAAAATTAGAAAATATGGCTGATATTAGGCTGCCGGAATATCAAGTTCCAAAGTTGGATTTTGGCTAGGAATGTTGAAATTTCAGATTTTTTATAATTGGAATTTTAAGGTTTGAATGCTGGAAATTTAGGCTTAGGATTATAGGTTTGAATATCAAGTTCCAAAGTTTGATTTTGGCTAGGAATGTTGAAATTTCAGATTTTTTGTAACTGGAATTTTAAGGTTTGAATGCTGGAAATTTAGGCTTAGGATTATAGGGTTTAATATGGCTAGAATATAGGTTTGAGATGACTAGAATGTGGGTTAGGTTTTCTGGAATTTAGTGAGGAAAACAAAGAATGGAAGGTAGGAAACTAGAAATCACTCCTAAGGTTTAAGAATCACTCTTAGAAGAAAGCATCACACCTTCTAGTTGAAAACTCAAGTTCGTAAAAAAATTCTAGATTGCTTATTATTGATGAAGAGCTGAATACACACACATATATATAGAGAAAGAGTTTTAGAACTCTTACCCTACTAGGAAATCGTTTTTAACAAATTTAAATCCTATCTTAATAAAATACTATAAGTCCTAAACAACTAGGATAATATATGTAAAATAGAGTAACATATTTAACTTACTACTATTTCTTATCTAATAAGAAATCCTAACATAATCTAAATTTCAGCCTTTATGTTTTGTTGTCAATTCAATTCCAAATCTTTATCCCACCAAATTGAGACTTGTGATTGACTAATTTTTTCTCTTTTATTTCTTATACATACTTTTAAGTTCTTTTGCATCAAAAGGTTTTTGTCCGTTGCTTTAATATGTAGTAGTTATTAGATATTGAACTGTGATCACTTCCGTACTAATCTGTACCTTTCGTTTTTACGTAGAAGGAAAAGTTTATGACTGAGATTTCTGCCCTGAAAAGGAAGGTAAGATTAAGTTTGAAGCGGAAAATGAATTTGGGGTTGCCAAAGGAAGGATATAGAGCATATTCATCATTCAACCTGTTTGCTTTTAGAAGCTTTATACGAACAAAGTTAAAATTTCCTAGTTATAACTGCAGCTGTTACGATTATCTTTCTAGTGTGCTAATTAATGAATGTGATCAAAGCATGGCCGTCATTAGAACTGCTTTTCCTTAGATGTATGCATGAACATTTCTATAATAGCTGACGATAATGACAACTTTATCGAGTTGCAAGTTGCATGGGCAAAAGAACTTGAAAATGAACATTCAGTTGATTTCTTTGTTTTCTCTGAATCACAAAATGGAATTTACTTTGATGAACTTTATTGTTTAAAATAAGCTAAATTGGGATTAATTGTATAATGCCTCCATGTTTGGTCTTTTTCAATGTATATAGGAAGCCTTGCTGCTGGAAGAGAATAAGCAACTAAAGCAAAAGGTAAGAATTTCCAGTTCTAGTAACTGAATTGTCAACCAATTACCAAATCATCTCATTTAATTAGAACTCATCCTGTGGTTTGCTGCATGCAGATGACAATGATGTGCAAATCAAAATGGGCAGTGTCTTTAGAATCTGAAAATATTGCAGTTCACGAGGAAGGATTCTCATCAGATTCTGCCACCAATGTCTGCAGTTGCAGCAGTGGCCCTCCTGTAGAGGGTGATAGCTCTGATACTTCTCTCAAACTAGGGTAATTTCTGTCTCCTTCTCTTTGTGTGTGAGTTATAAATAGACTTCCATAATTTGTATTTTCTTTTAAAAAAACTCAATATTATATCACTTACACAGAAGAAATGTAACTCCGCCCACCCTTTGTTGACTCCTGTCCCTTTCCCTTTGGTCTTTGGTTATAGGAGTAAAGTGTTTTCGCTGTTACTTAAAACCTCGTATGATATTCTGCTTGATAAGCTAATAGAGACAAGCTTCTGCTAAACACCGTTTCGCAATAATCATGCCATTTCAGTTGTCACCTGTACCATGTAAGGAGGAATTAAGTTATAACTAGCATATAGTCAACCTTGGGAGAGACTTCTTTCAAGTACTTGTTGCCTTGATTTCACACTCCAAAACTTCAGTTTTCAAAAGCTTTCCAAACAAAACGAGTGTTCTTCTTTAACGAGGACATATACCAGATCTATCAGCTTCATTCTTGCAAATATATATTTGTGATGTATGTTAAAGATTACTGATCTTCCCTTGAAATTGTTGTACAGGCTTTCTATCTGAAAGCAGAAGACTGAGTGAAGACACAAAGATTCCTCTGAGGAACATCAATAAAATGTCGGCCCTTCGTCGTTTGGAGATGTTTTTAACCTCCAAATATTTAAGAACCTTACTATGTGATGAAATGCGTATGGCAAGTGAAGACATTTTGTACTCCTCATTGTATTCATGATCCTTGAAGGAGACTGTCTTCGGTATATATCTGCAAGGATCTGGTTCATACCTCCGAATACGACAAACTCCTAAGTGCACTATTGTAAAGAATAAAACTCATCCACACTTTCTTTATCTCATTTGAGGAAGCTGCTCCTTACATATCACCTTTGGTTATAGGTGACGTACAAGTCCTATATGTTGAATCTCTTTAGCGCTCAGTCCACTTAAGCTTTCCAAGTCAGACTTAAGACCTTATTGGATATGTATTTATATATCTTTACTAGAAGGATAAATTGTGTCTTCTCAAGATTTTTTATGTCAAAGTTCTTGGAAAACATCCTTAGGCTTAAGTCATTGTTGGCAAGCTAGCATAATATCATCCATATACAAATCAAAAACACAAATTTGCTCACCCTAAATTTAGAGTCTATGTAATAGTTAAAAGTATGTTTTTCTCATAATCTATGTGGTAACCATAACATATAATTTTTAGATACCACTCATGTTGCATGGTTTAATTGATAGATTCAATTATATAATTAGCAAACATAATTCTAGTTTCCCTTCACCTCAAAACATTTGGGATGTTGCATATATAGCTTCTTGACTAGATTATTGTGTAAGAAAGTTGTTTTGGTATTTATTTGGTGAAGCTCAATATCAAAATGAGTTATGAAGAGTCATAATGATCCTAAATAAGCCATTGGTTTAGACTAACGAGCAAGTTCTACTACAGTTTACTCCCCTTTTTTAGTACACTCTTTAAGTCTTGGTTTGAACCTCTCATACTTACGTTTAGCATCTATATTGTTCTTGAATGCCTTTGTATAACTAATGGGTTTAAATATATCTAGAATGTCAACCAACTTCTAAAAATTCATTGTTTGCCATAAATTACATTCTCCTGTATCGTCATCAACTCTATATTATAATAATCACTCATTATAACTTCATCCTAGGTAAAAGGATAAAAAAAATCTCTCTTCAAACATAGTTGGTCTCACTTATATAAATAAAAAAATCATTAAAGAGTGTAAGCCTTTTGCCTCTTTATGAATGTCTTAATGATACTATATGTAACATCCCACTATCATAGAGTATATACTCGAATATCCAGAGGACATTCAAGTACATATCCTATGACAATGGTATGTTAGAGTAAACATAATCTCTTAAATGACATCGTAAATAATGCACAATACTTAAAACCTCAACTCTTCATTTCATTCATTCACAAAAGTTTACATTGTAGTCATTAAAACAAATATTTACATTACCAAATATGAGAAAGTTTACAATCCTTTATACAAAAGTTAATGTTATGAATGTATATGCAATACTTAATCTAGGGTTGAACCCTAAGCATATACCGAAAAATAGGATATTACACTATAGGATCAAATATAAGCTTTCTACCTCTATATACTTTTCTCATTGTTGCTATAGGATTAGGTTTAGCATCTATCATAGTTTACTTAATAGTATTTGCTCCATCTCTAACATTAAGAGCAAAAATCGCATCCAAGTCATCCTTTTGTACCTCTAGAAGTATGTTAATAACTCTCTTCAATAATAAGAATATGTATAACTATTGGCTGAGGCTCCTCAACTAACTTAATGATACATATCTTACATCTCTTTAAAAACTTTAAAGTCCATGCTTATACAATTTTGATAGTATAAATAGACTAGTAAAACATATAGCCTTTCAAACCTTCAGGATAACCTATGAAGAATCTAAGAGTTATCCTAGGAACATTTTCTTCTTAACTAGGTTATAAAACTTTAAACTGTATAATCTCAACCCCTTAAATGATTCAAAATAGGCTTTATATGTTCATAATTCAAAAAGAGTTTTGAGAACTGACTTATTTGGAATATGATCAAGATGTAGCTTATTATTTTTAGTACCTCATCCAAAAACACTTCCAAAGTTTTGATCTTGCAGTTATGCTCATCATTATGTCCTTTAATCGTAATTGTGCCTCTTTACTTCTCCATTCTAATGAACCTGATATGTTATATTATACAACTATGTCATAATTCTCTAAAAACTTGGTAAAAGGTCATTCCTCTTAACTAAATCACCATGTTTATTACATTATTCTCTATTATAGTCTAACCCAACAATCTTAATGGGTTTATTGAGTTGCTTCTCTCTGAACTTTTCTAAGGCCTCAGACTTATTATACAGTAGTCATCAATAAAAGTCACAAATAACTTATTTGTATCAATTGTGACGTTCAATGGTGAACTAATAACTATGTATATTATCTCTTAAACCTTATTATTTCTAGTGACACGTTTCTTAATTTCAGTGAGTTATCCTCTTGTGCAATCTGTATAAGCATCATCAAGAACTAATTTAGGGAGGATTTCATCCTTAATCAATCTTTAATCCTTCTTTTAAAATATGACCAAGTATCTTATGTTAAGGTGAATGAATTCTCCTTAGTTAAACTCCTTTTAATTTTTTTACTTTTCTAAATCTATAACTAATTTACTATGATCTTTTAAATATAAGAAAAAAAACTTTTTCAATAAAAATTCACCAATGACAATAGAACTAAGGGATAATGAAACCTTTATATTACTAAAAACCAATGAATATTGAACTTTGCCAAGTTCAAAAGTAGAAACTAAGCTACATATCATAGATGACACATTCATCACTTTATTCAACCTTATACTATAACCTAAACTAACCCATATTTCTATTTCTCAAATGTATTTTACTTTTACCATTTCCCATGCACGTGTTCACATCCCCTCTACTTAGCCTCCTTTTGTTCCTTAGTGCATGCAATATATTAGGTATATGAATTTAATAATTACTATTCAACCACTAATTGTTTTGTAATACATCTATTAAAGATTAACTAAAGCAAGTTAAACCTTAGGGTTACCTTATTTGCTTCTCTTATTCTTCATATAATCCTTATAACATTCCCTCTTAAAATTTCACATTTTATTACAATATCAACATATAAAATGTTTATTCTTGATCCCACTAGATAGGCCATTTTCTTTGTCTCCATCTTTCTTGAAACTCTTATTCTTCTTCCACTTTTTATTTTTATTCACATAATTCCTCTTAGATTTAGAAGATTTAGCTATCAAATTCGTAGTTTCACCTTTTTTTTATGCTTTATCGTTTCATTTTCTTAGACATAGATTAAGATAAGATGATTCACTTTCCACACCTCCTTCCTAGACTTACAGACATTCTTTAAGGAACTAAAGTTAGAAGCTAAATAATTCAACATTTAGTAGAGTATAATGGAATATGAGATCAAGACCTTTATTCCACTTAATCAATTGATTATGTCCTACATTTTTATGATGTAAGCTCTAACCCCAAATGCTCCATCATATCTTAGGGAACTTAATTTATGCATAAGTTGACTAGCTTTAGCCTTCTCAAATTTTGTAAATTGTTCATCTAAAGCTATCGTGAACCTCTTGGCATTGTTTTTAGATAGTAATCTACCCTTAAATGATGGTGGCAATTACGATGGTCAACATATTCACCCTTTTATCACTTTTGAATAAAAATCTTTTGCTTCGTTATTCTTTTAAGTTAAAGACATAGGTTCATCCTTAATAAGAGCCATATATAAGTCCACCAATCCCAAGTATCAAATATTGGCCAAGGCTTGCCAATGCTCACAGGATTTCATAATTAAGACTTAGGTGTCTAACACTAGTCCACTCTAAGTGACCTTGTGGGCAGGCTAAAGGAAGAGTTTAGAAGCTAGTTTGTTAGTGAATATACCTAATTAATGTATAATTTATATCATTTATCCTTAACATCTTACCTCAGGTTATAACAAGGTAGAGCTTGTTGTAAGCATTCAAACCCTTTGTATCTGATGTTCCATTCATACCCTAGCATTACGTTTTATCATGTATCTCAAGTGAAAAATTCTAGGAATTTTATACCAAGGACTATAGTCATACTAGTAGTCAAACTAAAGCCAGGTTTCATTGTCATTACCAACCATGCTTTTAACTTGCTTACTGATTACTTCCCTCAGGTTTAGCATCTTCTGTAGTGTCTAAAAGGTGTTCATACTAGATTTAAGCTCCCACAAACTTTTCCCTTTCATATGGTGTATATGCTTCCATTGAACCCATAGTTTCTCTTTGTTTATTAATAACTTCCATCATAAACTAATAAAGGGAACTTACTTATTGTTCGATGGATCTTAAGCCTATGCCTCCTTGATCTTTAGGCCTACATATTTCCTTCCATACAATTTTGGCTTTTGGATTCTTATAAGCATCTCCATTCAATAGCAAGTTCTTCAGTAGCCTCTTAATGTCCTTAACCAACTTCTTAGGTAGAAGGAAAGAGGAAAATTGGTATATGTTTACATTATTAAAGACTAATTTGATCAGTTGAAGCCTTCCAGTATAAGATAAGTACTTATTACAATATTGATTGATTCTTCTTTTTACCATATTTTTACCATTTCAAATAAACGTTATAGTATTTGTTTGAGGGTCTGGTTGTGGTGATGGCTATGCCTAGGTAAGTGAATACAGGTTGCTTGGTTCTCAATATATCCAAACAAGCTAGTTTAGTACTACAGTGTTTAGCATCCCTGGAGATTATTAAGAAGCTTTTCTTTATGTTCACTTTAATGCCAATTAGCTAGGTGCAATGTCGGATTGATTTTAGGAGTGTAAGAATTAAGCTAGGGTTAGCTTTGTAGAACATCGGGAGGTTATATGCAAATGAGAGGCTGCACATTTCATTGAGTTACACCTTTTATGATACTTAAAAGAGGGGTTCATCTTAATGTGTGAGGTAGTGAGCTTGAGCAGGTGTAGATGGAGAACAGATAAAGGGACAGGTTCCTCTTTTCTAGGGTAATATGTTTCATATTATATTAATTAAAAAATAATACTGAAACTATTAGTACCATTCCAACTTATGGTACTAGTCTGTATTTAGAAAACTAATAAGTTTTTAAAATTACAGAACTAAATTTTTACTAGCATTCTGAATACCAACAATACTATAAGTTAGTGCGATAATATTAATTTCAGTATCATTTTCCAGCTAGTATGATATAAAACACAAAACCATCCTTCCTTACTTTCTCCATTCGACCACCTCTCTCAACCTCTCAACTCTCACTCTCTTATTGTCCTATCACCGCCTCACCAGTGTCCTTGACGTTATGCAGCCAACAACTCCCACAATCACCATGCATAAGAACTTTATTACCATACAACTCACAGCTGTAGTCACTTTATTTTGAGCTATAACTACTCCAACACCCCAGAGTCTAGATCTTTTTATGTCTCACTAATGTCCTCATCGTCATACAACTGATAGCTCTCATAGTCATCATGCACTAAACCTTTATTTCCACACAGCTTATAGTTACAGATACTCTAGAGTCCAGATATCTCAGTGCACGGTTGTCGAAGTGAGTAATAAATCGGTAAGAACTGAGTCGTGTCCACAGGGATTATGAGAAAGTTCAAATATATGCTAGCTGATAGTGTTTGAAATCAGGTTGAGTGAAATTTTAGGAAATTTAAAAGCAATGTAAATTTTTTTTAAAACTTAAATAAATTTCTAATCAACTACCCAATTTAATGCTACCAAAATAACTATGAATATAATAAATTTGTGCAGTAAATAATTAAGAAAAGATTGCAATAATTGACTAATTAAAAGTATTAACGACAAGGGGAATGATTTTCTCTTAGGGAATGATATTTTTGTCAACCTTTAATATTGAATTAGCTATCTTTCGCAACTAAAATATCCTAAAATTGTAGGTGAATTTTAAGAGTAATTAATCCCCTTTTACCAAACATGAATTAATTTATCCACTCTAGACGTCACTTAGTAATCCCTTACTTAAGTTCTTCCTATAGTTTCTTAAGTCCCAAACCTTCAATTTTCACCTCTTAAGTTTTTTGGGTCTCCCAATTCATAAGAAAATCCTATTCGAAATTTTCTTCAATCTTCTAGCAAAATTTTCCTTTTTCAAAAGGCAAATTTATATCAAGGCTATTTCCAATAATCCAAAGGAAAAACAAACAAACCTAAGGAAAAATCAACAAGTATATGAATATTCAGTCATGGATTCTAGTAAAATTCAATATTAAAGCATCACCAAAACATCAAATCCCTAAGAGAAATTAAAGTTCTAGGCGCAAATCATCATGCCAAACAATTTAAAAATATAAACACTAGACGAATTCATAAGGAATCAATTATAAAAGAAGAACAAAACTCCAAATATTTAGCAGAATAAAAATGCTTTCCCCTCTATTTACGTAGCTGCCTAGTTGTCCATCGAAGGCTTCTTGATTTTCAGTGAATGGAGACCGCTTTCGAAGATAATGCTGCGTGAGTGAGAGTGGCGTTGATGTGTGAAAATATGGAGCTGTCTACTTGTTGTGCATGGATGGGATGTTTTGTTTTTGCTGGAGTATGGAAGTTGTGTTGAAGTTGGAGTTGAAATGGAGGCTATGTTGGTGGAGGACTGGAATGATGCGTGAATCCTTTTTAAAGCTGGCTGTTGCATGTGCGTGAAAAATAAATGAAGTGTGGGGGCTGAAATGATGTTGTGTAATTGTGGAGGGTTGTGGAGTTGGTTGTGCGTGGATTGAGTGCTGTCTTGGTGGAGATACCATGAGTGCTTGAGTGGAGTGTGTTTTTTCTTACTTTGGAGGCTGTGTTGTTGTGCGTAATTGGAGGCCATGGAGAGTGGAAGTATTGTGATTTTTGCTGGAGAGTGGACGTGAATGTATGGAGGCTACAATTGGCGTGGAGACGTGGATGTGCTGGTTTATAAAAGCTGTGTTTTCTCTTGTACGTGAGTGGAGATGTTGCTGTCTATGGTGATGTGAAGGCTGCGTTATTTGGAGGCTGATGCATGTTTTTGTGGAAAATGGAAACTGCTACTTAGAAATGAGGGTGGTGTAGGTATGGAGGACATAGGCATGATTGGAGGCTGCCGTGATTTCTGGAGAATGGAGGCTCTTTTTATCTTATAATGAGGCTATTTTTGGAGTGGAGAATGTGTGCATGGGCGGAAATAATTAAAAGGTGGGGGGCTAATGTTGATCTTTGGCTGGTTGGAATGGATTTTTCAAGGTCAATTTCGACAGTGCATAAAAACTAAACGATGACGATTTAGGAGCTCAAATTTTATCAGTATCTTCATCTTTGAGTTGGCTTCAATATGAGACTTGAATCACAGGATTTTCCCATCTCAGTAAAAAGTTATGATCGAAACAACTTTGAAAGGTCATTCTAGTGATTCAAAATCTGACACAACATTGGAGAATTTATTTCTCCTGAATTCCAACACAGAAAAATCTGTAATTGGTTCCCAAAATCTGTCAAAGAATTTAAGTATGAAATTTCAAATTTTTTTGGCTAAACCAATATCGAGATAAAAATCCCACAATGACTAAAGGTTAAGTGTGCCAGAAACTCAAAAACAGTGCAATTCGAGTCTATTTGTTTCATTTATACATTTTATGTCAACGAACCTCGAATAATGCTAAAACAAGATATACTAGCTATAGATGAACATAAAATGAACGTAAATGACTCTGAATTAAATACTAAAGATATATGAAAATATGAGTGTATCATATTCCCCCACACTTAGCTCTTGCTTGTCCTCAAGTAAGAAAAAGAACAGAAAGTAGAACTACAGAAAACCTAAAAAACAAAGTGCAGAAAAACAAAAACATACATTGCGAAAAAAATACTTAAGTATGCAGCATTCAAATCAGATCCCCAACCATATCAATTAATTCAAGCATGATAACTAGAATTCGGTTTACCACGATCAACACATCAAATCAATGAACTTAGTTTACATGTAACAGTCGAACTAATATAGCATAACAGAGTTAGAGGAAATCTATGCCATATTGAAATAATAAGTCCGCTCATTGATATACACTCCAACACTCAAACTATTTAGGCTAAAATATGTAACTCTCAAAATTCAATCAACAAATACATTCTACAATATGCTTGCTTTTTAATCTTGACAACACTATCAAAGTGCGCATAAACTATACACAAATCAAAAGGTTTTTAGAATGGTTGTAATGGTGCTTGGCTAAAGGTGATGTAAAAGAAAGATAAGATAAGGCTAAAGCAAAGGCAATAGAGCTATACAGAATATCATAGAACTCATGTACATGTATGCATCCAGGCTTATAATTCTGCAAATTAAACAAAAACAATTCCACTTCTTTTCATTCCATTTAGATTTCCCATAGACAAGTATATAATTCGAAGCACTTGGGAAACACTTTTCTTTTCTTTTTTTAATCTCACGACAGAAACTCTTTTTCTTTTTTTTGTTTTGTGTTTTTTTTTCATATTGTGCTCATAGCCAAACATTCGGATTACCACCACGTCATCATATGTCAACCAACTCACATCTTCAACTTTGCCAAATAGATGCTCTACTAACCTTGGCCATAGGGTATAGTTCAAGTGCTTTAGGTTGGCTATTTAAGTTCAAGTGGTTTAACCTAGATGCCTTTATCATGTTCATGCAAGCATGCTAAGTC
>JANQBM010000006.1:7367152-7380903 GCA_025594535.1 Erythroxylum domingense | reverse complement strand
TAGGTCATCTATTAAGTCAATACAACATAGTTTCAAGGTCACTCTACTATCTAGAAAGCTCAAGTGTTACATTAAAATCCATTCATCAAGTTTATACATTCATCGTTATTATCCAAATCTCACGTATAATACTCGAACTCATTCAATGATTGGGAATCCTAAAGAAAGCTATCACACTTAAGATGCAAGAAAAACAGAAAATATTGTTGTAAATTTCGATTTTTTTTTCAAATTTATAGTTTATTTAATGCAAAACATGCAACTAACGTGAAAATTTTCTCAAGTTTAAGCAAGAGCAAGAAGATGTGAGAATTTGCCCCTCAAAATGCAACATAAATTTTAACCTAGACTACCCTAAAATTTGAAAATTGTAACCTAGAACAAACTAAAGTCTCCTCCCCACACTTAAATACAACATTGTCCTCAATGTTAAAGTAAATGCAAGAAGAAAGATTCACACCAAATCTGACAAACAGAAATAGAATTCAAAACCTAGAAAAAGAAGAAAAATCACTTCCTTCAAGTTCAATTGCTCTATAGGAGGTAACATTTTTCACAAAAAAGGGCCCTGACCATTTAGAGCGCAATTTACCTAGAAAAAGCTTCAATCTTGAGTTGAATTGTAAAACTTTATCTCCTAGAGAAAATTCTTTCTTCATTATGTGTTCGTCATGCCATTTCTTAGATTTCTCCTTGTAGATTTTGGAGTTCTCATATGCTTCATTTCGAAATTCTTCCAATTCACACAACAGAAGCGACCGATTTTCGACCGATTTTTTCCAATCAAGATTTAACTTCCTAACTTCCCAATAAGCTTTGTGTTCTAACTCCACTGGAAGATGACAAGCTTTTTCAAAAACCAAACGATATGAAGACATGCCAATTGGAGTTTTGAAAGCCGTCCTATATGCCCAAAGGGCATCATCAAGCTTGAGAGCCTAAGCTTTCCGATTAGGGTTCACCGTCTTCTCAAGAATGTCCTTGATCTCTCAATTTGATATTTCATCTTGTTCATTTGACTATGGGTGGTAAGGTAAAGCAACCTTGTGACGAACTCCATATTTGGTCAAAAGATTTCCCAGAAGTTTGTTGCAAAAGTGGGTACCTTCATCACTAATAATGGCTCTTGGAGTGCCGAATCTTGTGAAAATATTTTTCTTGAGAAATCTGAGAACAACCTTGTCATCATTTCTTGGTGAAGCTATGACTTTAACCCATTTTGATACATAGTCCACTGTCAAAAAGATATAGGATTGTCCATAAGATTTGGGAAATGTTCCCATGAAATCGATGCCCCACAAATTGAAGAGTTCTACCTCAAAAATGTTGGTCAAAGGAAGCTCATGACGTCATAAGATATTACCCATTTGTTGACATCGGTCACACGTCTTATTGTAAGCATAGCTATCCTTATAGAGCGTAGGCCAATAGAAACCAGATTGGAGAACTTTTGTTGCTGTTCTTGTTAGTCCAAAGTGACCTCCATATGGTGATGAATGACAATGCTCCAAAATTGTTTGCACTTCATCTTCTAGGAAACATCGTCGAATCACTTGCATCAAATAGGAATTTTTTTCTTTTGGGATGGATTTAAATCCTGAGGAATCAAACCTGTAGCTAAATAATTCACCATATCGGCAAACCATGGAAGCTTTTCACTTACTCTAAATAACTGCTCATCCGCGAAAGTATCTTGGATAGGTATCGGTGACTTTAATTCCTTAAGCTCTAATCGAGATAAATGGTCGGCATCTGCATTTTCTGTCCTCTTTTTGTCCTTAATCTCTACATCAAACTCTTACAAAAGCAACACCCATCGAATAAGTTGCAACTTGGCATCTTTCTTTGCAAAAAAATATCATATTGCTGTATGATCTGTGAAAACCACAACCTTGGACCCAATGATATATGATCGAAACTTGTCCAAAGCAAACACAACTGCTAACATTTCCTTTTCTGTAGCAGTGTAATTTTGCTGGGCATCATCCAAAATCTGGCTAGAGTAGTAGATAACCCTGAACACTTTCTCTCGCCTTTGGCCTAAAGCTGCTCCCACTGTGAAGTCACTCATATCACACATAATTTCAAACGGTTGTTGCCAATCAGGTGTGATCATCACTGGAGCTGAAATCAACTTTTTCTTGATCATCTTAAAAGCCTGCAAACATTTCTCATTGAATTCAAATTTCATATTCTTCTCCAAAAGATTGCAAAGGGGTTTAACGATCTTGGAGAAGTCTTTGATGAATCTCCAGTAAAACCCCGCATGTCCAAGGAAACTACGGATACCCTTTACATTTGTCGGTAGAGGAAGCTTTTCAATAGTTGCTGTTTTGGCTTGGTCCACTTCAATGCCCTGGGCAGATACTTTGTGACCCAACATAATTCCTTCCCTCACCATAAAATGACATTTCTCCCAATTGAGCACCAAGTTAGTATCCTGACATCTTTTCAACACTAGAGACAAATTATGTAAGCACTTATCAAATGAATCACCAAATACAGAAAAATCATCCATAAAGACTTCCATGAAATTCTTAATCATATCAAAGAAGATAGCCATCATGCAGTGCTGAAATGTAGCAGGAGCATTGCAAAGACCAAAAGGCTTGTGTCTAAACGCAAATGTGCCAAAAGGACAAGTGAATGTGGTCTTTTCTTGATCTTCAGGTGCTATGGCTATTTACTTATATCCTGAGTACCCATCTAAAAAACAGTAAAATGCATGTCCAGTAAGTCTGTCTAACATCTGGTCTATGAATGGAAAAGGAAAATGATCCTTCCTAGTGGCTTTATTCAACTTCCTATAATCCATGCAAACCCTCCATCCAGTGATTGTCTTAATGGAAATAGTCTCATTGTTATCATCTTTAACTACAGTGAATCCACCTTTTTTAGGAACAACCTGAGTAGGACTAACCCATGAACTATCGAAAATTGGGTAAATGATTCCAACCTTAAGCTACTTTTAAATTTCGTTCCTAACCACTTCCTTCATTGCTGGGTTCAATCTTTTTTAGGGTTCAATGCTAGGTGTGAATGACTCCTCTATAAGAATTTTATGCATTACAATAGAAGGATTAATTCCTTTCATGTTTGAAATTGACCAACCCAATGCATTTTTTAACTCCCTTAATACCCTAAGCAATTTTTCTTCTTCTAAAAGAGTCAATGAAGATGAAATAATGACAGGAAAAGTTTAATTAGCATCTAAGAATGCATATTTCAAATTTTCAGCCAAGGGTTTCAAATCAATCAATGGGTGCACATCTTTCACATCACCAATAACATCAGCATTAGTTACACAGAACAAAGGCTCAGGTTGATCAAAATTTTTCAAGCATTCAAAAAAATCCAATACCTTCATAAAATAAGTATCATCATCATCTATAGCATCTTCTCTATACATACCTTCCAAACATATCAATAATGGATATTTAGAGATAATGGAAGGAAAATATGTTACCACACAAGAGGATATGACATCCACTCAGTTGCACGTCGGTGTACCACTTAGATGCTTGAGCGATCTGTATATGTTGAACCTCACCTTCTCGCCATTTACTTGCATGGTTAATTCCCTTGTTGCATATCAATCACTACACCTCTAGTAGCCAAGAATGGTCGTCCAAGTATGATCGTGATCTCCTTGTCTTCTTCCATGTCAAGTACCACAAAGTTTGCAGGGAGAATAAATTTGTCAACACGAACATGATCATCTTCTACAATACCTCGAGGATAAGTGAAAGAACGGTCGGCTAATTGGATGCAAATTGTCGATGACTTGACTTCTCCTAATCCCAGCTTTTGGAAGATAGAAAGAGGCATGAGATTTATGCTTGCCTCTAAATCGCAAAGCACTTTACCAAAGTGTGTGTTGCCGATCTCACACGGAATTGTAAAGCTTCCTGGATCTTTCAATTACTATGGTAACTTTCTTTGCAAGACTGCACTACACTCCTCAGTCATCAATACCGTCTCATAGTCTCCAAATCTCCTCTTTTTGGTAACAATGTCTTTGATGAATTTTGCATAATTTGGTACTTGCTCAATAGCTTCAATTAAGGGAATGTTGATCTCAAGTTTTTTATAGACTTTAAGGAATTTTGCAAATTGATCATTGATTTTCTTTCGTTGAAATCTTTGAGGATATAGCAGTTTGGGGATGATTTTTATTTGCAGTTCCACTTCTAGTTTCTTCTCCGAATCAACTTCCTTCTTAACTTGTGTAGGTGCACTTGCTTCTTCATAAATATTCTTTCCTTTATTATCCTGGTATTAAGTGGATGTCTGTTCTTTAGGTTTCACCTCTTCTAATTCTTTTCCACTTAAAAGAGTGATGGCCTTGCACTGCTCTCTCGGATTAGTTTCAGTAGTACTTGGGAATGTCCTCTGATTCAGATTCCCCACAGCATTTGCCAGTTGTCCCATTTGAACTTCCAATCCCTTCACTGAAGTCCCAACACTGGTTACTTGCATCTTTAGCTCATCCATCTCCTTCTTGTTCTTGTGGAAACAGTTCCTTGTCTCAATTACAAAAGTAACAATTATTTCTTCCAAAGAGGATCTTTGTTCTGTCGATGGTGGTCAATATCTAGGTGGATGGGGCATGTTCTTTTGAATACCATAGTTATATTGCTCCTTAGAGTTATAGCCTTGCCCATATTGATTTCCCATTGGTTGTGACTTAAATCCCAAGTTCCTTTGGCTAACAAACTAGAATTATTCCACCCCCTCATCATTTGTGTAGAATGATTGACTAGTAGTGGTTACCTGTTCATTTTGTCTTTCCTTTGACATGAATTTTGAAAATTGATTAGATAGGACTACCAATTGAGCCAATAACTGAGTCACTTGGTCTACTTCTAAAATTAATCTTTTTCCATTAGTTCTCTCGGAGGGCCACTGGTAACTGTTTGAAGCCATATCTTCCAGTAATGCACATGCTTCTTGGGATGTTTTTCTCATCATAGTACCACCTACCGCTGCATCTACATTGGTTCGAGTCTGGCCATTCAACCCGTTGTAGAACATTTCCACTTGTACCTAGTCTTGGTATCTGTGATGTGGACACTTTCTCAAAAGATCTTTATACCTCTCCCAAGCTTCATGCAATGGTTTTAAGTCATGTTGTCTAAATGTACTGATCTCTGCTCTTAACTTAGCAGCTTTACCAGGTGGGAAAATTTTAATCAAGAACTGTTGTGCTACCTCCTTCCAAGTTCACATTCTATCAACAGAAATTGAGTGAAGCCAAATCTTTGCTTTTTCCCGAAGAGAGAATGGGAACAAAGTGAGCCTAATGTCATCTTGCGTTGCCCCTTCAGTCTTGATAGTGTCACATAATTCCTGGAAGCTTACAAGATGATCATTTGTATTCTCCATTGGTGCCCTCCAAATTGATTTGTTTGAACCAAATTAATGAGTCCAAGTAAAATATGAAAATTCTGAGCACGAACATTAGGTCTTTGGATACTGTGATAATTGTCTACCACTGTAGGCTGGAAATATTCCCTTATAAGATGTTGTTGTAACTGTTCCTGTTCATTTTCGTTATCTCCTCTTAAATTTCCTCCGGTCAAATTAGCTACACCAAGTCTGGCCTCTAACTGAGCTAATCTTTGAGCCATTTCATCCCTCTCTCTTTGAATTCTCTGAAGTTCTTCTACTTGATTTTCCATTTTTCTTTTGCCGATGAATTGACTTTACAATTCTTTCTAACTCTGGGTCAAACTGTCTTTCTTACCCTCTAGTAGTTCGGGGAATACAATCCTTTTACACACAAGCAGCACAAGAAAATGAAAATGCAAAAAGAAAAAGAAAAAATAAGTTAATATACGGATAAAAAGATAACCAATAAGTAAATATCATACCAGCTATATAAATAAACATTCAAACATTAATCCTTGGCAACAGTGTCAAAAATCTTGTCGTGAACCGCAAGTGCACGGTTGTCGAAGTGAGAAATAAATCGGTAAGAACCGAGTCATGTCCACAGGGATTATGAGAAAGTTCAAATCTATGCTAGCTGACAGTGTTTGAAATCGGGTTGAGTGAAATTTTAGGAAATTTAAAAGCAATGTAAAAAAAATTTTAAAACTTAAATAATTAAATTTCTAATCAACTACCCAATTTAATGCGACCAAAATAACTATAAATATGATAAATTTGTGCAGTAACTAATTAAGAAAAGGTTGTAATAATTGACTAATTAAAAGTATTAACAGTAAGGGGGATGACTTTCTCTTAGGGAATGATATTTTTGTCAACCTTTAAAATTGAATTAGCTATCTTCCCCAACTAAAATATCCTAACCTTTTAGGTGAATTTTAAGAGTAATTAATCCCCTTTTTCCAAAGATGAATTAATTTATCCACTCTAGACATCACTTGGTAATCATTCTTCCTAGAGTTTCTTAAGTCCCAAACCTTCAATTTTCACCTCCAAAGTTTCTTGGGTCTCCCAACTCACAAGAAAATCCTAGTCAAAATTTCCTTCAATCTTCTAGCAAAAACTCCTTTTTTTCAAATGCGAATTTATACCAAGACAATTTCCAATAATCCAAATGAAAAACAAACAAACCAAAGAAAAAATCAACAAGTATATGAATATTCAGTCATGGATTCTAGCAAAATTCAATATTAAAGCATCACCAAAACATCAAATCCCTAAGAGAAATTAAAGTTTTAGGGGCAAATCATCATGCCAAACAATTTAAAAATATAAACACTAGATAGATTCATAAGGAATCGATTATAAAAGAAGAACAAAACTCCAAATATGCAACAAAATAAAAATGCTTTCCCCTCTATTTGCGTAGCTGCCTAGTTGTCCATCGGAGGCTTTTTGATTTTCAGTGAATGGAGACCGCTTTCAAAGATAATGCTGTGTGAGTGAGAGTGGCATTGATGTGTGAAACTATGAAGCTATCTACATGTTGTGCATGGACGAGCTGCTTTGTTTTTGCTGGAGTTTGGAAGTTGTGTTGAAGTTGGAGCTGAAATGGAGGCTACGTTGGTGGAGGACTGGAATGATGCGTGAATCCTTTTTAAAGCTAGCTGTTGTATATACGTGAAAGATAAATGAAGTATGGGGGCTGAAATGATTTTGCGTAATTGTGGAGGGTTGTGGAGTTGCTTGTGTATGGATTGAGTGCTGTCTTGGTGGAGATACTACGAGTGCTTGAGTGGAGAGTGTTTTTTCTTACTTTGGAGGCTGTGTTGATGTGCTTAATTGGAGGCTTTGGAGAGTGGAAGTAGAGTGATTTTTGCTGGAGAGTGGACGTGAATGTATGGAGGCTACGGTTGACGTGGAGGTGTGGGTGTGCTGGTCTATAAAACTTGTGTTGTCTCTTGTGCATGAGTGGAGATGTTGCTGTCTATGGTGATGTGAAGGCTGCGTTATTTGGAGGCTGATGCATGTTTTTATGGAAAATGGAAACTGCTACTTAGAAATGAGGGTGGTGTAGGTGTGATTAGAGGCTGTCATGATTTTTGGGGAATGGAGGCTCTTTTTATCTTATGGTGAGGCTATTTTTGGAGTGGAGAATGTGTGCATCGGCTGAAATAATTAAAAGGTGGGGGCTGATGTTGATCCTTGGCTGGTTGGAATAAATTTTTAAAGGTCAATTTTGAGAGTGTATAAAAACTAAATGGTGATGATTTAGGAGCTCAAATTTTATCAGTATCTTCGTCTTTGAGTTAGCTGGAATATGAGACTTGAATCATATGATTTTTCCATTTCAGTCAAAAGTTATGATCGAAACATCAGTGAAAGGTCATTCTGGTGATTCAAAATCTAACACAACATTGGAGAATTTATTTCTCCTAAATTCCAGCACAGAAAAATATGGAATTGGTTCCAAAAAATCCATTAATGAGTCAAGAATTTAAGTATGAAATTTCAAAATTTTGGCTAAACCAATCTTGAGATAAAAATCCCACAATGACTAAAGGTTAAGTATGCTAAAAACTCAAAAATAGTGTAATTCGAGTCTATTTGTTTCATTTATGCATTTTACGTAAACGAACCTCGAATAATGCTAAAATATGATAAACCAGCTATAGATGAACATAAAATGAATGCAAATGACTTTGAATTAAGTCCTAAAGATATATGAAAATATGAGTGTATCAATCACCATACAACTGATAGCTCTCATAGTCATCATGCACCAAACCTTTATTTCCACACAGCTTATAGTTACAGATACTCTAGAGTCCAGATATCTCTATGCCTCACCAGTTTCCTCATTACCATACAACTTTGGTTGTCGCCGTGTGGCTCGACTTCATCGTTACACAACTTGTGACCATAGCCACTCCAGCTCACACCACAAGTGCTCCAACCACTTTAGATCTCTTCATTAGTTTTGGTCCTTTTGGAAGATAAATCCACCATTATTTCTTAAGTGAGCATCTGAGTGGCATATTAGGTGGGTCTCTAAGTAACTTTATTATTTTTAAATAAATTTAGGAGTAAGAATGCTAATAAAGAAAAAAAGCTTATAATGGGCATCTTCGTTCTTCAATAACGTAAAAAAAGTTGGTTTGGTTTAAGTGAAATGTGGATGAGATTGGTTTATTGTGGGAATCTTCATTTCATTTTTATTTAGCTAATTCATAAGATTCATTTAGCTTATGAACTATATTTGAAAATTTGCTTAATGCTAATGTAAACATTGTAGCTTTATTAAATTGTGCTAACATGCTTGACACAACCTTTGCATATGTAAACATGCCTATCTATGTTTCCAGATACTTATATTTTTCACATTATACATTTTCATATATGAGTTTTGAAATGTACAGTTGGAGAAGTTTAGGTATTGTTTAATAGTAATTTAAAACAAATTAGATTATGGTGCATAGTCGCATTTGAAGTAAATCACTTGTTATTATAAAAATCATGTATAATATGTAAAATACACAAGAAGGGGGTTGAATTGTGTTAAATCGTCTAAGATAGTAATCTTTAAAAAACTTCTTGATTTTCTTGAAAGATTTAGATGATTACAAAACAACGCACTTATTTTGTTTAAGTAATTGCAACAACGGAAATAGTATCTATTCTTCTAACAATAAGAAATTAAAAAGATAAAGGTTAGAGAATATGACATCACGATTTATACTGGTTCACCCTTAACCTTTGGGCTACGTCTAGTCCTCAGAGTTTATCCGAGATTTCACTATCTCTTGCAACTTTACAAGTATTATTTCTCACTTCCAGAGCCTCTTCAGGTCTCTTTCACAAAGTATTCTTTATCTGCTATCTTAGCCTCTTCAGGCTCTAGCCTTCCCTTTCACTTGAAAAGATATTGTTTGAGTTTTCTAAACTCACGTTACAGGTGTTCTTGATCTCTCTTCTTCCTTCTTTTCACTCAGGATATTTTTACAGTATACTCACTTGATCACATAATTATTTCGTGTGAGTAAAGAGTTAAGATTTGAGAATTAAAAGTTCTATATTTTGTCTATGACTACAATTGATATTTATAGTCTAATTCTCCAACGGTCTTCTTGAGAAAACTGCCTGTAGAATCTTCAGAGATCAGTTATTAGTTGAGTCTTGTAACCAACTCCAACTAAATAAATAACTAACTGACGTTGTAGATAATTCTTAAATTATAACATCTTGATTTGATTTATATGCTTCGTCTTATATCTTGACTTTGTCTTCTGTCTTCAATTCGTCTTACGACTTCGCTTCGTCTGATGAGTTCACTTCGTCTGATGACTTTGCTCCATTTGATGACTTTGCTTTGTCTGATCTGTCTTGCACTTTGTCTTAGTCAGCTCTTTGAATATCATCTTAATTTGATGATTTGTTCTACTTACATTTATCTGCGCATTTAACAAACTCATCAAAACAGTTCACACACTTCTTTTATTATTATTATTTGACTTTCATCAAAATTAATAGAAGAAGTGAAGTCTTCTTGAATTAATAGCATTCTCACAATGATGTGCATCTTTGATTGAATTTGAACAGTAATAACCTAAAAAAATTAAATTATTAATATCATTATCAAAACCATTAAGCTATCAAATTATTTATACATTTCATAGAAAACATAAAGAATTACACTAAAACTTTTTATTTAGGTTGTCCAATAAATCACATTTTGAAAAATCTAATTGTAAAATCACATTTTTCATATTTTGGTTGTCATGTTTTCGTTTGTGATGTGTTTTTGGTTGTTAATGACATTTTTAACTTTGAAATTCATGTTGTAAATGTGTCAATATTTGTTCATATGTTACTATTTTTTAGAACTCAAATAAGAATTAGCTGGGATTAAAGGTGGTGTAGATGTTGTAAGAAAGTTCGCTATACTGTAAAATGATAAATGAAAACTTTACTTGAAGAGTATCCATATGAGAAAGACAAAATGGAGAGGTTAAACTATGAAATTAATAGTGGAAGTTCTTCTTGTGGTAGTTAGAATGATAATGGGTTGTTGAAGGTGGTACTCATACCTAACATTGATTGTTGCATTTGATGTGAGGAAGAAAAGAAAACAGGTGCCTAACCTTTTTGGACTAGAAATAACTCTGGAACTCATCTTTTAATTCGTAGTTCTTACAATCTAAAGAAGTAGCACATAATGTAGCATGGTGATAGCTAGATTGTGGTATAATGCAAGTTTATCATTCAATACTACTCAGTCTTATTATTACGAATATAGAGGTAATCTTCTGAGCAGCTCCATTTATGAAATAAAAAGTTATTTAGATAAAAAAATGACTTGGTCAACTTATGTGTGTTAAATCATATATGATGATTGGAAAAATAGAATACATAAGCCTATTTTTAATTTTTGATTTATTTTGTTAAGTAGATAATGTTATTGAAGTCCATGTTATTGAAGTCCATTGATGTATCTAACCTTATTAGAAATAATGATAATCTATTTAATATATTTAATGAACTTGTGAATGAAGTTAGGCCTGAAGACATTGTACAATTCATTAGTGATAATGACTTTGCTTATAATAAAACTAAAAAAAGGATTGTAAAAGCGGTATAATTCTTTTTATTGTACTACTTATGCTACATTTTAAATCGACATGATATTATAAAATATAAGAGATCCTAGATACTTTCCTATCATTGATGAAATTGTGCAAAAAGCAAGAAAAGTTACCAAGTTTATCTATAATCATGCATTAGTCTTGAATTTGATGAGAAAGGGTTTCATTGATAATAGGAATTTGTGTCATCCTGCCATTACAAGATTTTGATTAATTTCTTATCACTTTAATATTTTGTTCTAGTGAATAAGGAGTTGAGACAACTATTTATAAGTGATAAGTGGGTTATATTTTAGTATATCTGGTTTAATGTTAGAATGAAAGTTTCCCAAATTATATATAAAAATTTAACCAATTTGTCATCTAATTTTGTGAGCCTTTAGTGAGAGTGCTTCGTTTAGCTAATAATGATGAGAAGGCAATAATAAGTTATTGTGATAATGTCATAGCGAGGGCAAAGGAAACAATTAAGGCCAATATGAAAAATATGCCTTCTTTGTATACACCTTATCTTGTAGTCATCAATTAAAGATGAGAAAGATAACTTTACTTTCCGTTGTTTGCTGCTGGAGCATATTTGAATCCTAGTGTCTATTTTAGACCAATTTTTACAAAGAAAGTTGAAGCTAATATGGAAAAGCTATTAACTATCATAAAAATTATTACACATTAGATGATGCAAGATCTCCTTAGTTCATAAGTAGAGGCATACAAGGATGTTTGTGGTAATTTTGGAATACCCACAGTTCATTAAAGAAACAAAGTTAATCTAGGTATATATTTCTTCACATTTGTTACTTATTTGAAGTTAATCATCACCTTATTTTATTTATAAGGTTACTTTTGTTGTCTTATAGTTGCTTAGTGGGATCAATTTAGAAGTAGAATTCTAGAATTGAAAAGGCTTGTAATTTGAATTCTAAGTCAATGTATTAGTGGAACTAGGTGTGAAAGGAATCAAGACACATTTGAATTTATCCATTCTAAAAAAAGGAAATAGATTAGAACACAAGGGATTGAACAATTTGATCTTTGTTTGATACAACTTAAAGCTTCAAGAAAGGTAGGTTATTATCATTATTAAATTGAATATAATTTCTTCTAATCTATTAATTATTTTATTTGTTTACTAGAACTATTAATAGAACAAGTAGTTTTATAGATCTAATTTGTCTTGACTATATCAATCTTTTAGCGAATTAAGTTTCTTAAAAACTAAGTTTTATAGATAAGAGTAACTTGGAAGAAGATTTTGGGTAGGAAAGCATTAATTTATCATTTAATATAATGAATTTGAATGATGGTGGTGATGAGACTCTTTTCAATGATGAGGATTTTGTACCAAATGAAAATTGTAGTCAGTGCGATTCAAGTGAATATTTCATTGAATTAAGTTTCATGTTTTTCATGTTTTATCTTTTTTTATTTCACTCATATTTAACAAGTATGTTAAATTCTATATATGCAATACAAATATAAAACTTTTAATTGTAAGCATTTTTATTTCAAGTTTCACTTTGACTTTGCTATATTCCTTGACACGAACTTTTATTATAATGCCTATGGAGTCATAGACCTATGTTATTTTAATATATAATGTTTTGACATAATTATTTTTTTAATATATGATGAAAATTGTAGCATTTTAAGTACTTTTGTATTATTCTTAGTTTTATTTCTGTATGATAATTAATCAACATTTTTATATTAATTGTAGTTATTACTTACATGTGAAATATGTGAAAAACAATATTAATAGAAATAAAAAGATATTTTTTATTTCAAATATATTATTATGTTTTTTAAGATATGTTTAATGTAAACTAAAAATTATATAGCACAATTATTCATGGACAATTTTGTAATTTTAAAAAAATTAAGGATTATTTTATAATTTTAAAAAATTATCCAAAAATGATATCTAGTATTGACTAATACCAATACTGTATTGTAGCAGAGTGAAATTTGGTTCCAATTTTGGTATGGTATTAATAATATTGCTCCTTACTCTTTGAACCAATTATTTTGCTCTCCATTAATTAATACACTAAATGAAACAGTTCTTACACATTAATTAATCCATTTAGTGAATTTGGTTGGAAATCCCAAACCTTCAAGAGAATGGAAAAAATTTTCATAACTGAGTCAAAGGCCTTCTTGAAATCCACTTTAATTGTATAATATTTTTCGGAGCCCTTCCTTTGATAACCTATAAACATTTTTCGTGCAAGGAGAATGTTATATCCTATAGTTTTGCACTCAATGTAAGTTCCTTGTGATTTGCTTATAAATATGTTCATCACCTCCTTCAACCTTGACACCAAAATTTTAGAGATGATTATATTCAATGTATTGCAATAAAAGATAGGTCTAAAGTACCTTAAAGTTAGAGTTAGGGATCTTTGGTACTAGACAAATGAATGTTTTATTGATTTCCCTAAATAATGTTCCATTATTGAAGAATTCCATGATAGCTTTATGAATTTGATGTTTATCTATCGCTTTGATTGTTTAAGGAAGTACGCATTGAAGTCATTTGATTCTGGAGCCTTATTAGAGTTAAGATTCCTCAAGGTTATGTCTATTTCTACATCTTCAATAGGTTTGACAAGAGTAATAGCTTGCATAGAAAAGATGATAAGTGTAAGTGTAACATCCCGTTTCCAGAGAACGGGTCGGACCAAAGAAACGGGTCCAGATGTGGTAAATTACCACATC
>JANQBM010000006.1:7317982-7349398 GCA_025594535.1 Erythroxylum domingense | reverse complement strand
TAGCACCTTACAAAGATTAGGAATAAAACCACGAAATCATAATTTATTTTATGGATTAAATATTCAAGAAAGAGTTTTAGAAGTTTCTATTACTTCTAATAAAGTAATGATACCTCTTTTAGCCAAAAAAGATATTCAGGAAAAATTACAAAAAATTAAACCTGGAATAAGAAATACACTTGGATGGATACATATAGGAGCCATACAAATAATAATAAAGTCTACTTTTAAAGAAGGCTTAGATACGCCTATAGAATTAGCAATTATGGATAATCGAATAATAAATAGAGAAGAAGCTTGTTTAGGAATCCTTCGTGGAAACCTACAATATGGTAAATTAAAGTTTAATATTTATACACGAATTTCTTATCATATACAAGATAAAGATTTTGATAAAACTCTATGTTTAATACAAGATTTTAAAAGAAAAGATTTCTTTAGACAACAAAACAGACCATATTCTATAACTTATGTAATTTCTTATGCTATATCAAATACACATCATTCAGATTGTTTTGTAGTAAAAGATATTATAGATTTTCCCTATTTATTTAATGAAGTTTGTCAAATACAAATGCCTACATTACCAAAAATAGAAGAAATTGAAAATAGACCATTAAATCTAGATTTACAAGATAAACCGTTGATATTATCAAATAATATCCCACCTAGATTATCTTTTACAGATAAAAGTGTTAGTAGCCATCCTTTTACTCGACAACTAAGTTCAAATATATATAATAATAATTTAATTCTAGCTAAGGAAGATAGTTTTAAAAATTATAAATTGAAAGGAGAATATTATAATGGAACTACTTTTGCTCCCGTAAATATATTAATAGATATAGGAGCTAATGAAAATTATGTTAATCATAAATTATGCTCTGAATTACAAAAATATAAATACCTATACAATCCAAGGCATCTACACTGTAACCTCATCAGTGAGGTACATCCATTGCTTAGTGAGCCATACATTGAGCAAGAGGAGGGTTGGTGGGAATAGGGATGGCAAGATGGACAAGTTTGCTTATATAGTTGATCGAGAGAGTACCCATTTACTTAGGCTATACCCTATCTTGGTTTTTTAAACATCAGGCATGTGGTGTTAGGGTTAGAGCCATATGTGAATATATATATGTGTTTTATATGATAAATAATTATTGTAATATGACCATATTTTTTGAATAATAAATCAAAAATTTTAATTTTCAACATTAATAAAATTTTCATTTAAATAAAAAAGACCAACTAACAACAAAATTCCTGTTGATACTCAAGGGTTGAGTTAGCCTACTAGTACATAATCTTATCCTTAATTAGTAGATATTTTTTTATTTGAATAAAAAAACTAATATATGTTTACCTTATTAAGAAAATTTGAAGAAAATTTTAATTAAACTCAATATAACCTATAAAGTTTTATAAACTTATAGTTTATGAGTGGCAAGTTTGTTCATAATTTTCATTATGTATATTTTATTCACATTATAACTTATAAAGTTTTATAAACTTATAGTTTACGAGTGGCAAGTTTGTTCATAATTTTCATTATGTATATTTTATTCACATTATTATTTTTTATTATCTATTTCAAACAAATTCAATTAATTTGATGATATTGAGTACATTTGTTTTTAGTCCAGATTCATATATTTTCTGACTTAAAAATATTTCAAAATATGATAGAAAATTTTAAAATACATATAAGGATAAATTTAACCACGTTCAGACAGGTAAATTTAGCTCAAGTTACATGAACATGCCTCAACCTATCGAAGATGACCTACGGTAACGCGTGACTGAAAACATACAATTTATATTAAAATAATTAATTAAAAAAAAAGGTTACGAAACAGCAAGAAAATATGACAAACTTTGCGGTTTAGTTTGTAGTTACTGTACATTATTAAGTCTTGCCCCTTTCCATGTCATAAATTACTTCACCGTTACGGAACTCAATCATCAAGTAGTGAAATACGATGAGAACTCGTTTCCACGCTCCAATGAAGCGCGTAAGATCAAGGTCCCAGTAATATTTGATGATTTCGATTATATTACTTTACCCCTTTTCTCTAAGTCCGTCTACCAGGTCAGCTCTCAGCTTCCCCATTTCTGAAATCAATTTCTATTCGCCGAATAGTTTTGAATTTGCCTTGTTGCTTAGAATTCGATTGCTGGCACCATCTTCCGATGAAGAACAATCTCCAAATCTTTGATTTCAAGGAGGAAGACGAGTTATCGGAGATCACCGCCGGTAAATTCTCCAACAAATTAAAAAACCCTAACCTCGTCAGTCCCGCCATTTTGAATTACGACTTTCTCGAACACGGTAAGCTCCGAATCTTCTCCAGAATCTCTACTTTGATTGCTGAGGTTTCTCTGCTTTGATGATCCCGATTCAATACACGTTTACCTGTGATCGTAAACTAAATGCTCTCTAAGTAGTCAGAAATTTGGCATTCGATTTGCATGCCAAAGGCATTACTTGTTTATAGAGTTCACAATCAACTAGGATTGGTAATACTTAGTCAACAAGAAATCTAATATCTAAAAATAACCTAATAAATGAGAAATATGGCGGGCTTCTGGTGTTTTTGAAATTTTGAGTTCATTGCATATCGGCAATTTTTTTGGGTTATATTGTGAATGTTGATAATTGGTTTGAACTCTTGAATATAATCAGTTACACTGAAGCTAGTGAGCTAGAAATTTTAAATATGTTTAAGCACAATTTTGGCATTTCTATAATATGATCAATTTTTCTTTGCTTATAAATTTTTGGTTCGTGTTTGCAGTTGATCAAGGACCTGATTCCCTGAAGCATGATACTGACAGTTTACTTTGTGTGGATGTTGATGTTATTGATTGTGATCGTAGTTGTGACAAAGCTAGTGCAGATGCTCATGCAGTAATGATGAGGGAGGACTTTGTCAAAAAAGAAGGAAATTCTGGCTTGTTTGCAATATCTCAATCAAATTGCTTGATTCTTGATCAAGATCTTAATTCCCATATGGGTGATTCTGAGCCCAAAAGTTCACCAGAGAAATGCCAGGTAACTGGTGCACACTTAGATTCTCCATCTAGTGTACATTCATTTTTCATATCTCAAGTTAATTTGAATCTTGCAGTTTTTCTATACTCTATTGGTTGATTAATTTCTATGCTACCTCTTCCGAATATTTAGAGCGAGCCAGCTGATGTGCAACCAGATGCTGATGGAAGCCTGGA
The DNA here is from genome assembly GCA_025594535.1 of Erythroxylum domingense. NCBI lineage: Eukaryota > Viridiplantae > Streptophyta > Magnoliopsida > Malpighiales > Erythroxylaceae > Erythroxylum > Erythroxylum domingense. The sequence continues at coordinate 7,346,167 of JANQBM010000006.1, read as the reverse complement.
TGAGAGTTCTCCATCAAGTCCAATATCTGATGTTTTAGAGGACGGCGGTATTTCCTTATAATATTCATTCATTTCATAATCCATTTCCCTTGGGCATATGGATGGTCTACGTTGATATCTTATAACAGTCTTATACTTGATGTCAGTTGATGTGAATAATGGTCCAAGAAGTCATTGTTCCAGTGGCTCAGAAACGGTACATTGTGATACTCAAGTCATTCACCAACTTGTTATTTGCTTGAGTATAGATTAAGGCCTTACATTTGTGTGATGTATAATATATTTTGATAATGAAAGATGCTGACTGCTGTTCTGATAATTGTGATGACCAGAAAGCTTTGGTTTTACTGATTGTATGTATCATTTGAAATTTGCAGGATGACATTGATATTGCTGTTGATTATTTTTTATACCGGCAAAAGTTTTATTCTGGGTGCCTTGTAACTTTTTCTTCTTGTGGCATTAAAATTGATGGTTTGACTTCGCATCCTGATCAAGAGTCCTTTAGCATTGAAATGGGAATTGATGATATTATTCATGTAGAATCCTATAACCTTGAAAAGGTGAGTTACAGTTAATTGTGGCAGCATATATTATGATGCTAAGATATTGCTAATCAACTAACAAATTCTTATCTATATGTGTAAAGTTTGCAACTGTCACAATTAAGATTCACATACTATTAAAGGATGCAGTGCAAGTTGACAATGCCCATGGTGGATCAGGTCGGTGGTTTCTATACTACCTTTTGATAACTTGGTGTTCTTGTTTCATGCATTTAGCTGTCATGTAGCTTCGAAGTCTGTGTTCTTCTATAGCTTAGATTTCTCCCAGTTTGTTCTAAATGGTGCACCTCCTAATTGAGTAAGCCCCACTGGTCTGTGCAACTTTGATTTCCTTTTCTTTCAACTTTCATGACATTTGTGGAAAATAACCCTTTCATTAACAAGTTTCTAAAAATAGAGATGTCATGTTGACCCTATAGTGGTGCAATTATGTAATGCATCGCTATGGAATTGTGTTTCATCTACTGTGGTAAAATATCAGCTGTAGTGATTGTACTGAATATTTGTGAGGTGCTTTCATTGTATATAACATAGGATCTTTAACACTTAGGTTTTAAAGCAACTAGTTGATTGCTAAGGTATTTTATTATGTTTCTAAAGGCTTTTGTAATTTTTCATAATACGTTTCTACAATGCTTGTTTAACTGGTTATATATGCCAATTATGTGCATAGGTGTGGAGGAGCTGGAGTTTGCGGCATTTGAGCCCAACTGGATTGGAATGTGGGAGCATATTACATCTTTGAATATGAAATACTTTGCAGTATGGAGGACTGTGCATGAGTAAGCATATAAAAACATTGTTGTTACTAAGAAATTTTTGCATAATCATTATTCTCTGAATAATTGCCATCTATGCATAAATTTGTATCCATTGAAGAAATGGTTTATGACTTTACATTTCCCCTTGTTGATGATCATACTTGATAGTAGAATGATATTGTTATTTTTATTCTTCAATTTTTGTGTAGAGTCATGCTGATATCTGCATCAGGTTTTAGAAAATGCTATATAAGCCCTCTTCCCTCCATGTAGTTGTAGCATATAACTTTCGTTCAATGTGTCTGTTAGTTTTAAGAATCTATTACCTTGTTGTGAGTTTATCTCTTGCGATAATCTTGGTTTTCTGTAAGTGGGTGAGAGTTCTAGGTGCTTAATCTATGTGTCTATTTGTATGGATTGAGTGTGGAGAATTTAGCAATAGACTTGGAAACATACATGGTACACGTAGGTTGAAGTTACCTGGAATACAATCTGTGTACCATCTTTTTCTTCAGTTATAAATTAGGATTGTGGGAAAGAATTTTCCTATATTCTCAGATATTGAATAGGAGTATTAAGCCATATATAGGACATTCCAAGTAGGAATTTATATCTGGAAAGTTATCTAAAGCTATCTAATGTAATCCCTTAATTTAAGGGATTTCAAACTTATCTTATCTATTTACAGCTTATCTATATCTAAGTATAATCTATTTACAGCTTTTAGTATCTCAACACTCCCTCTCAAGCTGAGGAATAGATGTCTTCCATTCCTAGCTTGTATAGAAGATCATGAAACTTGAACTTTTCAGCCCGTCTATTAAAACATTAGCTACTTGATGTTCTGATGGAACATAGGACATACACACTAACCCTTCTTCCAATTTTTCTTTAATGAAATCTCTATCAATCTCAATATGCTTTGTCCTATCGTGTTGTATAAGATTATGAGCAATATTGATGGTTGACTTATTGTCACAATAGAGTTTCATAGGGCCGTTCCATGAATTGACTAATCATGCTTACCGAGTATGCTATGTCTGGCCGAGTGTGAACAAGATATGTGAGTCTACCAACTAGTCTTTGATACATCCTTTTATCAATAGCCGGTTCTTCTTTAGCTTCTCCCAACTTGTGGTTTGCATCCATTGGTGTAGAGACTGGCTTACACCCAATCTTCCCTGTTTCTACCAACAAATCAACCACATACTTCTGTTGAGATATAAAAATCCCTTGTGTGGAATATGCCAACTCAATATCGAGGAAGTAGCTTAGTTTCCCAAGTTCTTTTATCTCAAACTGTTTTACCAGTCTTTGCTTCAATTCATGCTTCTCTTTCACATCATTCCCAGTCACTATGATGTCATCCACATAGACTATAAGTGCAGTAAGTCCCCCTGCAGCCAAATGTTTAATGAAAAGAGTGTGATCACCTTGGCTTTGTTTATACCCAGACTCCCTCATGACTTTTGCAAATCTCCCAAGCCAAGATCTAGGAGATTGTTTTAATCCATAAAGGGCCTTCGTCAGCTTGCAAACTTTGTTCATGTCTCCCTCAAATCCTGATAGGATGTTCATATAGATTTCTTAATCGAAGTCTCCATGGAGAAATGCATTTTTAATGTCATATTGTTGGAGCTGCCAATTAAAGTGGGCAGCCAATGATAAAAGAATTCTCACAGTGTTCATCTTTGCAACTGGAGCAAAAGTCTCTTGATAATCAATTCCATAGATTTGAGTGTACCTCTTGGCCACAAATCTAGCTTTATATCTCTCAAGAGATCCATCAACCTTATATTTGGGTGTGAAAATCCACTTCCAGTCAGCAATGGTTTTCCCTTTCGGTTTATCAACAATCATCCATGTTCTATTCTTTTCCAATGCATTCATCTCCTTGCTCATAGCATCCCTCCATTCCCTTTTTGACAATGCCTCAGAAATGGTGTTAGGGATAGTAATGGTATTTAAACTCAGAGTGAAGTTTTGGTAGGTTAGTGACAGGCGCTTAAGAGAAACATAGTGAGATAGAGGATAAAGTGGTCGTTTTGTGCATTCTCTAGTTCCTTTCCTAATAGCAATAGGTTCAAAAACTTGTTTGTGTAAAGGTGAGTCAGATCTTACCATGATTTCATTTCTAGAGTTTGAGTTGGATTCTTGGACCTGTGTCAGTTCTGGAACGGCCTTCCTCCTTGAGTACACTTGAGTAACGCTAGTTGGGGCATGTGATGACACAGGTTCAGTAGTAGAATTGAGGAACTCAGATGTAATTGGTTCAGAGGGCTCGGTTGTTTCAACACTACGAGCTAGAACAGGAGGAAGGTCAAGGGTTTTAAGTAATTCGAAGGACTCATAAATGCTATATTCCATCATTGAAATCTGCCCCTTAAGAGAGGACTTGGAGAAAAAATGTGCATTTTTTGTGAAGGCGACATCTGTAGAGATAAAATTTCCTAGATGACATATTGTAACATTTGTATCCCTTTTGAGTAGGTGAGCAACCGAGGAAGACACATTTGATGGCTTGGGGGTGTAGTTTGTCTTTATGTTGGTTATGAACATGAACAAGGTAGTGCATCCAAATACCCTAGGAGTGATGCCATTTGAGGTTTTGAAGTGTGGGTAGAAGCTATTAAAAATTTCTATGGGTCTTTTGTTGTCTAACACACGTGATGGAAGTTTATTTATCATGTATGTGGATATAAGAACTGTCTCTCCCTAATAGGATTTAGGGACATTCCCTTGAAAGAGTAAGGCTCGGGTGGTGTTGAGTAAGTGCCCATTTTTTCTTTCTGCTACCCCGTTTTGTTTAGGTTTGTTAACACATGATGAATCATGGATAATGCCCTATGATTGAAAGAAAGTTGACAAAGTCTGGTTGAAGTAGTCTCTGGCATTGTCTGTCCTAAAGCTTTTTATTTTAACCCCAAATTGGTTTTGAATCATAGAGTGAAAATTAGGTATAACAAGGCTAACATCAGATTTTTGTTCAGGAAGAAAGAGCCATGTTACTTGAGTGCAATCATCAATTAAGGATACAAACCAACGAGCCCCAGAGACATTAGGTATAGAAGAGAGACCCCATATGTCACTATGAATCAAATGAAAAGGATGAGAGCTTCTTTTATTGCTAAGGAAAAGATACTTAAGTATGTTTTGCAAATTCACAAACATAACAATGAAATTCAGAAATATCTAATCCTTGAAACAAATGAGGAAAACATGACCTTTAAAACTTTAAAAGATGGATGACCTAGGCGTAGATGATACAGCCAAATGGTATCCTTATTTGAGGAACTGAGAAATGACAAAGATAGGTTGCTCCTAACTGTTTGAGGCAATTCAAGTAGGTAGAGGCCACCCCTTTCCTTAGCAAGTCCAATCCTCCTCCCCGAGACCTGATCTTGAAAAACACAGTGAGAAGGAAAGAAACATAACATAACATTTATGATCATGGGTAAGCTTTTGAATAGAAAGTAGGCTAGCCGACAATTTTGGAATATGGAGAACCCTTTTTAGAATAAGGGTTGGTGTGATGTGTTTATCTTTGAAACCTGCAATAGTAACTAGAGAGCCACTGGCTACTACAATCTTTTTGTTACTTGGGCATGGTGTATAAGTGTGAAAGAGTTGAGATGTGGGTTTCATATGGTCTATGGCACTCGAGTCTATTATCCAAGAATTGGTATGAAGATTTTTTGGGGCATTCATGCAAATAGGGAGTAAAGGTTTACCTGAAAAAGCCAAAGAACAAGTCTTAGAAGGTTTTTCAATAGTCCCCAACAAGCATCTCAGCTTCTCAATTTCTTAACTATTTAATTCCATTGTTCCCGAATATTCCTCAACTTTGGGCTGATCTACCATGTGTGCTTGGGACCTCTACTGTCCCCCACAGTTTCCCCATTCTCAACTTGGTGGTTTACCATGTATTTTCCAACATGTCTCCTTTGTGTGCCTCGGTTTCTTGTAGTGGGTGCACCAAATGTTGTCCTTATTCTCCTTCCCCTGGTTTTCTCTACCAGAATGCTTAGATAGATCACTTTGTCCTTTGTCCTGATGATCAATTTTTGCTAATAAGGCTGACTCGTCCATGGTTTGTGGTTCAAGCATAACACTCCTTCAACTCTCTTCTGCTTGAATCAATGAGATTGTCCCTTCTAGAGGCGGAGTGTCCTCTTTTCCAAGGATTTGGATCCTGACCTGACCAAATTCAGCATTCAGCCTAGCCAAAAAATCATACACACGGTCTTTTTCAATGAAGTTCTTCAAGATGACAGCATCTTTAGTGTATTTCTTCTCAAAAACTCAATAATGATTGAGTTCTTGCCACAGATTCTGCAGCAAGTTTGCATATTCTGTGACAGATTTATCTCCTTGCTTAGCAGCTGCAGTTTTGATCTTGATCTCGTACACTTGAGCAGCAAGCCTTCGAGTATGTGCGACGAATGTAGTCCCAAATCTCCTTTGCAGTGACAAAAAACATGCTTGTGTCACTGATCATGGGATCCATAGAATCCCATAGCCAGGAAATTATCATGGAATCCTCCTCATCCCATGTTTCAAACATTGGGTTATCCTTAGTCGGTCCTATTCCAAGAAGATGACTAAGTCTTCCTTTGCCCTTGAGGTATGTACGGACAAATTGAGACAATTTGAGATAGTTCTTCCCATTAAGCCTATAGGAAGCCTGAATATTTTGTAAATCTCCAATTTTCTGAATGGTGCTGAATTCTTCTGGAGGGTTAGATCTGGTGGAGACAGAAGTTTGAGAGGTTGACATGATTAAGAAGAGGATACTGCAGCGAAGAAGAAGATACTGCAGCAATTAAGGCTACCCTAATGAGAATCACCAAGAGAGGTAAGGAGGAATGCAGCGATGAAGGCTGGAACACACAAGAGAAGAATAAAAAATAGGGTTTCGGTAGTGCAGCAATGAAGGCTGCTCAAAGGACAAATCCCAAAAAAAGAAGCCCTACGACTTTGATACCATGTGGGAAAGAATTTTCCTATATTCTCATATATTGAATAGGAGTATGCAGCCATATATAGGACATTACAAGTAGAATTTAAATATGGAAAGTTATCTAAAACTATCTAATGTAATCCCTTAATTTAAGGGATTTCAAACTTTATCTTATCTATTTACAGCCTATCTATATTTAAGTATAATCTATTTACAGCTATTAGTATCTCAACAAGGATCAATTAACAACTAGAGGAAAAGTAGATGCATGTTCTTTGCTTTCAGATAAAGGCAACTGTGTTGACTATCCACAAAAAGTCCAATGCACATTATAGCAAGCACTCCTTTGCATTGTCCTACATATTATAGTTTCTCTTTCAATAGCTTTCAAATGTGGGAATTTTTTTTGCGATTTGGTAGTTTAGTTAAAATCGTATTTTTGTGAATGCTTTTCATTCCCGTCTAAATTCTCTTGCCCTTTTTATGTTATATCATAGTACGGATGTCGCAAGTGATGGAAGAGTAGACTTACTTCAACAAAGGCCTTATTTTCCAAAGTGAGTAGTAAGTCTTATCCTCGTTTTTAATGCATGATGTTATATTAAGCTTTGACTTAATGCTTCTTTTGTCACTTGTAATATTTCCTTTTCTGATTTCCGCTCCTCATGCTGCTACGTGTATCTGGTGTTTTTAAAATGCCGTTTAAAAAGTTATAATGTTTTGATTGCCTAAAATCTTACTAATGAAAACTGAAAACTATTTTGGATGATGATGGGGTTCCTCATGTGGACCTTTTTTGTTTTAAGAGAGAACTTGGGATTAATTTATAGCTTCTTGAAATGATTGTATGCATATGTAATCCTTAAACTGTCTGATGAGACTTTTAAGTTCTGTGGAGTGTTTTCACTTTACATTAATGTCTCGTTAGATGAAGATTCTTTGTGCTATCAAAGAAAACATATCAAATATTTATTTCTTTAGCATGGGGATACTCTATTGGCATGACATGCATACATACATGCTTATGTAGTGTGTGCAGTTGTATGTAAATTTTAAATCTTTGCCTATACAACCTGTAGAACAAACTTTGCTTTCTGGAATTGCCTAGGTGAGCGGCTCCTAGTTGTTTTAAAAAGTTGTAGATGGAACAGTCTGCGTCTCTTAGCCCTCGTATGAGAACTGAATAATTTATGGGGACCTTACAGTTTTGATGAGGCCTTTGAAGATATGGTCTATCCACAAGGGGATTCTGATGCTGTTTCGATCAGCAAGAGAGATGTAGATCTATTACAACCCGAGACATTCATTAATGATACAATTATTGACTTCTACATCAAGTAAGTTTATGTGCATCATATTGCTTATGCATTATAACTTGTCCACTTCTACTTATTGAGGATGAGGGTATACTTAGGTTGCCTATTCTTGTTAGTTTTATAATATATAATGATAGGTACTATTGTAACCACATATTTTTTATGCCGTTAGTGCCTGCATCTTGTTCTCTGTTGCTTTGTATGTGAACGTGTTCTTGAACATTCATGCATCTTAACTTGATTTTACTTTTTTCATTTTTCTTCTAGTTGCTTAAATGTTTTTACTATTATGCTAACCTTATTTGAAGCAATTCATGTTATTTTAATCTAAATGGTGCCAAAATGACCTGTCTTTACAAGTTTCAATTTGTTTTTATCGTTAAGAGCTTGCTAATTGAGGAACACAATTGTTTGGCAGGTATCTGAAGAATCAAATTAAAGCAGAGGAAAAACATAGATTTCACTTTTTCAATAGCTTTTTCTTTCGGAAGCTTGCTGATCTAGACAAAGATCCATCTAGTGCTTCTGATGGGAGAGCTGCTTTCTTACGTGTTCGTAAATGGACAAGGAAAGTGGATTTATTTGGGAAGGATTATGTTTTCATTCCAGTAAATTTCAAGTAAGAGAATGATCAGAAGAGTAGGTTATTTCGTATTATATGTGTTGCTTTGAGTTCTTTGTTGATGTGACTTGTGATGTTATTTGGTGACAGTCTTCATTGGAGTTTACTAGTAATATGTCATCCTGGTGAGGTGGCTGATTTTAAAGGTGAGTTTTACAGTTTTTTTTTTTTTTGTTGAGAAATGAGTTTTACAGTTATTTGTGGTACCTCTCTGTATTTTTAGTATTTTATTGATTTCTTATATTTATCAGATAAAGAATCAGGGAAGTCTCTGAGAGTACCATGCATATTGCATATGGATTCCATCAAAGGAACTCATGCTGGTCTAAAAAATCTTGTTCAAAGGTATCGCAAAGTTTTTGAAATTCATAATTGATGTTGTCTGCTTTGTGCATATTATCACAGTGAAGAATGAAAATGTTTAAGATCATACATGACATTTCTTTCAAAAATGTGCAAGCAGTGAGGTATTATCCAAATTATATAATTTACCTTCAGTCAGTTACCATGCCTATTCCTATTTTGACGAATCAGTGAATCACCCTGTTGAAAATGGGTACAAAGTTTTTGCAATCATATAATTGGTACACAAAACACAATCTAATGTATCTTGTTTTATCCATTGTTTGCCAATGCAGTTTTTGGACATAAACAGACATAAACTGTCCTTGTTTTGTCCTTTCATTCTCTTTTTCTCTGATTGATTTTTGTTTGAACATCTTTCGTGCTTTCCTGGAGTCATATGTATATATGTATGCATGTGTATATAATATATATATATATATTGTGTCACTGTTGGACCTTGACATGGCAGTTACTTTTGGGAGGAGTGGAAGGAGAGGCACAAGGAAACATTGGAAGATTTTTCTTCAAAGTTCTTGAATTTACGGTTTGTACCACTAGAGGTATTTGTCTTCAAAGTTCTTGAGTTTACGGTTTGTAGCAGTGGAGGCATTTCCATGCCATATTATATACTGGCTGTCGATACTTTTGCAATGCCTTGAATTGTCTAGCCACCGCACTCTCCAATAAAAATCCTGCATCTAAAAAGCATCTTTCTTTTTCTCATGTACAAACAAGCCTCCATCGTGATTGTACAAGCATACAGACACATGCTTTATTGAAGTTCTAATTTTTGCGTAATGTCAATGTGTATGCAGCTGCCACAGCAGGAGAATATGTTTGACTGTGGCCTGTTCCTGCTCCACTATTTAGAGCTATTTTTGCTTGACGCCCCTTTGAATTTCAACCCATTCAAAATTGACAAATTCTCTAAATTTGTAAGTGGATGGATTCGCTCAACCATAAGCTTCTCTACAAGTATTTTTGTGATAGGTTCTATAGGAATGAGAAGATCCTATTGGGTCAAATGCCTAGCAACAAACTCCTATATTCCTTACATTAGAGTATTTCTGAACAAGTCCATGGATAGCAAGCCTAAGGGTTTTCTTGTTGATGAATTTTGTTTCTCTCTTCATATGTTATGCTTATCCATTTTCAAGGTTTAAATAAATGATGTATCCTCTTTTAATTTCTCAACTTTATAGAGCCTGTTTTGTAAATGGACCAGATGGATTGACAATAACATCTAATATTCTAAACCTTGTATTTGGGTGGATATGGAAACTAAAGATCAAAAGACTTCTATTTTGCATTCTTAGTTTGGGCTATATCTAATATTGAAACTAGGTCTGAAGTATGCTTTTTCCAGGATGATCAAGAGCAGTCCTGACAACATACCACGTATGGTTTGAACTGAATGCTTAAACTATATTGGTTTCTAATCAAAATTTTGTTTTCAGCAACAAAGTCACAGAACCTCTTAATATAATTTTCAGTTGAAGGTTGTCTGTGCTGTGCTAACTTAGCATAATGACCAATGATTGTTCATAAGAGCTTATCGGGTCTTTTGACGTTTAATATGTGTTGCTAAATATCGCATCATTCTCTCTTTGTTTTTTCCCTAACCAGCTTAATGTTGATTGGTTCACGCCATCCGAGGCTTCTCTCAAACGCACTCTTATTCAGAGGCTGATTTCTGAGATCCTGCAAGATCAGTTTCAACAAGGAGAATGTGGGGATGAACTGCAATGTGATCTTTTAAAAAATGATCACAAAGATACTGGAAGGGAGTTTGTTTCTGAGGGATGCACTCCTACTGTATCTTGTCAAATAGCTAATTCTGAAGCAGACCACGGGATTGAAATCACTCTATTGGATACGTGTTCAGTAAGGAACTCTGAATGTGTTAATGATTCAGGTTTGGTTCTTAGAGAATTTTTCGAGCCAGGAGTTACAGCAGGATCATCACTTGCACAGTGTTCATCCTTTGATCAGCCGTCTTCATATTACCGCCTTAACTCTGCCGTTGCACAGATAGAGGTATTCACATCACATTTCTGAATAAATTTATGCATAATCCTTTGTTCTTTGCTAAAAGGTTCCCTCCCCATTTTTTTTTGGGGAAAGAAAGTTGCCTCCCTATTTTATTAACTTATTTATTCTGTTCTTTCATTTCACCTTGTCTATGTTGAAATTTTGACAAGATCTTTCTAGTCTGTAATTCCTGCTCTCCTTTTATGCCATTGATGTGTCTCATTTTATGGCAGGATGGAGCAGAAACTGCAGAGCAGCTTCTTTATTACTCTTCTGGAGAACCCGTCTTCCACCAAATTGCAGGGATGACGCCTCCATCTGGTTCTATCCCATTCTCATTTCAAGGTTTCGGGGGTGATCCATCTTGGAATCCAGAGATTTCTATGCAAAGAGAGGAGGATGGTTCTCCTTCAGAAACATCTATCTCCAATTCAGACGATTCAGAAATAGGCATCATTGAGAATGATCATATGGAGGAAAATGTTGGGTCTTCTCAAAACAACATTGATGAACAAAGATATGCATCTATGGACAACATGGATTGTCTAGCTGATAGCCGCGTTTCTACATCTAACGAATTTCTGGGTACTTCAACAGCTGGGATGGCTGAAGATGGCAATAAATTTACAGGTAGCTGTGATAACCACAGCCTTGCTCCTTGTCCAGATGAAAACCCCAAGTTGGAAGGGGATGGAAAAATTGAACCGGAGAGTAGAGAGGTCACTGAAGACGATTTAAAAACAATCGACAATGAGGTCCAATTAGAGTTAAAAGAAAAGCAAGATTTAAAAAAAACTGGGAATGAGATTATCGCAGAGTCGGAAGAAAAGCAAGATTTGCAAACAATTGGGAATGAGGTTATGGCAGGGTCAGAAGAAAAGCAGGAGTTGCAAGCAAACGGGAATGACGTTATGACCGGGTCAGAAGAAGAACAAGCTGCAAAACGTCGTCGGCTTATGCCTTCTTTTGTAGAGAAGGGAGATTTGACTGGGGGCTTATCAGAGGATCTCCATTTGTAATTTAAGGGTAAAGAAAGATGGAGCTTTCTTTATTTTGTAATTCTTCTGGGCAGAGCATATTTGTGAATCTATAGATGGATAATATGCCACAGGGTGAATAGTGCCAGGGTTGGTTCTAACATTAACGTATAACAATTGGTGTATGGATGGTCTAGTCTCCATACGGAAACTAGTCCATTAAATTGTATTAAGCATTCAAACTAATATTGACAAAACCATCCCAAATCTACCATTTCGTTACGATTAATTATCAAGATCTAACACCCAAGCAGTAGTTTAGTCCTTCAAAAGGAGACGTTATTACGAAAATGTAATGGTTCAAAAAATCAATTAGTAACATTTTTAAATTATTTATTTTTATTTAATTTTAAATTTTGTAATTTTGTTGTTAAAAATTGATTTAGTTAATTAATAAATTTTTATAAATAAATTAAATTTTAAATTCTTTAAAAAAAATTTAACCATATTTTAAAGTTTTAATTTAATCTAATTTTATAATTATTTAATACTGACTTTTTAATTTAATCTAATTTTATAATTATTTAATACTGACTTTTTAATTTTTAAGTCTGGATTTTAAAATTTTTTTAATTGTCTTGTATTGCAAAAAATATGTATTATTTCTTGTCCGTCTAAGTCATGGACTAGAGGAACAGAGAATAAACAAAACAAAAATTGCAGAGGAGCACCCAAAGGCCAAAGTTCGAGTGGATTACCAAGCCATAACTATCTCCCAAACTAGCGTTTTCCTTCGAGAACTAGATGAGAAAACAACCTTGTCATGAACAAGCAGAGATCCTGACACCTCTCGCATTTAGACAATTGGAGTTTTTCCATTTTGTGGTTAGATAGAGATTCAAGAGGCAGTCGAGAAGATTGTAAAAATGAATCAGTTGCTGTGGAGGAGCCACCACCTGAATCAATCCCAAAGAATTGGACTGGCAGGCACTTTCCTCCTAATTCTACCACTTTTCTTCCCAAATCTGTTTCAACCATTGGGCAGAGCCTATCCTTCTCTTTTCTCCGTACGAATCTTTGCTCTAATCCATCTCGTTTTCATTTTTCATTAGATTTTCTCTCCTTTTTTTTTCCTTGTTTTGGCTCTGGGATTTGCTTGTCCTCTGATGGGTGCTACGATGCAGGAGTGGAATGCTCCAAAACCCAGGCACTTGCCACTTCTCAACGCTGCTTTGGATCGCCGTATTGTAAGTAGGTGATTTTGTTTCTCTTCCTTTATTTTTCTTTGCAAAGAGATCCCAATGTTTAGAATTTGCTATTTGGCATTGTCTAAAAGTTGAATTTCTTTCATTTTAGCCCATCAGAGATCAGAAAGAGCTGTGGTCTCCCCTGCCCTACCAAGGATGGAAACCTTGTATTCAGTCCAGAACTACTCCACGTAAGTTGTTTAATGTGTACCTAAGTGGTGCCATAAGAGTAGTTTTCTATCAAGATATGTTTTTTTTAGTTCTTTCATTTGGAAATGAGCGAGTGCGAGGAGATATTATTTGCTGACATAGTTGCTGTTACTTTTTTCAAGCATTGCCCGAGAAGTCTCAAGGGTACATCCAAGTGTTCCTTGACGGAGGATTAAACCAGCAGAGAATGGGAGTAAGCATCCTAATTGCTTTAAAACCAGATCTGTAGTTAAACATGACAGTATATTTGGTCACTTGGAGGTCCGATATTATTACTTGCCACTTGACCTAAGGCTGTGGCAAAGAGAATGTTATTTACTGTAGCATGTGCCGGAGCTTTCAGTGGGTGCTTTTCAATCCACTGACTTTCATATGAATGAGTGCATGATTAGGATTTTATTCGTTTCTTTTTCTAAACCTCTTCTTTTTTGCTTTTGTTTTCAAGATATGTGATGCGGTTGCTGTTGCCAAAATACTAAATGCAACACTTGTTATCCCACACCTCGAAGTAAATCCTGTTTGGCAAGACTCGAGGTATCTTGGGCATTAGCCACCATCTGGGATTATGATATTCAAAATCCTGGTGATATCTCTTAAAAAGAAAAACGTGAAAGTAACATTCTTCACAGCTCATTTGCAGAGATATTTGATGTGGATCACTTTATTAATGTTGTGCGACATGAGATTCATATAGTCAAAGAGTTACCCAGTGAGTACTCCTGGAGCACGAGGGAATATTATTCTACAGGCATAAGAGCTACTAGAATAAAAACTGCGCCTCTTCATGCTTCAATTGAATGGTACCTGGACAATGTCTTGCCTGTGTTTCAAAGGTTGGCAATTCTTGCTATTTCTGTCTCATTCATGACTATTCTAAACTTGTTGAATTTCCTGGTCTGTCATTGTAGATAAAGTGAAGATAGTTGCTTGTATCCAGTCTATAAGGACTGGCGATCATTTCAATTAGGTGCTGTGTCCTATATGATCTCCACATTTGTGATTTATATATAAATTTATTATTCATCTCAAATGGGAAACAGAAAAGTGCTGGAGTGTACACTTCATGCTCCTAGAACATGTCTCTCTGGGACTCATTTTTGCATTCAATTGTATTTGATTTGCTCTTTGTTCAATTATGTCATAACATACCTCAAATATATATTTTATTCACATGGCACTACCTGTTATGAAATTCTAATTGATGTTGCAGTTATGGAATCGCTGCCATTGCCCCATTTTCTCATCGCTTGGCATTTGACAAACTGCCAGCGAGCATTCAGCGCCTGCGTTGCAAAGTCAACTTTGAAGCATTAATCTTTGTTCCTCATATTATAACTTTATCAGAGATGCTTGTTACTCGTCTCCGCCATCCTTCCGGTGATATTGAGAAAAGAGATATTTCTGAAGAAGATGGATCTGGAAAGTTTGTTGTTTTGCATCTTCGCTTTGACAAAGTATGATCCATTTTCAATTGACAGGCACTACTGTTTGCTTCAATATATGAAACAAGGATGCTTCTTTTATTTCTCTTTTGAAGGAAAAGCACTCTAAAGGTTCTGTTTGTGGATACACATACTAATAGATAAAAACTAACTATTGTAAAATTGTAATATTTGGGTTGTACTTGAAGAGTTCAGATTTGGTTTCTATCATTGATTATGATGAGAGCTTGCTTCCTAGCTATACGGAAATGTTAATCATATAGTTTAATTTTAGCATGAACAATTTCCTGTCTTTATGACGCTAACTTAACCCTGTTTAGGATATGGCTGCCCATTCATCGTGTGATTTTGGTGGGGGCAAAGCAGAAAAACTCGCTCTTGCAAAATATCGTCAAGTGCTTTGGCAAGGAAGGGTTATGAATTCTCAGTTCAGCAACGTTGAGTTGAGAAATCAAGGCCGTTGCCCTTTGACTCCCGAAGAGATTGGGCTTTTGCTAGCAGCATTGGGCTTCAGCAATACTACCCGTCTCTATCTGGCTTCACACAAGGTGATGTGTACCTTCACATCAGAAAGACAAGTCATTGATATTATGATTCTCCATAGCAGCTGACATGATATTTCACCTGATTTTGTTGAAATTGATCTTTTCCACAAGATTTTAACCCCAGGAAGAATGTTATTCAGGTCTATGGTGGAGAAGCGAGAATATCCAGTTTGAAGAGACTGTTCCCTTTTATGGAAGATAAGAGGAGCCTTGCCTCTGCAGGGGAACTTCGTAAGGTTGAAGGAAAGGCATCTTTGTTGGCTGCTGTTGATTATTATGTTAGCTTGCAGAGTGACATATTTATCTCTGCCTCTCCAGGAAACATGCACAATGCTTTGGTAAATATCTTCTACTTTGTTTATTTGAGGTCTGAAATTTCATTTTAGGATAAACAATGACGTCCACATTTTCATGAAGAAAATTGGATGCATTTATTGCTTTAATAGGAAACTTGGATGATAAAGTACATGGCTATACGTTATGATGATTAGGATTGAATATATAACATTTCTGGTGTAAGAGCCCCCATACAGCAATTGACCATGTCGCATGACTGCATTTTCAGTTTGTACTATATTATTTTGATGTTCTTCACATCCCTTTAAAAACTCCGAGGTCATAATAATTTTCAGTTTGGACATAGAGCTTATCTGAACTTGAAGACCATAAAACCAAACATGGTGTTATTGGGATCACTTTTCCTGAATAAAAGCATAGATTGGTCAAGTTTCCAGCTTGCGGTTCTCAAAGGGCATAAAAACCGACAAGGGCAGATCAGGTTGAGAAAGGAGACACAATCAATATACACATACCCTGCCCCAGATTGTATGTGTCAAGAATAACTAGAATTTTCAATCTCGAAAGAAACTAGGAAAGTAGGATCTGAATGCGAATGTTATATGGCTTGTGGTTGCAAAGTACTAATTATCTGATTTTTTGCTTGAATTTATTACAAAGACTGGCAGATGGATGGCATTGTTAGCTTTGTCAAAATTCTTGGTGTACAAAGGAAGCCTTTATGAGCAAATTTGCATTTCTTTTCTACTTAATTTGTAGCAGCTCTTTGCAATTGTATAAGGATTTGTAAGTTGAATATAGTATGCCTTGTTTTATACTTCAAGCTCTAGAGAAACTGAAAAAATATGAAGTTGAACGCAAGGTCCCGTTCTCTTCCTCTCGTACCTAGCTAATGTCAAAATTTTGATCTTTATGTAGAAGGATTTGTAAGTTGAATATAGTATGCTTTATATTTCAAAACGGTGTCAAATACAGAGAGTCATTATCGTCCCAAAAATTAGTCAATTTAAATTATAGAAAGGATTTTTTTGTATAAAGGTTAAACAAAAAAGAGAAAAAGTTCAAAAAAAGATTATGCCTTTCTTCATTTTCTATCTCTTAACTCTGGTAAGGGTGGGGGCTAGCCAAAAATCAAAGTTTATTCGAAACTTGGTTTAAAATTTTTGAAAAATTAGCTTTTTATGATTACATCAGTAATAATCCGGCAAAAGGTAAATTACCCTTTTTATTTTTTTTATTTTTCTTTTTATTTGAATATTAATTATTTAATTCCTTATTATGATCAAGTAGAATGGTTAAATTAGACTTTATAATTTATGTCGTACAATCAAATACTTTTGGGGGCAACAAATGAAGGAGGTGAACTTTAGAAAAGGTCTCTAACAGGCTGTTGATAGGAGTACAAAGATTAAGTGGTTTAATGGTAATCTATTGATGAGGTAGGAGGCTGTGAGGACAAATTTTCCCTAAAATTTGTTTGGAACATTGTTAGCAAACATCAAGAAGAGGGTTACCTTTGAAAGGTGTCAGTTTTTGTGTTCAACAACTCTATTTTATTGGGAGCTGTAGATACAATAACTTTGGTGAAGAATCTTATGATCAATAAGGTAATTGGTTAAGTTATTGGCGAAATATTCTCTCTTATTGTTAGTATAAAAGGTTAGGATTTGAGATTGAAATATAGTAGAAATATATTTATGAAGTTGTTTAAAAATGGTGGTGGCCTATGATTTTTCTTTCATAAGATAAACCCAACAAACTCAAGTGTGGTCATCAATAAAGGTGATAAACCATCTTGGACCTGTAATGGAAGGCTCTCGGGTTGGACACCAAATATCACTATGGGTGAGATGAAATAGTTTTGTTACTTGATATGAATAAGGAGAGTAGGTTTTTCTTGATTGTTAAGCAATAATGCAATGTTCACAATGAAGGTTGGAGACATCTTTATTGATAACTAAATAGGGATCCAGCGATTTAAGATAGGAGACACTAGGGTGACCAAGGCATTTATGCCACAATATGAGTTTAGAATTAGACATAGTGGATAATGTTGATGCAGATGGAAGGGAGATTAAAGAAAATGAACATTGTTCATCTTACAGTACACAATAAAGCTATAGCAAAAAGAGAAAGTCAAGAAAGAAGAACAACAAGAAGGAAAAAGTCCCAATGAAAGTTAATGAGGGCCAAATCTATAAAGAGCAGCATTGTTTCTTCTACAAGAAAGCTGGTCATCTTAAGAAAGATTGCCCTAAAATAAAGACTTAGTTTGAAAAGAAAGGTGAGATCTATGTTTCAGTATGTTTTGAATCAAATCTTCTTAGGGTGCCCAATAATACCTGGTGGTTAGATTCAGATGTAACTACTCATTTGTCATATATTATGCAAGGATTCCTTTTAATCCAAACTATATATGAAACTGAAGAGTTCCTATATATGGGTAACAGAATGAAGGCATGAATATAAGGAATTAGAGAATAGATATTGATCTTAGACACTGGCTATAGTCTAGATCTTAAAAAGTGTCTTTATGTTCCTGGATGTGATTGAAATTTAGTTTCTGTTAGTAAGTTGGATAAGATAGAATTTAATTGCAATGTTGGAATGATGCTTTTTCTTTATATAAACGATAGTACTATTATAGTTCTGGTATGTTAATGAATGGTTTATCATTTTAACCTTGAAGTTAATCATTCTAAATCCCTACTTCATGTTGAACATAACATTGGTAATAAACGTAGTACATATAATGAACATTTTACTTACTTATGGCATCAAAAGTTATGTCATATATATCTAGAGAAAGAGTGACGAGGTTAGTAAAAAGTGAAATCTTACCTCAACTAAATTTTATTAATTGGGATGCATGCGTGGATTACATTAAAGGCAAGTAAACTAAACACATATCTAAAGATTCGGCCACAAGTACTGAGTTATTTGAATTAATACACACTAATATATGTGGTCCATTTCGTGGTCCATCTTGGAGCGGTGAAAAGTATTTTATCACCTTTATTGATGACTATTCACGTTATTGTTATCTCTATTTACTGCATGAAAAGTCTCAACCAGTGGACATTCTTTTGGTGTTCATTAATGAGATGAAAAAGGTAGTTAGATAGAAAAGTGAAAGTAGTAAGATTTGATAGAGGTAGTGAATATTATGGTGAATATGATGAGAATGGACAGTGCCCAAGTCCATTTGTCAAAATTCTTCAAAGTTGGGGGCATTTATGCATAGTATATAATACTCAGTGCACCATAATAGAATTGTGTAGCTGAAAGGCATAGTAGTACTCTTATGGATATGATGAGGAGTATATTAAGTTACACTAATGTACCTTTATCTTTATAGATGTATTCATTAAAGACAGCTGCATATATACTTAATAGGGTTCCTAGTAAAGCAGTTGTTGTAACACTTTATGAATTGTAGACAGGTAGGAAACCTAGCTTGAGGCACCTACATGTTTGAGATTGTCCAGTAGAAATAAGGATTTATAATCCTTATAAAAGAAAACTTGATGCAAGAACTACTAGTGATTACTTTATCGTTTATCCAGAAAAGTTTAAAGGGTACATATTTTATTGTCCTAACTATGATATAAGAATAGTTGGGGTTGGTAATGCTAGGTTCATTGAAAATAGACAAATCAGTGAGAGTGGGGAACTAAGAAAGGTGGATATTCAAGAGATTCAGGTGGAAAATCCTTCATCCAATGTTTCTTTTCAAGTTTTTGTTCCACTTGTTGTATCATAGCCATCTAACATACAGGAGCAACAAGTTAACATTCCAAACCCACAAGAAGAGAATGTTAATAATGAATAAGTAAATAATATGCAAGTCACAAACAATCAAGTGATACCAAAAGAAACAATATTGCACAGGTCTATAAAGGGGAAAAGAATAGTTATGTTAGATGATTATATATTGTATTCACTTAGGCACGAGCGTGATTTGAGCATTGATAAGGATTTAGTCTCAATTAAAGAAGCCTTAAAATGTAACGATGGATGATAATCAAGTCTAGGAACTAATTGAGTTACTTGAAGGCTCAAAGTAAGTGGGTTGTAAATGGGTCTTTAAGACCAAAAGAGACTCGAAAGGTAACATTGAAAGGTATAAAACTATACTTGTAGCTAAATGTTATACTCAAAAGGATGGCATTGACTTTAAAGAAACCTTTTCTCCAATTTCAAAGAAGGACTCTTTAAGAATTGTTATCGTATTAGTAGCTCATTATGATTTAGAGTTTCACCAAATGGATGTAAAGATCGTTATTTTGAATGGTGGCTTAAAAGAAGTTTATATGGACGAATCGAAAGGTTTTGTGACTTTAGAAAAGGAAAACTTGGTGAGTAAATTAAATAACTCAATATATGGTTTGAAACAAGCTTCCCGAAAGTGATATCTTAAGTTTAATGATGTCATTACCTTGTATGGTTTTGTAAAGAACATTGTTGATAAGTGTATCTATATGAAGGTCAGTGAGAGCAAGTTCATTATTTTGGTACTGTATATTAACGAGATTCTTTTGGCTGCTAATGATTTGGGCTTGTTACATGATATAAAGAAATTTCTCCCTAATAACTTTGAAATCAAAGATATAGGTAAGGCATCCTATGTGATTGAAATAGAACTTCCATAACAAGGCATAAGGATTGTTAGGGTTGTCTTAGAAAGGATATATTAGTAAAATATTAGAGAGATTAGGATGAGAAAATGCTCAATAGTGATAGTTTCAATTCAGAAAGGGAATAAATTTAGTGAAATGCAATATCCCAAGAATGATTTGGAACTAAAGGAAATGAAATCTATTCCCTATGCATCTGTAGTTAGGAGTAAAATGTATATTTAGACTTGTACTCAACCAGATATCAGTTTTGTTTTTGAAATATTAGGCCGATATCAAAGTAATCCTGGAATAGACCACTAGAAAGCTGCAAAGAAAATACTTAGGTGTTTACAAGGAACTAAGGATTACATACTCATATATAGGAAATCAGATCAGTTAGAAGTGATTGATTATTCAGATTCAGACAATGTTGGTTGTGTAGACTTAAGAAAATATACTTTCGATTATCTATTTCAACAAGAATTTCTTCGCAGAGTGGAAACCAACCTGCCATTGCTACTTCCACTATGAAGGCTAAATTTGTGACATGCTTTGAGGATACTATTCAAGAATTGTAGTTGCGAAACTTTATCTTAGGACTAGATATTGTCAACAGTATAGCTAGATCACTAAGAATTTATTATGATAATTCTGCAGGTATCTTTTTCTCTAAAAATGACAAGTATTTTAAGGGTGTTAAATAAATGGATTTGAAATACTTGTTAGTCAAAGAAGAAGTGGAAAAATATAAAGTGTCAATTGAGATATTGGAACTGATCTAATGGCAGTGGATCTGTTCATTAAATGATTATTTCCTAAAACATTTACTGGTCATGTTGAAAGGATGAGCATTATAGATAAGTCCTTGTTAGCATAAGATCATGTTATGTATATACATATGTTTGGTTATTTGCTATTATTATTTTGACACTAATGAATTCAATTAAAGTTATGTTTTTGCTTATATATTAGTTGTCACGTTATATTATGTACACACATTTTTTTATTGTGATGACAAATTATTTTTTAAGAAAACATCAAAGTTGAGAATCACATTGGTTCTTAATTACAGTTGTTTTGAAATGACTTGATTGTGTGATACATGGAAGGAATCATGTCGTTAGATGACTTGTGCCATTATGATCCCATCATTTCAATTCGTTCAGGTTTGATGACTTGATAGATTCAATATATGGTGCACACTTATATTGTTGGATCATCAAGTCGTAATATGGGCCAAGTGGGAGATTGTTAGATTAATTTAACAATCATAAAATTGTAGCCCATATTACTTGTGTTGATTATAATATAAGGTGGGCCCAAGATAATGGTTATTGGGCTTGTAGAGAATATGAGCGTCAATAGGGTTTTATTATAATTAATAAAAACTCTTCCCTCTCCCTTGTTGTAAGTTGACAGTTACCAAAAACAATTAAATGTACGTTTTTACACCATTGGAAAAAAAAGAAGCACAAAGAAGGAGAGATTAGATAAACTCTTTGCATAGAGAACCAAAGGGTGTAAAGATCTATTATTATAGACACAAATTAAACCTGGACCAAAGTTAGTATTTCTTTCTCTCTCTTATAGTATGAACCATAATTGAATGGGTTAAATTGATTGCATTATATATGATCTTGGCAAAATTATAGACTTCATATATTATTTAGAATATTATTGTTTAAATCTATAATATTGCGATAATATGATTAACTATTGTTATTGGTGTGGATTTTTGCAAAAAAAGGAATTCTTTTATATTCTTTTCTCTAAGAAAATCCCTTCTTCTTCTTCCTCTACTTTGTGGTTCTTTCTTTCATGATGAATAGTCAAATACGAGCTCTTAAGTGTTGTAGTTAGGGAGAAAGCTACATGCAAACAGAACAAATCTCGAAGAAGGATGGACAAATTATATGGAACCCTTAAATTTTTTTGTTTTTGGATCTTGGCTGCATAGTATACATATATAGTATAAGATCCTCAAAAAAATTAATAAGTGATGTCATCTATTCTTTTTTTTAAACTGGGGGTTAATAGAGATGTTAAGTTGGAATTTTATTTATACATTTGTAAAATGTTAATTTCTTTTTTGTATGTGTTGAAACGTTAGCTTCTAAATTAAATTTTCTTGTAGTCCAATTTGACCCTTTTGTTACAATGATTATGCAAATTCATTAAATTGTTACTTTTTATATTCCTTATGTCATGTTAGTAACTGACATGTACATATATTTGCTACATAGTTATTGAGAAGCATAACAAACAATAAATATTTTTAGTTTCTTGTCTCTTATGAAAATTTTCTTTTATGATAACTTTCTCTCTTTTCTTACCCAAAGTTTATGAAATTTGTCATTCCTAACAATTACACTACTTACGTATCTCTGCAGAAACATCACCATAGTATAAGGTACTGAGGGGCAAGATGTTAAATACTGGAGGAAAATTTTCATAATCAACTCAAAAAAATGTATAGGAGGTGTTAAAAGGTTAGGTTCAAGCCAAAATGTCATCCCTCCTAGGAATTACATGAGATGTTTTAATGTTAGTAACAAGTGCATACATATAACATAATTATGTTTCATTGTTGACAAGGAAGGTCAATTCACGACCTGTTTAGTCAAAGAATAAAACACGTACTCTACACATACATGAGCCAGTCATATGGAGTTTCCATTATTTGATGGGATAGAGCTTAGTAGCTAGGTGTTTTCAGGCAATGTTTTCATAAATCATATTCTGATTGACATGAAGGTAACTATAGTGAGTGTCCATATGGTAGGAGCCACTGTTGAATGACATTAACTATTCCTCAGGCATAGGGTGACGTTGGATGAACTGTTATGGTCTTACTCAACAGTTCAAAGATGAGACATTTGAGGATCGCATTAGAAATTTCAAGGCGTTGCAGCAAATGGGGAGCATGTGGGACTACTACATGTTGGATAGGTTACCCCTAAAATTATTTAACTTTAAAACATTATAACAAGCCTACACCTTAGCTAAGAAGAAAGAGGCCATAGCCATTATTTTTTTCCCTAACCCCAGCTTCTATAACAACTACCTATTCCCTTCCAACTACAAATTACTAAAATGGAATCTTACCTACACCTTCAAGACACTACCTATACCAATACCCCACAAACCTTCCTTGAAATGATATAGGTAACTCAACAGTAAAGAGTTCCAAAAAAAAAGGACTAAAGGATTATTTTTAGTGTCACAAAAAATACAATCCTGACGATAGATGAAAAACAATGGAATATGTTCCTTGTGGAAGATAATAACTTGGAACTGATGTTGAAAGGGGAAATTGAGAAGACTTTAACAAATCCATATATTTTGTCTTTACGAGGTATGTTGGAACCTCTATATGGAATTTTCAACAAATGACAATATTAGGAGTACACAAGGGAGGACCCATACACATACTCATCAACAATGGTAGCACCCATAATTTTATGAATGCCTCGTTGATAAAGAAGGGGTCTTATGAGTATTCTCCTATGAAACATCTTAAGGTTACAATAGGAGGGGGTCCTCGATTAACTTGTGAGGGACTTTGCAAGAACTTAGAGTGGTAAATGCAAGGGGATAACTTCTCCTCTGATGCCTTAGTACTACCATTCGAAGGATGTGATTTAGTCTTGGGAGTTCAATGGCTCTGGAGCCTTAATAAAATTTTATAAAACTTTGGTAAACAAGTAATGACATTCATTTGGAAGGGGGGAATGTCTAAATTAAGTATGATCCTATTAGCCAACCTAAATCTATCACTCCTAAGAAATTCACGAAATTATTATCCAAACCCTAGTGCTAAGACTCACCTATTCCCTATATCAACAACTATAAGAGCTTAAATCGAAGATCACACTTTTAAAGAAAACCAACAACAAACTTTGACATGTCTCTTAGTTTAGTTTAGCCCACTATTTCTGAACCCAAGGGATTGTCTCCTTCTCACTCTCATGATCATAAAACCCCCCTCATGGAGGGAGTGGAACTGATCAATATAAGGCCTTACATATATGGGAGATTATAGAAGAGCATAATAGAAGACCTCGTAAGGAACCTCATGAACCAGGGAGTAATCCAACAAAGCCACATCCTCTTTTCCTCGCTAGTTATTTTAGTTAGAAAGAAGGATAGCTTTTGACAATTATGTGTTGATTACCATGACCTAAATAAGAACATCATCAAATATAGGTTCCCTATTCCCATTCTCAAAGAACTTCTTAATGAACCTCATAGAGCCTCTTTATTCTCTAAGTTGGATCTCTAATCCAATTATCATTATATGAGAATGCACTTCATGTTTGTCCATAAAACAACCTTTCGAACTCATGAGGGGCATTACGAGCTCCTAATAATGCCCTTTGGGTTTACTAATGTTCCACTTACATTCCAAGGATTAATGAATGAGTTGTTCAAGGGCACTTAAGGTGTTTCATGTTGGTTTTCTTTGATAATATTTTGGATTATAGCAAAACATTTGAATATCATGTTAAACATTTAAAGATCACAATAGGAATTATAAAGAGTAACCAACTTCTCCTTCGAGGACACAAATGTAACTTTGAGGCTTAAGGTGGAGTATTTAGAGCATGTTATTTCGGGTTTTGAAGTTGCGACTATCCTAAAGAATGTAAAAACTATTTTTAAACTGCCAACTCCCACTAATGGTATATAATTCAAAGGTTTTTTTAGACTAGTTGGTTACCATAACGGTTTATCAAGTGATTTAGTATCCTCAACAAGATTTTAACTTAGTTGCTAAAAAAGAATATGTTTAAATGGAATAATGATGATTTGATGAAGTGAATTGGAGGTTTAGGTTGGTTTGTTGTAAAGGGAGTAAATTAATTATGGAATATGTAATGGAAAGATTTGGGAGTGGTGTTGTTTGTAGATTACACGAAACAATAGGAGTTTGTAGTTTCAAGTAAAAAAACGGTTTGTTAAGGTATAAGCTAGTTTATAGGGTAGGAGTAGTGTATTTGAGAAGTTGGTATTTGGGATTGTCTTCATTACTACGAAAATAAAACCTTACAAGCCTATATATAGGCAAACTACACTGACATAAAAAGTCAATTTCACAATCATAGAGACTTCTAGCCTTTTCTAGTTTTCAGACTACATTACATTATCTAGAGATTTCTTTATATTTCCAAATCATTCTAGAATTTATTTAGATTATTATAAATAATTTATTCTAGAATTTTCTAAAATGAGCATTATATTTTATCACTCCTCCTTAATGCTCATTTGTGCGACTCCAAGTACTTCTCTTAGAAACTTAAACTTGGCTCGTGGTAGTGCTTTTGTAAAGTTGTCTGTTACTTGCTCTTCTGTATTGCAGTAGTTTAACTTGATCTCTTTTCTCACGGTAACTTCTCTTAGGAAATGGTATTTGATTGCTATGTGCTTTGACCTACTATGATATACCAGACTTTTGCCAAAGCAATATATACCAGATTTTTTGCCAAAGCAATAGTTGACTTGTTGTCGCAGAATATTTTGGTTGCTCTTTTTTATTGTTCTCACATGTCTTCTAATATTCTTTGCAACCAAATTGCTTGATTAGTTGTTACTGTCGCGACGATATATTCAGCTTTTGCTGACAATTATGCAACTATGTCTTGCTTCTTTGAGGACCATGAGAAATATCCTGAGCCAAGTATGAATGCGTATCCGGATGTGCTCTTCACGTCATATATTGAACTAGCCCAGTCACTATTGGTGTAGCCAATTAGTCTTGAGTCGTCAGTTGGCTTTTACCATATTCCGTAGTTGGTTGTGCCTCGTAGGTACCTTAAAATTCTTTTTACAGCACTATAGTTTACTTGACTTGGACTTTGCATGAACGTCGATAGTAGGCTTGTAGCATACATGATGTTCGGTCTACTAGCCGTTAAGTAGAGTAGGCTTCCTATCAGACTTCAATATGTTGAGGCGTCTACTTTGTCTGAACCATCTTTTTGTTAAGTCAAGAGGACTTTACGATGATTAATTTTGATGACAATCAAATAATAATAATCTTAGAAACAAAAGAACGTCTTTGACAAGTGTGTTAAGTGTGCAGATGCAAAAAACAGAATATAGACGAAGAAGGTAACGCACACGCAAAGACAATATAGACGCAGACGCAAACATAGACGCAAAGTCAATATAAACGCAAAGTCGAAATACAGACGCAAATACAACGCAGACGCAGACGCAAAGTCGACGCAGACGCAAAGACATAGCTGATAACACGAAGACACATTAGCACGTCAGAATAGCTATTTGGTCAGAGTTAGTTACAGAACTCAACTAAATGATGGTTATCAAGAATCAAGAAGCAGTTATCAAAGATCAAGAAGCAGCTAGAGACGAAGGCTATAAATACTAGTCGCAGTTGAAGATGTTACAATCTTAGAAAAATTTAGAGAAAATTCTTACAAATCTTACGATTTAGAATACAGAGATCTTTGAGCATTCAGTGCTTACTTAGAATAGAGCAAACCCTACTGTAACAAAAGCTCAATCTTTTTCTAGTGAGAGAAAGAAAAGGCTGATAGCCTGAAGAGGCTAAGATAGTTGAAAGAATACTTTGTAAGAGACCTGAAGAGGCTCTAGAAGGTAAGAAAGAATACTTGTAATCGTTTGGAGAATAGTGAAACACTCAGACGAACTCTGAGGACTGGACGTAGCCCACGGTTTGGGGTGAACTAGTATAAAAATCGCAATGTCTATTCTCTACACTTTACTTCAGTTTATTTTGTTATTAAATAATTATATAGAAGTAATTTGCGATTTAACTAATAATTTTCATATAAATCTTGTGATATCCTTTTAACAAGAAAGAGAAATTCTTTACAAGATTTTATATTCAAAAAAGGAGGATACACCATTCAACTCCCCTTCTTGTGTAACGATTTTCTTGAATATAAAGTTTATACTAACGTGTGATTTACTTCAATTGGTATTAGAGCTCGATTTCCTAGAACCACCTTTACAAAGTGAGGAAAAAGATCCATGGCAGAATCACATATTTTTATAGCTGAAGGTGCCTCCGTCACAAGACCTCCTGCGTTCAATGGTGAAGATTATCATTATTGGAAGGACAGGATGTGGCTCTTCATAGAATCCACACACATTGATCTTTGGGATATCATTGAGTATAGACATACGAACCAGTAGATGATAAAGGAAATGTCATTCCTCGTAACAGATAGATAGCTGATCACAAAGCTAGATTTCAATTAAATTCAAAGGCCAAGTTCTTTCTGAGTTGTGCGTTGAGCAGAAGTGAATATGATAAAGTTCATGGATGTGAGACTGTGGGACACTCTATCCATCGCATATGAAGGCACAAACTAGGTGAAAGAGTCCAAGATAAGTATTCTTATACACCAGTATGAGCTGTTTAAAATACAGGAAGATGAGTCTGTTGATCAGGTGTTTGGACAATTTCAAACTATAGTTAATGGACTTAAAGCTCTTAGGAGAATCTACGATAATCAAGACCATGTGAGGAAGATTCTCAGAAAGTCTGCCAAGAAGATGGAGACCTAAAGTCACAGCTATACAAGAAGCCAAGGACTTGAGAAAACTAAAGCTAGATGAATTGCTTAGTTCTTTGAAGATATATGAAGTTGAGCTGGATGCTGAAGACAAACCTAAGAGAGACAAATCCATAGCATTAAAGGCTGGTCAGAAAAATCACAAGACTCGAAGAAATAAAAGTTCTTCATCAAAGGCATTAAAGATCAAAGAAGTTAAGAAAAATGATACCAGTGAGTCTGATCATGATTCAAATGAAGATGATGACGAGTTATCCTTAATTTCAAGGAAGATCAGAAGGATGTGAAAAAAAAGAGCAAAAGGAAACAAAAATTTTTCTTTTAAGAAAAATACCAAAGAAGACGTCAAGAATGAGAAGACCTCCATCATTTGCTATGAGTGCGACAAACCAGGACACTACAAGTCTAAATGTCCGTTACTGAAAAGAGAACCAAAGAAAAATAGAGGAAATAAAAAGAGTATGATGGCAACTTGGGAAGACTTAGATTCATCTGAATCTAATTCGGATTCAAAAGCATCAGAACAAGCAAATATATGCTTGGTAGTCGAAGAAGAAGGCGACGAGGAGGTAACTTCTAACTTTAATGAACTTCAAGATGCATACTTAGAATTGTTAGAAGATTCACATATTATACTGAAACAGTATAGATCTCTAAAAAGAAAGTTTGTCGAAAACTTGAG
>JANQBM010000006.1:7296758-7309416 GCA_025594535.1 Erythroxylum domingense | reverse complement strand
AAATTCATGACTTTTATTAATGACTAAATTAGGTGGACATGTAGGCAAGTGACATGTGTCACTTGCCACATGTCACACTCTCATTGACTCTCTTCATTTTCTTCTCAATTCAATTTTAATTTTTCTCCAAAATTCTAATGGCTTAATTCAAAAATTCCTAAATTCATATGTCTAAGTTTCCAGTGCCATTGGATAGTCATTTCCACAACTGGTAATCCCTTAATCTGCCACTTGGCAGTTTTCTTGGTCCAGAAACGACCCCGAAAAATTCTCAAAAAATATCTAAAATTCTATAAAAATCAGAAAACCACTATAACTCTCTCCAATACAATTTTTATACACACAAAGCATATTTTTTTCACAATTCACATTTATTCACAATTAACCGGGAAATGTCATGAATTCATGTCCAGTTATTTTTCATGTGCAAAAATCATTATTCCCATGTATATGTATATTATATAATGCATGAGCTTGAGATGTGTTTTCCTAATTTCTCCGATTGATTTCACGTGTACTAGTTTCTATGGTTCAACCCTTTATATAGGAACAGGATGTTACACCTATAATATTGGTTTTGGAGCAGTGCTAAGTAGGAAGCACATCATGTAGCATTTGTAATTAAAACACTCTACAACAAGGTTTGTCTACATACGAAAGGGAATTTCTCATAGTCATCATAGCAATCAAGTGCTAACATCAATACCTTAATGGAAGACCCTTCATTATCTATACAAAACACAAAAGCCTAAAGTTCATAGTGGAGCAGCGGATGCATACACCCTCTAGTAAATATATCTTCCCACATTATTATTCTACAATTTTGAGATCAAGTATAAGAGGAGTAGGGAAAATCTTGTCATTGATGTCATATCCCAAATATCTTGCTTTCAGCTTTGTGCTTTAGTTCTCTCTTCAAAACAGATTGATCTATGGAAGAAATAAGTAGCAACTAAGAGGCTGATCCCACTACTAATGACTTGATAAGAAAATTGCCTTAAGGGAGCATGAGTTTGAGCTTTTATCAATGGGTAGATGGAATCCTAAGGTGGAAGGGACAAGTTGTGATCATATATGACATTGACCTAAAAACACATAGTATTTATGGTGTATGAAGGGTCCATTGAAGGGCACTCCAATATTATATGAACCACCAAGAAGTTACATACCTTATTTCACTAGAAGGATGTTCAAATAGATGTTAGGAATTATGTTAAAAGTTGTTATATTTGTTAACTCAACAAGTATGAGACCGCACCACCTACGAGATTTCTATAACCACTCCCTATTCCTAGAGGGTGTTAGATAAACATCTATATCGATTTCATTGAGGTCTTTCCCATCTTAAATCATTATTTAGTGATGCTAGTAATTGTTGATATGATTGGTAAGTATGCACATGTTTTAGCTTAAAAACCCTTATTCAGCAAAGGTAATGAACAATGTCTTTCTCTTTAATGTATTTAAGTTACACAACATACCCACGATCATTAAGGTTGATCGTGACACTATAGCGATCATTAAGGTTGATCGTGACACTATGTTCTTAAGTCAATTCTAGTAAGAGTTCTACAAGATACAAGGAGTATTCGCATATACTTATCATCCCCAAACTAATGGCCAACCACAAGTCCTTAATCACTCCTTGGAAACCTACCTCAGATGTATGACAAGTGATTTTCCCAATAAGTGGTTTAAGTGGATTTAATTGGCAAAATGATGGTATAACATTACCACTTACGCGCTAGATGTAAAAATGTGTAAAGCTCCCACTCCTCCATCAATATTACTCCCTTCGAAATGTTGTATGGCTAACCCCTTCTGATACATGTCCCCTATTTAGCCAAAGACTTCAAACTAACGATAGTTGATAACCTTTTGCAAGATAGGGAGGCACTTGCACAGATAATCAAGTTTCATTTGTAAAGAGCTTGAGAAACAATGTGCCAATAAACAAATAATGAATGTATTGAGACAGAATTCAGCATAGAGGACATGATATTTGTTAAATTTCAATCATATAGGCAAGAGTCATCAGCTAAAAGATCCAACCAAAAGTTATCCTCTCAATTTTATGGTCCCTTTAGAATTATAGACAAAGTGCGATCGACCGCCTATAAGCTCAAACTCTCACTGGAGGTCCTTATACACAATATTTCCATGTGTTGCAGTTAAAAAGACATACACCCTTAACCATGGCAGCCTTCCCAATTCTCTCGTGTGAATTAAGTGACAAAGAAAGGATACTAGTTGCCATCCTGGAGAGGAGAATAATTAAGAGGCATAACAAGTTCGTCACCCAAATTCGCATGAAGTTGTCAAGACTCGTGAAGCAAGTCACTAGTCCTTGCTAACTGTAGTTATTGAAGGTCGAGTAGTAGACAGGTGAGGCCCATTTGAGAATTCTTGATTAACCTACAGCATTGCTACCGACAATGTGGACAAGGTTCTTTAAAGGAGATGAAGTTGGTACAAGTTACAATGATTGAGGAAGATGATTACCCTAAGAGCTCATTAAAATTGTAAAATGATGTTGTATATATTATAATAATGAATATGCAATTAAGTTGTTACCATTGCCGTTTTACTTTTTATGTTTCTTATGTTAGAACGTATATATTTGTCATTGTTGGGGAATAAGAAGTATAATAGACAACAAATATTTTCTTAGTTGATTCTGTCTTTTCATATCTTTTCTCTCGCGAATTTGTTCTTTTTCCTTGCAACATTCTCTCTTTCCATACCCAAATCTTCCGGAACTTCTCATCCTTATCAGAAAACTATGTGATCACAAAGTTCCATCCTCTTTAGTCAATGTCCAATAAAATTAAAGTGGTAGCTACTGGTAACTTTGAAATCTATGGCCCTCTTGACATTGGAATGCGTAGAAAAGTTCAGTTCGAGCAATGGACTCGTAGTCGTAGGTTGACAACCTTTGGAAATTACTGGGGATGTGTGACAATCTCTTTGGAAATTATCATTTAAAGAGTAGCAGCGTTACATTAATTGTCTATCAACATCAATTGACAAATCATGTGACAAATGGAATCCACTCACTTGCCTATCACTATATTTTTTTCCCTCCGATTTTTCCCTTGCTTTCTGTAATTCTTTGCCCATGACAAATCTCCAAGGTTTGATTCATTAATATTTACAAATATAAGCTTCTAACGGGTGTCTTGGGAAATTCCCTATACCAGCTTTTAAAAAACAGCTGGGAATTCCAGTATCGTGTCTCCGTGGCTGGGATTCTAAAATACCAAGCATTTGCTCTTCTTTGTTAACAGCTTTAATCAATTTTTGAGGGATTTGGTGCAGCTGTTGGCTGACCATCTTTCTTATCCTTGGTGGCAGAAGAAGTCCCGCCTCCATTCCGGCTAGAAGCCAATTCCTTGGACTCTACGGGGAAAGGAGATGAAGGTATTTCCTCCTCAATTGGAAGTGTTCGTTTTGAGCCATCTAGAGCAACACCGAGAACAATATTCTCTTCCAGTGGAGGCCTGCCCACCGATGTCGATGCCACAGACCTCTCAGCATCCTGTTTATCGTGAGAAATGACTGAAGGAATATCACTCCTATCATTACTAGATTCTGAATTAGTAAGTGATGACTTCTCAGCTGTTCCTCCTGAAGTTAATTCTTCGGTGTTCAGCTGCCATGTTCCTGTTGATGCGCTTCCACCAGTACACTCTGTTTCTGCGTTCTTTAGAACTACATTATCGGGTGCCAAATTGACTTGAGAGTCGGATGTAGGCAATGAAACCTTAGAATTTTTCCTGGTGTTGGAAGCAGAAGTTTCTCTTTTTGAGTCAACATTTGGAGTTGAACTAGGTTTGGCATCTCCTTTCGGATCAGAAGATAAGAGTTCAACCTCATCTTTTTCATCAGTTGTTCTTGTTGAACGACTTGAAGCTTTAACCTTATCATCACCATTGATTTTATAAGAGGGCTCGATCAGCAATAAAGGACGGTTCACAGCCGCTCTGGAGCGATTAAAAATGGTGTCAGCATATACAGTATTGTCCAAATCAGGCTCACTGTATACTTTCTGGATTGTTCGAATAGGCGTGGCAAGCCGGGCTCGGTGATGACTTGCAACTCTGAGAAGATCCATAAGAACTGCTTCCTGTTCATTCCAATTGTTATAACAAATTATTAAAACTTTTAAAATGCGATAATGCGGGTAAATCATTAAGATCCAAATAGTACGAGTCAAACATGATGCAAAAGGATCCGCCAGATCTATGAAAGAGGTAAGAACTAAATACATATAATTAAAGAGCACGAGTAAATGTGATTTCACTTTCCAATTCTCTGAGTCTCACCACTAGTTTGCAAGAATTTTACAGTCCAAGAACGGTTTTCAATTTAAATTTCTTTTGGTCCATTCAGGTTTTAGGACACCCTATCAATGATACAAAGGCTCTAACTCTAAAGATTTACCTACAAAAAGGATCAAGTACAATAACTTACCTTTACACACATATATTCTTCAAAATGTGAGGTTTTGACAAAGCATGAGATCAAAATCTGCGAAATCAACAAACAAGCAACACATCATCACGAGGAGAGAAGTGAATGGCTAAAGAGACTCCTTATTTCCTATGAAGTTGAATAAACTGTATCACGGACCAAAAAGTGGAAGACGCAAAACCTAGTAAGAATGGCAAGCAGGTAACTGAAACATAGTAAGGTTCGAAGGTCAAACAAATATTGCACCCAGCAACTTGATCCAAAAAAGGAATAAACATATTTGTTTTCATACATGTTTTAAATTTTTTATTTTTTTTTCATATTCGGTAAAAAAAAACTGTTAGTTTAAATTTATGATTTTTATTTTTAGTTTTAGTTTCTTCCTGTTTTAATAAATTATGAAGGTCATAAAAAATGACTTTTGTTTTCTGTTTCTTTTCTTTTCAGATTTACTATCACGTAAATATAAATTATTTAATAATAACTATTAGTAAAAATCATAAATAATTTAATTCAATATTATATATTTAATTATTTAACATTAATTATTAATAATTTAATCTAACTTTCATTTTAATTTAAATTTTAAGTTTTGAAAATAAAAAAATATTAAATTGATAATTACTAATAAATATATTTTAAATTTAAAATATCTTCAAAATGTATAAATTGTAAATAAAATTTGTTTAATAATTAAAATTTTATTTAAAATAAATATTAATTTATAAATAAATAGTTAAATATTAAGTTATTTATTTTAATAAAATATAATAATTTTTCATTGATAATTTTCAATAAATATTATATAAAATATTTATTTTATTTATTTGTTTATAAAAATAATTTACCTTCAAATTTTATATAATATGTAATTATTTGACACTATTTGAAAGAAAAACAAAAAATAAGAAATAAAAACTAAAAACTAAAAATCACAATAGAAAAATAAAAGTGAAACTAAATGACGTCTTTTGGTTGTTCAGAGATTTAGAAAAAAAAGAAACTTCAAGCAAAGATGCAAATAATCAACCAATTACGATTATTCCAGACCATCTCCAGGAACATCACTCCTCAAATTTCCTTTTCAATTTTCACAAGACAGCAAATTTTGATAAAAATTTCAGACCATCTCCAGGAATCTCTATTTATCTTCATATTTCCCGTTGCAGGGACTTCATGCCAGATTCACAAATTGCATAACAGAGCAAATAATGAAATTAAAGCTTTACCATAAGAGCCTGATTCTCTGGATTGATGTTTTCCAAGAAAACTCTTCTGTGCAATCTTTGCTGCTCTATCAGAGGGTTTTTTGCTAAAACCTTGCGCATATCAGCAACAATGTTCTGCACAAAGGTAAACCCAGACCTAACGTCTTAATTGAGATATGGTAAAGTACATATTTGCTTAACAGACAAGTGAGCATCTCACGTTGATTTTGTTCGCATCCAAATGACTGATGGCAAGATGGGTCTTGATGCGCCAATGAGATTTCTGGCTAAGATTTCTAACAACACTCACAGAAAACTTATGGTTTGGAATATGAACTGCTTCACGATCATCACCTCTTATAACTGTTGGAGACCACCAGCCCACTTGCTGGAACAATGCAAAATCCAATACTTAGATGGGAAAAAGGAGAAAATGTCAAGGGACCTAATCAATTTCTCATCTGTTCTAATGAACATTCAGTTCACTAGCCCCCAGATTCACATGGAGCCACAGGAAATTTAATGCAAGATAATTAGTGACCATATTATGGGAGCATTGTTTCATAATTTTTGCTAGCTTGCCAGAATTATACTCTATTTCTTTTTGTCATTATTAGAGAAAGAAGAAAAACGAACCTCAACAGTACCAGATACTTCATACCCTTCAATCTTTGTTTGAATCCAGTCATTCAATACAAATGGCCGTGTTGTATGGATCATTATGCTTGAGAGGAAATTTGTGAATATCTGAATGAACAAACAGTGTCTCAGTTGAAAATGCACTTAATCATGAATATTTAGAGAAATTCAAGGAAGACTGGATTGACCTGAGGCTATGAAAATAAAATATTTTACATAAACAATGTGCACAGCAAAGTCAAAATATACCTCCCGACCAGCAAGGGTTAGCAATACTGTTCCCAGACCCCCAGCTGTTAGCCACTTTTGGGTGGAGAAACCCAAAAGTTCCATAAACAATGATACAGCGGCAACCCAAACAGCAGTATAAACAGCTTTTCCAGCAAAACTAATGCCCATCTGCCAAAGGAACACATTGCAGATCTGAGCCACATTTCAGATATAGTAAAACAAGATAACAAAAGACAAATCTAACTGATGCCATCATAATTCACAAAACTTAATAATTTAACATGAAAATACACGCATCCAAAGGGTAATTAGACACAAAAGATCAGCTCAATAGGTTGCCACACAGTAGAGCCACCACCAGTGGTCTACGTAAATCCTACAAGAGCATGCAATAGAAGAGATCAAGGCTCCACACCTATAGAGGAGTGATTGGTTCCTATTCACCACATAAAGGAGATAAAAATGTCCAACTCAGGTTTCCGCATAGTAGGTAAAAAAGAGCTTAGTTGTAGAATTAGTTTCTTCAAGCACATTAAAATAAGTATATACGTAATTCTTACGCATACATAACTTGGATCTCATCATCATCATCACCCAGTTTGAAATCCCGCAATGAAGCGGTGTCTGGGGAGGTCTGATAGTACGCAGCCTTACCCCTACATAGTAAAGAGGCTGTTTCCGATAGACCCATATGCAGATGCGACAATAAAAAGTGATGCAGATGAAAACTAAAATGTTAAGAGTGGAGGTAAATATAATTAAATAAGTACATAAAGAAATAAAATAAAACAAAACTAAATAAAATAGCTACAAATAATACAAATAATGCAAATAATAAATACATAAATAAATAGGGTTAAAAGATTAAAAACGTTAAAAAAAACTATGCAAATGTGACAAGAATATTTTAGAAAATAATTATATAAATAAAAATGTGATAAAATAACTAGATACATAATAAATAAATAAGTAGGATAAAGCTTTAATCCTAAACACTAAATCCTAAATCTTAATATCTAAGCCCTAGGCTTTAAACTACAAAAACTAAAACTTAAAACCTAAACTATAAAACTCTAAACCATAAATCGTAAACTAAAAAATAAAACCCAACACTAAACTTGGATCTCATTGTTAGAAAAACATGTGGCCAATGATTCACAAAATCAAGTCGTCCAACATTGAAAGTAAAAATTTTCTTTCCAATCTTAAAATACTGACTTCGATAAATTTTCTTCCAAGTTTTCACCAATGCAAAATAATTAAACTTTCAATAAAAGTATAGTAGCACCAGTAAGAACATAAAAAGTATAATTACAGACTTCAAAAGTCATGGAAGCATACATTTCTTGCATTTTCAGAATCATTTGCATCAGAGAAGAACTTTTGTGCCTCTTCAATCAAGCTGCAAGCAGAAGACAGAAGTCATACTTAAAATCACAATGCAGGATTAGTCATCAAAATTGTCAGAAAACTCAAACTGACAATCAAGCACAAAAATATGACTGAAGTGCTACATGGAACTGAGCATAAAAGATACAAGCACAATCAACAAGCATAAACCAATATAAAAGGCAAAACAAACAAACAATCAGCCTTTGCTGAGAACTAAAACAACTGGGAAGTAAAAGGGATAAGCACCAATATAATATAGATTACTCCATAAAGGAAATAAGGATCCCAAAATGATTGTTAATGAATCAATAATATGCAAGTGACCAAAAGAATGCATAGATTGCAAAAGTTGTGAGGACAGCATTTCGTTTTTTTTTTTTTTTTTTTGCGAAGTGAGGACAGCATATAGTTGCAATATGCTGCATAGTAAAGAAGAAAGTTGAACGTTGCCAAAACAAGGCAATTCAGTGTTCACCAGATCAACTTAATTATTTTCATAAAGAAGGGACAATCCCTGACTAGGGATGGCAAAAGGGCTTGGACTCGGATTGAACTCGACGGACAAAATCCGATTTGTCCAAGCTTTAGGTCTGGCTTGGGCCTATGGGCTTCAGCCCAAAAAATCCCAAAACCCTATCATGAATGGGTTTTTCAGTCCAGCTCAGGGAGGCATAAAAATTTTCAAGCCGGGGCCTGGCTCATCACCAACCCTATCCCTGGCTGTTAACCTACCGAACAGTAACAACCAAT
Source organism: Erythroxylum domingense (assembly GCA_025594535.1). Lineage (NCBI taxonomy): Eukaryota > Viridiplantae > Streptophyta > Magnoliopsida > Malpighiales > Erythroxylaceae > Erythroxylum > Erythroxylum domingense. The sequence goes on along the minus strand of JANQBM010000006.1, from coordinate 7,300,723 downwards.
TTCAATTTACCACTTCTATATAACAGACAAAATTGACAAAACAACTACCTTGACAAACAAGAGGCAAATGCCAATACAGTTGACAATGATCGCACAAAACTGAGAACCCGTTGTTTCACAGCCTGGCTTGCTTGTGATGGGAGAATTACTGGATCCAATACTCTGATATATTAGCAGCTACAGTTAGAACTAATCAAACAGTTGGAGATAGATATCTGGTAAAATGTACGCCAATACCTGCAGATCAGTGTGGCTCCACTCCAAAGCAGTAAAGGCTGAAGATAAGATGTGACGACATAATTTGTATTGCTTCTTTTCCAACTATTATCAGATTTCTGCATCATCAGAAGAATAAATGGGAGATCAAGAAGTTTGAGGAGCTAATAAGAAATTATTTTAGAAAGGCAAACTATGTGTATTAATACATACATGGAGAAAAACCATTCTACCCAATCGTATAAGTGGGACAAGACCCCATACAGAAAAAGCAATGATGCTCAGTGCAGGAATCAATTTCACCACAAGAGGACTTCCTTGTACAGCATTGTAGGTCCTAGGACATGCATCACAACAGATGAGTATTAATATCGGATTCATGCATCCAATGAAGAAAGGGCGAAGATGACAAGTTAGCCAAAGAAAAACGAGAAAAAAGAAAATAAGTACAATCACTACTCTGACCACAATAATCTTTGGATGCATCATAGAAATTATAAAGTTCTTAGTCAATGGATATTTAAATGTATTGGCAGATCAAAATTTAAATACATTTATCCTTATCCTTATAACGTGAGAGAATAAAAATTAAAGAATGATAAGAAAGAGGATAGGAAACATTTAAAATTAGATTACTGTGGCACATTTAGAAATTTTGCTTGCAGACTATGACTATTGATACTACTAAACAGTTCAAAGTGGACAAATATCTTCATGCCAAAGTCTACTTAATATGAGACTAAGAAAATTGAGGGTTAATCAGACATACAATAGAGACCTTTAAAATTCAATTAGTAATGTTATCAGGACATGGTTGAAAATTATAAACCCGAACCCATAAATCGTGACTTATGAGTTATGACCCATATAAAATGTAATTTGTCCACTCACTCAAACACCTCAATCTATTACTTATGGGGCTATTGAAGCATTAAACAATCCAATTCATTAAAAGGCATACATTTATAGAACTTATAATCTCAAAGTTGTCTCACTGAAGCATAGCACTACAGGAACAATTTTTCATGTAGATCACAACTTTTGGTATTACTAAAAGGATTTGAGTTGTCCAAATCTTATGGCTAGTAAAATTTAAATTTAAAAGTAGAAGCAAATACAAATGTGAGTATACCTTGTCAGGAAAACAGTAGCAGATTTTAGTATCGGAATCTCATTGCCTCCACCTGGTGTTAGAACAGATTGGCAGACGAAGACATTATATCTTGTAACCACAGGGTTTATTGGGCCCTTGATGCTGCTTAAAATATGAAGACTCCAAGCATCCTGCCGCTAAGATGCAAGGCCCAGTAATTCATAAAGCTCATATAGAAATCACATGCACAGATAAAAGGTGTGAGCAAAAAGCACGATAAGAAAATAGAGTAGCAGATATCTTGAAACAAACCAAGAACAATACCAAGAAAACTATTTTTTAAAATATACAGAACTCTCAAATCAAATAAATATACAGAATAGTCGCTGATAATTAGAAATGTTTATGCATAGATAGAATGACATACCAACCCATGTGATGAGAAATTAATGTTGACCATACTTGCTTTGTCCTTTACAATAACACTCTGTGAAAAACAACTCAATATGAAATAGAGAACAGCGACATGCATATCAAACTCCATAAAGAGAAACAGAGATAAAATGATGGACAACTCACACTACGTTGGCGATTGCACCCATGGATGTTCTGAATCATTAATTCACGAGACAATTTGATGGAAGTTGCATGCGTCATGGTAGGATTCAAAGGAAAGATTCCAATAGGAGGTCAATCTCATACAGCAGTTGAAACCCAATTCCGGCCCAACCCTGTCTTTACTTTTAAAATGTGTTCAGATATTACACAACCAATTCAGAACCTGTAAACGTGATAATTAGACAGGCAGCCACTATAAACCACGCAAGGATTAAAAGAACAAGACAGCACGTGAAAATCAAGAATGACACGGCACTTGACTCCTAACAAATGAAAGCTTTTCCTTTAACTTGGAACAGAATGATTAAACAGGACCTAGTTAAGCTACATCATTAAAAAAACCTTCAATTTTCTTTTACTCTACAGCCTCGACGACTTTCCTGGAAACCTATCTCAAAAGCTTAAGGAAATGAACTCCGATTTAAACTAAACCCTAATTTCCAGAATGCCGAAGGCCTAGCTTCAGGAAGCATCTACCAGAATGAATTGCTGTATAGTTAAACCTAGCTAACCCAGATAAACTTTCCAAGGCTACAAACGGAATCATGGAACCAACAATTATAACCTGTTATAAAGCAAACAGTCGTTTATTTTCCTCATTTTCACAAAGAAAAGCTATGATAAATAAGAATAAACCGTTTCCTTTCACCGAGAAACAAACAGCAAATACTTTCCGAGAAAAATCTGGAGAAAAAGTAACGTGAATAGATTACCTTCTTAAGAGAGAGAATGACAAATTACACCATACATTTCTCAATTGTGAACTGAACGTTTACGGCTTTGAAGGGTTGGCAACATCATCGATGTACTGGATTTACTCTAACGTGCGCCAAAGGTTGAGTCCTCCTCCCTGCACGTGGACCACAAGGATCTTAGAGTTTTGGATTTTCGTTTCAATTATTTTATTATTTCTTTTTTTTGTTGGGATCCCAAATGTGAAGTTTTACGCGGCGCCTTGAGCTTGACGTGTTAGTATTGGTAACGTGCGAGATGTGTGAAGTGCTGATGTTTGGTCTCCGGCTCCGCTGCCCAAAGTGAGAACTCTTTTAACTTTTGAAAGTAAGATAAACGTACTTCTTCCAGCCTTATCATGTTTAAATGGCAAAAAAGTTCAATTTGTTTCCGTAATTGTAAAAGACTGCAGTGGAAACTTACGAGTAAAATAGGTTTGAAACCTTGTATCACTCATTAAGCAGGAAATGAAAGCATTGCTCCAGAACAACGTAGTAACACTTACCATCTTCCGAATACAACAAGAACTGCCCTTGAGAGCATTCAAACATTGGTCCAAGCTAATCCCCAGTCCACCTTTTTACAAAACTAGGAAAGATTTGCCATGCAGACAAAGGTCGAGGATTGAATGGATGAAAGAAGGAGACAGAAACACAACATATTTCCACAAGGTATTTATCTTCGAGAAATCAACAACACAATAGTTTTATTGATGCATAACAATCGAGAGTTGAACTCTCAGCATTCCTTGCTTCATGGGCAATTCGACTACTTTTCAAACCTTTTGCAAACCCTTTCTAAGGCCACTTCTTCCCAATTTTTTCTCAGAGAGCTTATGCAATTTGGAATTACTGCTCAAGATGCTGAATGGTTGACTCAATCTATCTCCAAGTAGGAGATTGAAGACTCTTTGAAGACATTGAATCCTTACAAAGCGTCTAGTTCGAATGAATTTAATCCTTTATTTTTCGACAAGGCCTGGCATCTAATCAACCCTACTGTGATTGATGCAATTCTTGAGTTCTTCAACAAATGAAAGCTATTGACAGAATTTAATATTACTTCCATCACTCTTGTCCCCAAAGCTAGTGAGTATAACTCTTTGAAATAACCTTTTTGTCCAATCGTCGCCTTGGGGTTACTTCAAAAATTTAACAAAGGATTGCATATAGCACAACTTCGGGTCGTTCTCTTTAAGGAACCAAAGGTGAAATTAATTTCCTAAGTTTAACTAAATGCGATGCAAACTAACTATAAAATGGGGTTGATTTTAACAATTACCGCTAAAATTTGCAACGAATGAAAA
>JANQBM010000006.1:7269318-7286582 GCA_025594535.1 Erythroxylum domingense | reverse complement strand
ATAAATTAAATGTAAGGTACAATAATTCAAATAATAATCAAATAATGCTGTAAAGACCAATTATAGTGACAAAAACCCATCCAAATAATATGAAAATATATATGAATAAATGAGTTTGTCACTCTTTCTCGGATTTTTGGCCAATTTCTTATCGTAATATAGTTTATAAAATCATCTCTAAGGTGCTAACTTAAAGACTAAAATGAGTTCTGGGAAACTACACTGACTTATCTCAAGGGGCATTCATTCCAAGTCGTGTTATGGGAGACAATATACTACTATTGCGGGAACTTGTCAAAGCTTATCGTTTTATAAGAGGAAGAACAAACTACTTTTTTAAGGTAGACCTAAGAAAAGACTTGGATAGTGTTGATTGGAATTTTATTCTAAATACCCTTTAGGCCTTGGATTTTCAACAAATATTTATACAATGGATCTCAGAATGTGTCACAACTCTTACTTTTAAAGTATTGGTGAATGGGAAGCCTGGTAAACACTTTAAAAGCTCCAAAGGAATCCGACAAGGTTACTCCTTTCTCCATATCTCTTTGTTGTTGTTATGGAGGTCTTTAACAAAACTCTTAAAGTGAACTAAAGCATTTAAATATCACTCCAAGTGCAAGACTATGAGGACTACAAACTTGAGCTTTGCGGATGATCTAATTCTGTTTTCTAAGGCAGATTAGGCTTCAATCTCTACAATAATAAAGGCCCTGAAAATATTTAGCAATCTCTCTGGTTTGGAAGTAAATTGTATAAAAAGTGGTTTCTTATTGTCTAAATTTGCTTTGGAGTGTGAATCAACTATCCAATCCATCACTGGTTTCAGTTTTCTACCTTTGCAAATCGTTTATTTTAGTAATTTCAAGTTCTAATCCTACTTCTGTTGATTTTTCCCTGCTAGTTGAAAGAATCAAAAGTAAAATTGCATCCTGGAGCTTTAAATCTCTTCCTACATCAGGTAGGATCCAACTCATATCATTTGTACTAAACTACATCAACATATTCTGGTATGCTCATTTGGTTATACCCAGAAAAATAATTAAAATCGTAAAGAAGATCTACAATAACTTTCTATGTTATGGATAGGAGGAATATACCAGGAGGGCTACAATGCAGTGGAATGAAGTTTGTTTACCTGAGAATAAAGGGGGTCTTAGGATTATCTCACTGAAAATGATGAACACAGTACATATGGCAAAAAGACTGGCGATTATTGATTGATAAGCAATTCTTAAGGTGTAAATGGGTTCATGGCATATTCATCAAGGGAGGTAACATCTAGAATGTTAAAATCAAAGCCACTTCTACATCCATTTGGAGAACTATCCTAAAAATAAAAGATATCTTAATATATGAATTTGTCACTCTAATTGGGAATGGTAAACTAATCAGTTTCTAGTTTGACTAGTTGTCTTGTGGCCCTCTAATCAACTTGCAAGAGATGGACTGTCTTAAAACTACTCTCGACCAGAACATCATAGCTGAGGAAGTTCTAAGTGTTAGGAATTTAGACCTCTCAAACCCACACCTAAGGATATTTTATAGTCAAAAAAATAACAAAAAATAGAGAAATAATAACAACACAAGAAATTTACGTGGAAACTCTCAAACCGGAGAAAAACCACAGGCACCGAGAAGAAAATCCACTATGTGAAAAATTCTTACAATCACACAATTTTTCTTCTCACCCAATATCTCAATACACCAATACACCCACAAAGAAATACCCAAAACAAATCCTCCAACTCTTACCTCAAAAGAGAAATTTAACTAGAGTCAAATTTGTCACACAAATCTTTGACTTTGGATTGGTGCACTAACTAAGGAGGTAACACCCTCCTTATATAGTAAAGTGCCTTGCCCCAATTGTTTTCCCCAACCAATATGGGACAACTAAAGGAGTCAAACTCAACAATCTCCACCTTGGCGACTTTGGTTGATCCCACAACCACACTCTACCTTATTGCAGATCTCTTGAAAATAACATAACTCTCAATGTAGAGAATTATCATGCTTCACAGCATCATGCTCCACCATAAAAGCATACCCACTCAGAATAAACCAATTCCAAGCCTTTCACTTTGGTACATGTCGAAAATAACCTTGCTGAAAAAAATTATAGTGCAACTCCCATGTTTGGATTTCCTGGAAGTTCATCAGCCATCGACATAAATTCCACCACACACCTTGCATCAATGTCAAACCAATGCCCGTGTGCAAACTTGTGGACCCACTAACAGTAACACATCTTCTATCATAGCAACTTTGGGATTAGCGACATGCCATGAGGATGTACATGGCCCCTTTTAGAGAACAAAATCATCCATGGAGACAATGTTAGCGACATTGTCAGTCTCTCCATTAACTGACCCAAAGCCTCTTGCCGAACTCACTCCACCTCTTGGACAATTTTTCTTCACGTGCCCAGATTGTCCACACGTCCAGCATATTATATTTTTCTTCATGGAGTTCTTCTTCTTATATCCAGCTACCACTAGAGCTGAGTCTTCAGGAGGAACATTTCTTCCACCACCCAGTCTTCTCTCTTCTGAAAAGATTTTTCCGGTAACTTCAGAAAGAATTATCTTTTCCTTCCCATGAATCAAAATAGGTTTCATGTGTTCATAGGAAGGTGGAAGAGACCAAATGAGTCTCAAAGCTTGATCCTCATCATCTATATGAACTCCAATTGCCTCTAGTTCAGAGACGATCCCATTGAGAACACTTAAATGATCTGAAATTGTAGTACCTTCCCTCATCCGCAGTGTATAAAACTGCTCTTTGAGGTACACTCGATTTGAGACACCCTTTGTTTGATACAACTCCTCGAGCTTTTCCCAGAGCTCATTTGCCGTAAATATTCTATGCACATTCGCAAGGACATTCTTGGCCAAACACAGTCGTATCCCACTTGCCGCTCTCAAATCCAGATCCTCCCAATCTTCATCTCTCATACTAGATTTGTCCGTACTAGCCATTTTGCCAGTGTCACTAATAGTAGTGCTGATATCAGGGATTTGTCTACCTTTCAATACCTTGTGTAATCCTGACTGAATTAAATTGTCCCTAACTTGCACTTGCCACAAGCCAAAATTGATTCTCCCGTCGAATTTCTCCACCTCAAATTTGATAGGATTCGAAACCCTATTTCCTAACATTTTTTTGTGCTCTTCTGTCTTAATGAATTTTACCGTAGAAATGAACAGTACATCAGGTAGGTTCCCAGGAAAGAGAGGTGGGTCACAACGGACACACTTAAATACCAAGTCTTTCCTTAGCCAAAACTTTCCTAGACATGTACTTCCACACTACCACACCAAAGCTTCACCGCACCAAATGAACATTTCTCAAAAAACTCTTTTCTGATGTGGAAGATCAGTCAAAACTGCGATTACAGAGCATACTCAGAATTCTAAGAAAAAACACATCTTGGCTCTGATACCAATTCTTGGGAATTTAGACCTCCCAAACCCATACCTAATGATTTTTTATAGTCAAAAAATTAACAGAAAATAGAAAAATAATAACAACACAAGAAATTTACGTGGAAACTCCCAAACTGGAGAAAAACCACGGACACCGAGAAGAAAATTCACTATGTGAAAAATTCTTACAATCACACAATTTTTCTTCTCACCCAATATCCCAATACACCAATACACCCACAAAGAAATAACCAAAATAAATCTTCCAATTCTCACCTCAAAAGAGGAATTTAACTAGAGTCAAATTTGTCATACAAATCTTTGACTTTAGATTGGTACACTAACTAAGGAGGTAGCACCCTCCTTATATAGTAAAGAGCCTTGCCTTAATTGTTTTCCCCAACCAATATGGGACAACTAAAGGAGCCAAGCTCAACACTAAGGGATAGGCAAGTCTTTACACAAGATGTAGTCCCTATTTCTATTTTTCATAAACTTCATCAAACTAACCTGCTTAGAGGGAAAGACAGGATTATTTGGAAGCACTCCAGAAATGGGACATTCACTAACAACTCTTATAGGAATTTCTTACAGAAGCACTTTAACATAATTCCTTGGACCAAGGTTGTTTGGATTAAGCACTGCCATCCTAGAGCCACTTTTATTTTGTGGAAAGCTTTAAAGGATAAATTACCAACAACAGACAAATTGAAGTGCTTTCTTAATATACCTAATTGGGGCAACCTATGTCAGATGGCTAAGGAAAGTCACGAACATCCATTCTTCCAATGCGTGTTTGTTAATACTAGCTGGAAGATGATCCTACATAGATGTTGCATAATGAATACTCCTAATTATTGAAACTCTTTTAAGGCTTGTTATGGTCAACTTCCACTCTCCGATGATCCTGTCAAATGGTGCTTCGACATAGCTCTCTCTTTTATTATCAAAGCTATCTAAGAGGAGAGGAACCTTCGAATATTTCAGAATAGAAGCTCATCTAAGGAGCAGTTTCACAATAATTTGTTCCTGCAAATCAAAAGATACCTTAGCTTAGACAACCTAAATTTCCAGAACCAAGAATATTGGCTTAGAATGTGGAACATTTAACTCCTATCATGCCTAGGTAGTTAGCTCTTTTCTCTAATGTAACCCATATTGCCTTAACAAATAGGTATTGCTCTTTATAGCTTGCTTGTAACTTTTGTTTTTGCCTTTAATGGCCAAATTCATTATAATTCCTAAAAAAATTTTTGAATCCAGTGACGAAATCAATAAATTTAAAAAGAAAAATATAATGTTTTAATAAGATAAAATAATTAAACAAAAAGTGATCTTATTGTTGTCTTTAATCTCATCTCTTGCATCTGTGCCTTCTATCATGTTCTTTCTTTTTATGCAAATATGAGAGTTCAAGTAAATTAAATCGACATATGTTGTTTATGGTAAGTATGTCATCTTCTTGATAAGATTTTTTTTTCTAATGTCTAAACATATTAGTTCGTTAAGCGAGGATGGTTAATTACTAGGTTTTAAGAGTAGGTCTAGTTTATGCCCCCCCTAAAGCAATATTGTTCCTTAATAGAGCCAAGACTTCTTCTAGTACCTTAATTCTTCTATTTGCCCTACTTGAAATGTCATTTAACTACCTTTAAATCTTTGCAATAGCATCATCAATCCCATTATAATTGGAATTAAGTTCTTGACTTGAGATGTGGACATCAATCTATCAAACACTTGACAAGTTTCTTTTTGTTAAACAATTTATGAGTGCTTCGTTCTTAGTAATTGTTAGGGATAAATGTCTAGAAGAAGCAATAAATAACAAAATAGGGTCTTTTAAGTGAAAAATGAAATACAAACAATATGAGTTCTCATTTAATCTCCTAAACACTTTTTATAAACATATAAATAAGATATGGAATTGCTAGAAGTTATGCTTTGTTCTTACAAAGGTGTAGAAAAACAAGTGTATCTTTTATATTAGGTTCAAATAAGGTGACTATGAGAGGCATTGTTGGTACTAACAAACATAAATGTCAATTGATAATTGTCAATCATTAATTGTCATTGTGTGAATCCACCTTGTATCTAGAGTGATTTTGGTCTTTTTATAATCTATTTAATGAATTTACATCTAGTGGAGATAGTACTTTACCTGCAACAAATCTCAGTTAAAGAGGCATGCACAAAATAATCAAGTAAATGCCTTAATAAACATTAAAATAAAGGGAAAACAAGTGATAAGGTAGATTATATTTGAGAAAGAGGAATTGTTAAGACAACATAAACTTTATGAAGACACGATGCTTGTGAAAGTGAACATTACGAACTTCAAAATTAAAAGAATCCTAACTAATGATGGTTTATTTATATTCTATTCTATAAGAGTTTTAGGTAAGGAATCACAATAACTCCATCAAGCGTCTTTCTTTTTAATAGGATTTAGAGGGGACTAGGTCTTCTATGAAGGAAAAATTACAATTAGGCAACACCCGTATATAAACCACTAAAATAATGTAGTTTTAAGTCATACACAGACTCACTACCTATAACACCACTTTTATAGTCATTTTTTGTATGCAACAAGAGCTATCCTATCATTATATTAGCTGCTTATACCATTTTTAGTGGAGAGGGTTATAAGAAAGTCTCAAAGTACCATCAAATTTCACGATAGTTCAATGTGGTTTCACTAAAAAAGAAGAATCCACCGTAGCAAATAAACATCAAACAAATGGATATCAAGTTTGCATAGAAAAAATTAAAAGAAAGAGTAAAAGAAATTTGAGAAATCTAAGTCGAGGATGAGATCCATGATAGGGTATTGCAAATAAAAGTTGATATGGAAGAGGAGCAGTGCAACAAAATGACAAATTTAAAAAAATTATCAACAAGTCTTTTTAGACATAAAAGGAATTAAGTCATATAATAATCCATAGGCTAAATGCGAGACCTGATGTCAAATCTTTGTGAGAGAATAAAAATATGCAATGTAGGAAGAGGTGAGTAAACTTTTAAGTGCAATCTTTATCTAGGAGGTAGTATACCTAAATTGGCTCACCAATATGGTTATAGATAAAAACCCCAATGACAAGTGGTACATATCTATTGATTTTGTAAATCTAGACAAAAGTTTATCTAAAGAATATTCACTTGCTTCTAAAGATTAATTAAATTATAGATGTCAAAGTTGGACACAAATGGTTGAGTTTCATAGACACATACTTGAGTTATAACTAGATCCACATATATGTAGGCGACAAAATTTGAATTTTATTACATATAATGGAACATATTATTACAAGATAATGCCATTCAAACAAAACATACATATCAACCTATCATATTCTCTTTAATTCTATGTTTTATAGATAAATCAACCAAAATATTAAAATATATGTAGAAAATATGATTGTTAAGATGAAATGCGAAGAAATCACTTAGCAAACCTACAAAAATGCTTCAAAACACTAAAAAAAAGTATAGAATGAAACTAAGTAACAATAAGTGTGTGTTTAGAACTTCTAACATAAAGTTATTAGGATTGATAATGAGTTAAAGGGGAATAAGCTAACATTCAAAATATTATAGCAAACATAGATATGACATCACCATAAGCCTTAAAAGAAGCATAAAGCTTCTCAAGTAAAATAAAAAATTATATCTTTTTCTTTTTTGATCCTTTGAATGAAATTTCTCATTATTTTAAATATTAAGGTAAAGAAAATTGATTGAATAGAGCAAAGAAAGCTAGTAGACATTTGAGGATCTAAAAATTCACTTATAGAATCCACCTTTTCTCATGACCTCCCAGAATGATAAAAACATGTACTTATACATCTCAATCACAATAAAGACATTTAGTTCAGTGTTAATATAAGAAGAACAACATCAAAAGCTCATGTATTTTGTAAGTAAGATCTTTCCAGGGCCTAAAACTTGATATACCTAAATGAAGAATGTGATATTAATTATTTTCACATTAATAAGAAAATTAAGACCGTACTTCCAAGCTCACCCTGAAGTTGTTGTGACAAACCATATATTGAAAAATTTTGTATAAACCTTAAACTTTAAGAAGGATGGTCAAGTGGTCAGTAGAATTCATCGATTTGAGACCATATTTGCTATGCTAACTTTGATATAATCTTAGTTACTAATAGACTTATTGGTATTCACCATTCTTACCAGTATTTTTATCTAAATGAAATTGCCTTGGAACTTTTGCCCATTTGGATGAGCAACATTGATGGAGCATCAGACAACGACGAAAACATAGATGATATTTTTTATTAAAGGTTTATATGATATCAACATCAAGAGCTTTCAAAAATATGAGTTCAAGACCTCCAATAATGAAATTAAGTATGAGGTTTTAATATGCAGGATCAAAATGATGAAACACTTAAAATTTTGATAGATAAAGGTTAAATTTAATTCTTAAATTGTTATCAATTAGTTAACAAACGCTTTATTATTAAAGAAGAAACCATGCACCGTGTAGAAGTATTTTACCTTATATTAGACTTGAATAAAAGACATATAGATTCAAGTAAAACATGTCACCAAGGAGCAAAACAATTTAGCAATTTAATTGTCAAAATAGGGGTGAAAGGGATGAAGCTCAAGGATGTATTTTTGAAAGTTATACTTAAGCGTATATAAAAAAAAAAAAGGGCACAAGTGGATAAGGCAGTCACATATTGAAAAACTCTAATCAAAAGCTAGATAAATATAAGGGAATTACCTTCAAACCAAGAAGAGGCAAAGAATCTCGTATGTAAATATGTAAAATTTTTCATCATTAATGGAAACTTTATAGATGCTCCTTAATAAGATGTTATCTTGATATATTATTTGATATTATCTCTTTTTTTGTGCTTAAATATGAAAATTAATGATTGTTTTGTTTTAGGAGATGAAAAGTGGAGATTGCATCAAATTGGGACATTATTGATGATAATCACGAATTTTGGATGAAGAGAAGAGATTGATGTAGTGGATAAGACTGATCACTTAAAGAGTTAGAGTTTAACCTGGAAACTTCTTTCTATCCCTATCATGTAGGAATTTGAATTTGAATTTGTTTTAGATAGACATCTTTGCAAGGTAGAATTAGATTAGGAAACCCTATAAAAGGGATGTTCCTCACAACATGAAGAACTCTCTTCTTACTTTTATCTCAATTGTTTGTCTTTCTTCTATTTTTGTTATTGAAGCAAAAGCCATATGTGGCTAAAACTCAACCATTTTGATTCAAGGAGATTAAATATTCTAATTGTCACCTTATGAGGTTTTGTGTTCTAAACCTTTTATTCATGTTTTAATTCAAGTAATTTCTTGTTTTGAGTTCTCATATTTCATGAATGATTAATATTAATGAATATGACAATTTAATTTAATGTGATTATTCTATCCCTATTCATGAATTTAATGATTCGTAATTGTCATGAAAGATTGGTATAAGTAGCAAATAGGTTATTTATAAAATTACATATTTAACTTATGATAAACAAGAAAACTAAGTTAAATAATTGCAGTTATCTCGATTATCTAATTTAGGATTTGTCTTTTTCACTAAGCTTATTGCTATAATTTATTTAATATAGAATGTTATCGCACCTAGTCAATAGAAGATAAGTTTTGGTTTGGATGCTAGGTCTGAACCAACTAATTTAGGAAAAGTTGAAACTTATTATGACTACCCTAATATGTTTCGAACTAACTGCTTGAATTGTGAAAAATATTCTTTTTAGACCAGTGATCACTGTTACAATTGGATGAGATCTTTCCCTTGAATCGGAATTTCGTAATCTTAACTTTCTCACTTTTATATTCAATTAATTTATTTTATTCCATTTAATTAATTAATTAATTAATCAACCCCATAATTTTCTTTTATTACTTGAAATTAAGAAACTAGTGTTTAGTTCTCTAGGGATTCGACTTGATTTCAAAACTACTATAAGAAGTTTGAAGAATTAGAATTATTTTGGGGGCTTTGACAACCCAACCACTCCTACACTTAACTCTAATTGAAATATGTCACACTACCTTAGATAGGAGAAATCATATAGGAATGTCATGAAGGTTCATGTGGATCACATTAAGATTACTCAACTATGTCATATAAAATACTACGACATGTATAATTTTGGAGCCATTACTCAGGCAAGATTCACTACCATCGCAGATTACTTGCCTATTTTATCTCCAATACCATTTACTTAGTAGAGTATAGATAATCTAGGTTTGTTCCAATAATGATCAGATAACACAATTTCATATTGTTCACTATCAATTACTTCAAAAGATGGGCATAATTAAAAATCTTAGCCAAATATATAAGGGAAAATAATTAAACAATTTTTTATGAGTTACATTATATGTAAATATGATATCCCATGTACATAGTAATAGAATTCTAACCTAAAGAAGTTTTATGAGTCTTAAGACATCAAACAAAACTTCATAGTTGTTATACACCCTCATGCTAAAAGTTTTATAAAGGTCACCAATATGATCATTTTGTAGATACTAAAATCAAGGACACTCGAGTTGAAGCTATTTGGATAACCCTAAGATAGGTAACGTAAGAAACTTGTCAGTTAAATTTAGCATACAATGGATAAGATTTTATCCGAGTATAACTGAAGATCCCTTATGCTCTTATTAAGAACTTTATTTTTAATGATAATGAATCTAAGTTAAAGACTAAACTTGACATAATCGAAGAATTAAAATAAAAGGCAAACTTAAAGAATTTTGCATACTAAAAATAGGTAGATATTTTCAATCAAAGGGGTGCAACATATCATAATTTTTTTTAAAGAATAATTGATATAAATGATAAATGGAAACTAGAGGAAACATTGCTTCAATAGGTCCATAACACATAGCAATGTCATTAGACCTAGAGCATACAAACTTAAGAGATTGGACATTTTAGAGATTCTAAAAACTTGGAATGGCCTATACCTCTAACCGTACTCTGTCTAAAATTGTAAAGTAGTTTAACATTTAACATATAAAGTTTAAATTTATATCTATACAATATATGTTTTCTTGGAAGAAATAAACAATTCTTTTAAAACATCAGACTCTGTTCCACTAGTACACGATTTGATGGACAAATTAAGCAAGCTTCCATCTTCATAAAGCTATATCTTTGATCCAAGTACTGAAAAGTTAGAAAAATAAAGGTAGATGAGCCAAAGATCATATTTATATCTGGGTACAATTTATTCGTGTCTTTTTTACTTGACTAATGCCTATACCACACTTTGTAATATAAAGAATGATGTGTTAAGTGAGTTTCTAGATAAGTTTATAGTGGTTTGTCCTGATGAGAATGTGACATACATCAATTCTATGGAAGAACATGCAACTTACTTACAAAAGGTGTTGGAATGGAAAGAAACTATTGTACTTAAAATTGGAAAAGTGTAAATTTGCAAGGTTAAAATTGAAATATCTAGGGCACTTGGTTAGTAAAAACTAAATTCTAAAGGATTTGGAGGAAGTACAAGCCATTATAGAGTGGCCTGCCATTATCGAAATGCTAGAATTATGGTTGTTCTTTGAACTTGAAATTATTATCATTCATCTAAAGCTATTCTCAAAAGATAGCTCCTCTCACTAGATTACTGAAAAGGGAGAGAAAATGGTATTAGTGAGATCATTGTGCATATGCCTTTGAGAAGTTGAATAAGTCCATTACATTTAAACTTGTTCTAAGGTTGCTTAAGTTTGAATTACCATTTATCGCTAATTGCTTTATCCTCTTCGTTGTCTCCGTCATCTCAATTGTATTGGAAAAGAAGGGCAATTGATGGTTCAAAGATTATATGGTTTGAAGCACTAAATTGCTTTTATTTCCATCTTTGGAATGCATGGGAAAAGCTAGAGACCAATAAGGTGGTGGTAATCGAATCATGTATGACTCCATGGGACTCTATTTTCAATGAATGCAATGAGTCCTTAAAGAGTAGGCTATCAGAAATCATACAGAATTTGAAAATTGGTATGTCCACTTATTGACCAATTATGTCAGAGAACAAGTAAGTCAACTTAGAAGCTGGGATGATTAATCCAAACATGTTGGAATGAAAAACCCAGTTCACTAACTTGGCTCTGGTTGAGATATGGCCAAAAGTTTCAGGTTTTGTCAAATTTTATACAAGCTTGAATTTGCAGCTAAAAGCCACTATTCAACTTCCTTCTCGCGTTTCTTATGGTGCCATAGGACGTTTATAGATGTGAAGGACCTAGAGAAACATGCCTAGTTAATAAGATACCAGTTGAAGTGAAACTTGATCGATCTATTTTAATCTTGTACTGTAATTTGAGCAACGGAGCATTTTGTCTTGATGCACAAGAAAAGTCCGAACTACAAAGTGTTAGGTCCCCCTGCGTGCTTGTACAGGGGCCAATTCCATGGATAAAATTTGGACAGCGAAGGTACCAGGTCCTTGTCTTGTTTTGTTTTGTCAGCACTTAATCCTTAATTGGTCACGTGTAGATATTCAACACCTTTGAAAATATCAACACTCCGAACCAAAAGCATAAACCGTTTCCTTTCTTACTCTTAAGACAAATGTATCCCTCGTCTCAAGCAAAAAATTAGAAATAAAAATAAGAATAAGAATAAAAATAAAAATAATTAAGAATAAGAATGGATATAATTATTATAATTACAATAGTTTATTAAAAGAAAAGAATAATCAACATTATTATTGATAGTGGTTGGTTTGTTTAAATATTGAAAAATAAAATTTTGTTATATTTTAATTAATAAATTAATTATATTTAATTAATTATATTTTAATTAATTACGTTGTAATTAACTAATTAATTATATTTTAATCAATTAATTATATTTGAATTAATCAATTAATTATAGTTTAATTAATTAATTACATTTTAACTATACTTTAGTTAATTAATTTGTAATTAATTATATTTTATATTTTAATTAATTACATTTTAATTATATTTTAATTAATTATAATTTAATTATATTTAATTAAAAATTAAAAAATATTAGTACTTACGGGAATTAAAACCATTCCTTCAATACATGTAGGTATGGGCTATTGCTTAAAATTGAGGCATGAAAAAATTATTAAATCAATTATAATAAATAATCAATCATTACCATTTATTATTTTCCTAGTAATTTATTCTCGCACCCTTTAACCAACTAACCCTAAATTAATGCTTTCCGAATATGCTCTCTTTTGGTTCTTGCGCCAAAACACACGTGTTATGTAAGTATGCGTAATGCGACAAGGATATACGGATTGGTTTCATTTTTTATGGTTTATAGTTTTCAAATAAAACTAAAAATATATCTAAATTTCAAGTTCAATATCGTTATATTTTTAAAGTTGACAATAATAAAATACTAAATAAAATTAGTTATGAATTAATTGAATAATTATATTTTAAAAAATGGATAGATAACTAATACAATTAGTAAACTAGTATGCAAGCAATT
Organism: Erythroxylum domingense; assembly: GCA_025594535.1. Taxonomy (NCBI): domain Eukaryota; kingdom Viridiplantae; phylum Streptophyta; class Magnoliopsida; order Malpighiales; family Erythroxylaceae; genus Erythroxylum; species Erythroxylum domingense. The sequence continues at coordinate 7,273,652 of JANQBM010000006.1, read as the reverse complement.
TATTTTATTTATTTTTTAAATTTAATATATTCATTAAATAATTATAAAATTTAAAATAACTTAATTTTCAAAATAAATTTTATGTTAAGATCTAATTTAATAATCACAGTATATATTAGTTCTTTTTCAATAAATTTTATTTTAAGATCTAATTTAATAATCACTGTATATATTAGTTCTTTTTCAAACGAATCGTTTTACTATGTTACCTGGCTACCTATTTTGTCAAAGATTTGCCATAATTATGCATCCACAAAAGTGAGCAAAAGGTTAATCGGTTATAGTGCCTCGAGTCTCATTTGAAAGCAGAAGCCGCCAGCACCAAGGACCAGTTCCCAGCATGTGATTAGCGTGGCACGGTTTTCACTTTCTGATGTATGTATAAAGAAGAAAAGTCAGTGTTTTCTTTTTCTTTTGGAAAAGGAAGAAAAGTCAGCCCTGCGTGCAACGTTATCAATACTGTATTAGTACTGATATCGTATTTATGACGTGTTTGATAATCAACTTTTTAAAGATATTTGACTCAATTAATTGATTGACTTAAATTAAAAAATTATTTATCTGTCTGATTATGAGCTGGTTAGGTTGAATTGGATATTGACTAATTCCATCAAACCAACAATTATTTTAAAAGTTCCTCTACTTGAGTGTTTGGGGTTAGTTATTTGTCTAATGACGATATTGTTCTCTACTTTACTCTTTACTTTTACTCTCGGTCTCATTTCTCATTAGGTTCTCTAGAATCTTCTTTGCTCTTACATCTCCTGCTCTCACCGTCTCACGTCTCCACCAGATCGCCAGTCGTCGGTTGTTGTTTGGCGAAAGAGGAATGGCGAGAAACGAATAGTAATGGAAGAGTCAAAATGTTCTTGAAATCGTAGAAGAAAGTTTGTTATGGAGAAGAAATCGAAGGTTAAAAAGAGAGAGAAGACAAATACACAGAGTTATCAATCAAGATTTTGTCATAGAGGACGTTCTTATTGAGGCCTTGCTTTGGTTTGTCTAACTTGGGTTCTTCTTTGTCAGAGTTTAGTGAGTATCTTAGATCATTGCTTTGCTTAAACAAATTTCGCTTCTTTTCTTCTTTTTGGCTCCTTCTAATGCTCAACATCTGTCAATATTTTTTCTTCTTCTTCTCTTTAAAAAGTCCCAAAAAACTGAAGTTTCAGGTGCTAAAAAGAATTGCTACACTTGCTCCTTTCATTTATACTTCTCATGCTTTATGGACAGGCCGCTAGCAAGTTTTTTCCTTATTTTAACTTCAATTATGGCTTCAATATGGTTTTTAACTCCTTACTGGACTGATTTATTTTTCTTTTTTTCTTTTCCTAAATATGATGGCTTTATAGAACAGGACGTTTCCAATTATTTCAAGTAACTGAAAATGAGTGCTTTGATAGATTATTAACTTTTGCTTTCTAAACATGCTTTTGTTTGTTATTTCTCTACTTCTGTAGCAAATTTGGTCTTGTTCAAGATGTTAGGATCCCATGCCAACATAAGAGAATGTTTGGAATTGTCAATTTTGTCTTTGCGGAGAAAGTCAAGCAAATATTAGTAAAGGGGAATCCTCATTTTGTTTGTGGGGCTCGTGTTCTAGTGAAATCATATCGTGAAAAGTCAAAACTTGTTGACAGGTAAAATTTTCCTGCTTGTGGAAAGATGTTATCACATGATTTCTTACTAGAATGTGGTACATCCTAGTTGTGTTGGTTAAACATCTTATCTTCAAGTTTGAATTATTCTTGTTGTAAGATATATTGTTTGACCGAAATGATGCAAAGATTCTGAAATCATCACCCTAACATGCATAGACTCTTATCATTGCACATTATTTGGATTCAGTCTTTAGTGTGGTATTACCATCTTTCCACAGGTCATATTAAAGGGGCTAGGGATCTTTTTTGAAATTGTTTTCCTTCTATAAAAGTTACTCTTGTGTGGTTTACCTGGTGGAAGTGATAAGTTGCGATATTGCTTCACTTTGAATCAATTACTCCTTATTCTCTTAGACATTGTTTGATACCTTTTTTTAGTTGGAATCATCAAACATTTATAATACTTGGCATCATCTAGCTCGTGTTCTTTTTATCAACTAACCTTGATGCTTACTTTATATAGTTATCCAACTTTTAGAAAATTGAACATTGAGTACTTTTGTTGCATGTTTTTTAATTTTTTCCATTTATACAAGTGATCAAAGGGAATTTTTTCAATGAAAATAAAATCTTTAAAGAGAAAAGCATACTTCTGTTTTTTATTTATGAATGTTGGTGTCATCTCTTTTGCATTAGAAGTCTGCATTAGCAACATCTTGGTTAGAATGTCAGTGTCATCTTCTGTGCGTTTAGAAGTCTAGATTAGCAACATCTTAGTCACACCAAAGCAAAAGATTACATAGTTGCTACTACATTAAAGTTTCTCATATGTTTTATAAGGAATCTATGTTAGATAGTGCAATTTATTGTTTAGTAACTTTTTTTCTTGAGTAGGAAATATTGAGAAAAATTGCAACCCCAAATTCAATATGACTCTCACTATACAAATGGAGATTTCGAGATTCACTCAATCTCAGGTGAGTAACAAGTAAATTCTTCTTCACACCTTCTTTTACACCATGCGGCATCCAAGGACTCAATCTTCTAGAAAGTCCAGTAAGAGTGATATTTGCATGATCACTCAACTTAACCTAACAGGTAATTTTACTTTGTTGAAAGAAACTTCTGTCAAGATAATTATTTAACTCGATGTTCCTTTAATAGACTAGGATTCTAGCTGTAATTGATTTAATGAAACATCAGTGCCTACAATATGAGATTTAATGAATGAAATCTGAGATAGATTTAATTTCATTAAATGAAGTTTGACAGTAGTTGAGACAAATATGGATTTATTGAAGTCTTTACTATGTCAACCGAAGTATATTGTAGGTGTTTGTACAAAGTTGCATTAATTTCATAGATACTGTAGCTACTTTTTGTGTTTATTGCATTCAACTTCATTTATAACTCCGTTGATTACTTACAATTGCCCCACTGTCTCTTTTCACTTTTAAAATGGAAAAGCTCAACACAATCTTACATTATAACATACTTATATGCAAAACTCTCTTATATTTCGTTGATACGTAGAGTAAAGAATGTTACAACAGTTCGTTGATTAGATTCTGACTAGTGACGTCTTCTTTAGTAAGTTGATTCTCTCTCTTCTTCCTTGAACACTTGTTAGTCACCATTGTTAGTTGTTCTCCTTTATCATCGTTAGTTGCTCCCTGCCAACAGTTTTCATTAGGTTGTGTGACTTATGTTATTTGGTATGTTGTAGAAATAGAATGAATTAAGATGAACATTTTGAGCTAGAGAAATGTGATTATGATAGTGGCTACAGGAGATCGAAAGAAGAAATAAAAGGAAAGAAGAAACATTGCTTATGCGTTAAGTTTTAATAATTTTATAATGTCTGTAATCATAACCATTGAGTTTTAATAGTTTTGATATTCCTATTTATATAGAGATTAGTCTTCCAAATATTCATACAATCAAACAAAACACATGAATATTTTGTTTTATTTGACAAACACTCATGTTTTTGAAATATTGTATCAGACTTCTCTAAAAATTTCTTATTCATAGTAAATATGCAATCTTAAAAGGTGCGATTTTATTCTTCAAATCTTATTAAGGTGGTTCGGTAATCATGCATTAAAACTTGATTATTTAATATTTACAAATTTATATTTATCTTTTTCTAATATTATTTAATTGTTTAGTGGTTCTTTTATTGCCAAAATGAAGTAGTATTTTCTTAAATTATCATATATAAACAAACAGTAATTCACTAGAAAGATATTTAATAAATTTCTTATTCATAGTAAATATGCAATCCTAAAAGAAAACATGCGCACAAATAGTTTTTTATTTGACGCACACTCATGTTTCTAAAATACCGTCTCAAACTTAACAAATTTAGTGAACATAAAAGTACCATTATTTTTCATATTGACTTTATTAGTTTAGAACTCTCTCCTATTATTCCACCCAAGCTTAACTTGCAACTATTTTGTTTTATCCCTGGCTCTCTATTTTCTCTCTTTTTTATTTTTATCTTTAAGATGGTTTTCTCTACATTTTTTATTCTTCTCCGAATCTTGTTAAGATGGTTTCATAATCATGCATTAAAACTTGAATATTTAATATTTAATATTTACAAATTTATACTTATCTTTTTCTAATATTATTTAATAGTTCCTTAGTTACAAAAAGAAGTAGTATTTTCTCCAATTATTATATATAAACAAACAGTAATTTAGTAGAAAATATTTTTATAATATAATA
>JANQBM010000006.1:7261818-7264318 GCA_025594535.1 Erythroxylum domingense | reverse complement strand
TTAGAAAGAAAGGATATTGCTTTAGCTTTTGTTCTCTCTCTTGCCTTCCACCAACTTTCTTCTATTAACCTCTTTCTCTGGCCTTTTTTTTTTTCCTTTGTTGTGCTTTTGTGTCTTAGCCTTCGTTCCTTTGGGTCAAGGTTAGTTTCAAAGAAGAAGGTTGTTTCTAGGTATGAAGTTCAGATTTATAGCATCAGGAACAAGTGGTGATTATGGAGGCTTGGGCGATTGGCTTGGGCGCTGGCCACACAGGCGACGTGAGGAGATGATCACAGAGTAGTGGTCGGCTACAGCAACACATGAGGCAATGAGGCAGAGACATTAGTGGTTGGGAGATGTGAGACATCTAAGATAAAGAGGAGAGAGAAACAAAAAAATGTGACTATTTGAGAGTGAGAGAGATAGTTTACTAACGCTAGACTAGAGGAGGAGGGAGGTAAACTTTTCGTTGGGTAAAAAAGTCCTTCCATTTTTTAATTTTATGGTACCGGCCAGTACCACCCAAAATTGTCAATACCGACCGGTACCAAAAAGCTAGGTGAAACTTTTAACACTAGCTACATGTAATTATGGAGTTATCGTTTCTCTAAAATAAAATAACAAATAAAAATCCCATGGTTTTTGAAGCAGCTATGGCACTTATGGTTTCAAATTTTCATGTATCATTACACAGATGTGAAAAAATGTGAAAATTATTAATTTCCATTGGTTGGTAATTCGTAATTTTAACTTGTTGCATTTAATTCCTTTTCACTATGAATACGTAAATGTCTAAGAATAATTTTTATTATAACAGCTAAACTTTGAATTGATTATCTAACAAACCAACAATAACGTTTCAGTAGATATTCAACTAAAAGTTAAGTTCTAGAGAGATTTAGTAATTTATAGACTTACCGTTAAGTAGTAAAGAGATTGTTTTAAATAGACCCATAAAAAGAAGGAAAAAAAGAAAGAAAAGAAAAAAATATTGAAAACAATTTGAAGAGGAAAAAATAACCAATACATAAAAAATAATTGCTTGTATAAAAAATAAAATTAAAAATTTGAATAAATATTAAAATAAATAAAAATAAGCAGACAAGAAAGAAAATAAATAAATAAATAAACAAACACACAATTGAAAGAGAAAGAAAAAAAACTAAAGGACAAGTACTACTAATAAAGATATTCAAGCTAATTACAAGACATAAGAAATGGAGAAAAAAGGGAACTTGATCGCAAAATCAAAGCAATCTTACGGTCAAGGAAAGTAAAAAAAACAAAGGAGGCTAAAGTTAGATGGAGTGAAGTACCAGTTCCAAAAAGACATTGGCCCTGTTTGGTAAAGAGCTGATCAGCTCTTTTTTAGCTGGTCAACTCATTCCAGCTGATTGACTATAAGAATAAGTTATTAAAGTTGTTTAGTAAATAGCTGGTTGGGTTGGCTTATTTAACTCAACCAGCTGATTTTTGAAACACTACTTCAAGGGAGCGTTTCATCTCAGCTGATCGATATTTTAACTTTTATGTCGATTTTGCCTTCATTTGCTCTAACTCTTCGACCCCTCCACGTTTTCTGCAGAATCCTCTTCTTCGACTTCTCTTCTTCGACTCCTCTTTTTCGATGTCTCTTGCTGATAAAGGAATAGATTCCCTCCTCTCTCTCTCTCTCATACCAAACACAAAACACACGCATAAATTGGACTATAAGTTGGAATTTTTGGAGCCAACCCCATATATTCTGTCAATTTGGTAACTTTCATTTGAATCTAGTTTTCTGAAACTCCATTTGATTCTTTGCTTTTCATGGTGAAGCTTTCTTGGGTTTTATCTTGTTCCTCTTCTTTTCACTTTCCTTAGTTTAACGTAATGTGGGTTTATTATGGTTTTGAAGTTTTTCCTCTTTGTTTCCTCAAGTTTCTGTCATCTGTTGATTCTGTTTTGCTCAGTAATTTGGAAACTTGGAAAAATATTTCGATACTCAATGTTAGGTTGATGTATCGTCAGTAATAAATTTTCTAAATTTGAAGTTTTTGAAAAAGTTGAATGCTTTATGCGGGATGTCTTCAGATGTTTGTGTTATACTATGTCTGATGAGCTTTTGCCTTTGAGCCTTGTATCTGAAAGTATAGGTAGACGTAAAGCCATTGTCGTCCTCACTAGGAACGGTGGTCATCGATCAACAAAAAGACTAAAAGACTGGTGATTAATACATTGCATTATGAAGTCTAGCTTCTGTCTAGTACGTTGTGAATTAGTGATTGTTGAGACTGTAGAACATAAGGCAGTATTCTTTGAACTTTATCACAATCTTCTGTAAAATTTGGCTTTATATAGTGGGCAAAAATAATGGTCTTCTTTACTCACTTATATTCTTTCTCTGGATGGCCTTAAATATAAGGAGCATCGTAGTGTTAAACATCCAATTGCTAAGTTCTGCTACTATGTTCACCTTAATTATCTTGCATTTAGTGTATACGTGTTGAGATATAATAATATGCCTGTTTATCAACACAAG
>JANQBM010000006.1:7233735-7244389 GCA_025594535.1 Erythroxylum domingense | reverse complement strand
TATATATATATATATATATATATATCTTCTATGCATTTCAAAATACCCGATTCCAACAATCAAAACCATACATGCAGAACTCCCAACTTAACTAATTTCTTCTAAAAAGTTTATCCAAGGCCTTCAAACATCTAATAATTTTATTCCCATCACAATGACAACTTAACAAAGAAGAAATTCTGAACATATACAAAAGAGAATTTCTGCAGTTCTCAATGTCATTTCTCTAACTAAAGCAAAGATTGTACATAACTTCAAATTGCACATTAAAAAACCATTTCAGTAGAATATTACAAAACAATTAAGAATGTTCATGCTTGATATTCTTATAGAGTACCAAAAGTTTTTAAAGTAAGTTAATTACAAAAGATTGAAATCTTGGAGTTGCCAAAGCTTTGCAAGGGTTCAGTAATAATCTATTTTTTCTTCACCCGAGAAGTGAAAAAATAATAGGGTGAGCTGTGACGCTCAGTGGCTAATACATTTATAGCCAGCGATAATGAACTACACACATAATCAAGATCATACATTTAGACTTAGCAGATCACAATATCCACATTCCGAATTTTAAGAATTCACATGGACAAGAACACATTGTCACACAAATCAGATCATATGTTTCATTTAATCATCACAAAATACCACTCAATTATGCTCCACATCCAAAAAATTAAGATGCAATGCACAAATATAATGACTCGAGAGAATCCCATAAAACAGAATGGCAAAATCGAATTTTACACTATGAACAGAATGAGTCCATTTTTCGGAGCTCATATGCCACAAGTGGACAGCCGGGAGAAGGCTTTACGTCAACGTGCACATGACGAACATAATGGTATCTCTTTTTCCCACACAAGCAGATTTTCAATGGTTCATATTCGTATTTTCATGCTTCTTAAATTTTTTGTTTTTCATAACATCATAGAAGCAGAATTCTCGTAAGGCATATATAATATTAAATTCACAGAACATTTTTCCCACATTCACAATGATTCAAAACAAACATTTATACACACAAAATCAAATAATACAGCCAATCATCACAAAAACTATAAGCATATTACCCACCTATTTACTTGTAATTCTAAGATCAAGTTTGTTCTTCTTCTTGCTCTTGATTTCGAAGTTCTTGGTTCCCTTCAAACAAACATATTTTCAGTCAATCAATATACACGAATAAAACTTCCATAATTTTTAAATATCCAAAAATGAGCTTAGACTTCATCTACTCTTGGTTTGTCTAACTAGAAGAACTAAGATCTAGTTAAAGGTTCATAAAAATCTAAGAACACAAATCTCTTATTCGTTTTCTTTCTCTCTTCATTTTCAACACATGACCTATCTTCTCTACTTCCTTTTCTATCAAAATAAGAAGAATAAATAAATGTTTACCTAAAACTAAGCTGAACCTTCTTCTTCCACTTCTTATCTCCTTTTTCTTTCTTTTCTTCTTCTCCTCTCTATGCTTCAGTTCTCTTTCTCTTCTTCTAGGTTCTTCTACTACTTTCTCTCTTTTCTTTCTTAATATGCATGACTCTGTTCTCTTCTTTTCTTATTAGTTTAAGACTAACTTTTGTCTTTCCAAGCTTACCCTTCCTTATTAATCTAATGCTTTCTAACTCCTTAACTTAATTATAATTCTTTCTTTTAATTCATGCAACCACATGAGATTTATAATATATCTAATTAAACTCCAAAAATTGCTAATTCATGAATTCTAACTTATATTCATGCTTGCTAATTTAATAAAATAAATTCTAAGAAAAATTCGAAGTCCAATATTTCTCCCCCTTAAAGAATTTCATCCTCGAAATTCTCACCTAAGTCCACAAATAGGTGTGGATACTTCTCCTATATGGCTTCCAAAGATTCCCATGTTACTTCCTCTTTTGTAGGGTTCTTCCATAAAACTTTAACTAGCTTCACAGTCTTATTTCTTAAGACTTTTTCCTTTGAATTTAAAATCTCCACTGGTTGTTCTTCATAAGTCAAATCCTCTCTTAAGTGAGCCTCTGATGGTTGGAGTATGTGTGATCGATCCGATCTCTACCTTCTCAACATTGATACATGGAAGACATTGTGAATCCTAGATAATTTTGGCGGCGGAGCTAACTTGTAGGCTAGAGGCCTAATCTTCTAAATAATCTTATAAGGGCCTATGTATCTTGGACTGAGTTTACCCTTTTTACCAATCTTAAAACTCCTTTCCATGGTAAGGATCAAAGGAATACCTTATCTCCAACTTCATATTCCATCTCCTTCCTATGTGCGTCTGTATAGCTCTTCATCCTATCATAAGCTACCTTGAGTCTCTGTTTTACTAAATTAATCTTGTCTACTGTATTTTGTACTAACTCAAGTCCTAAAAGTTTCCTTTCACCTTCCTCATCCTAACAAATAGGAGTTTTGTACCTCCTACCATACAAAGCTTCATAAGGTGCCATTTGAATTCCTGAGTGGTAGGAATTATTATAAGGGAACTCAATCGAAAGTAAATGTTCATCCTATGAGCCTTTAAAGTTTATAACACAAGCTCTTAACATTGCCTCCAATGTCCTTATTGTCCTCTCTGATTGACCTTCCATCTGTGGATGAAAAATTGTGCTAAAATGCAACCTGGTTCTAAAAGCCTCTTGTAAACTTTCCCAAAATCTGGAGGTGAATCTAGGATCTATGTCTGAGACTATAGAACTTGGAATTCCATGAAGTCTGATTATTTCATTTATGTATTTCTTGGCTAAGGTATTCAAAGAATATGTATGTCTAATTGGCAAGAAATGCGCCGACTTGGTTAGCCTATTGACAACCACCCATACTGCGTTATGCTTCCTACTGGTCCTTGGTAATCCCATTAAGAAATCCATTATAATCTTTTCCCACTTCCATTCAGCAATAGACAAGGGCTTAAGCTTACCAGTTAGTGCTTGAAGTTTTACTTTATCTTATTGACATTCCAAGCATTTTCCAGCATACTCTGCAACATCTTTCTTCATTCTTCTCCACCAGAAGTGTTCTTTTAAATCTGTATACATTCTGGTAGTCCCCGAATGCATTGCATATGGAACATTATGTGCCTCATCAAGAATTTCATCCTTCAACTCTTGCATATCCGGAATACATAATCTGTTGCCTACCACCATCAATCCATCTTCTCTTACTTTTATTTTCAAAGGCTTACCACTTTTCATTTCTTCTCTGAGCTTACCCAAGTACTCATCTTGTTCCTGCAATTCGTTAATCTTCTCATTCAATACTGGCCTTACTTTAAAATTAGTCAATATACAACCAAATTTGACTTGCCTCAACTTCACCTTAAGTTTGGCTAATTCCTTTAGCAATGTAAGATATATCGTCTTCACATATGCCATAATAGATTTCCTACTCAGTACATCCGCCATAACATTAGCTTTCTCTGGGTGATAGTCTATCATCAAGTCATAATCCTTCATTAATTCTAACTATCTTCTTTATCTCAAATTTAACTCTTTTTGGCTCATCAAATATTTAAGACTCTTGTGGTCCATAAATACCTTGGTGATGACTCCATATAAGTAATGTCTCCATATTTTCAACACAAAGACTATAACAGTCAATTTCAAGTCATGTGTGGGATAATTCATCTCATAAGGTTTTAATTACCTGGAAGCATAGGCAATCACTTTATCTCCTTGAATCAACACATACCCCAATCCTTTCCTCGAAGCATCGCTATGTACTGTATATCCATCACTTCCAGAAGGCAAAGTCAAAATTGGTGCAGTTGTGAGCTTATTCTTTAATTCCTCAAAGCTCTTCTGACATTCTTTTGTCCATACAAACTTTTGACTCTTCCTTGTGAATTTGGTAAGTGGGGCTGCTATCATGGAAAAGCTGTTTGCAAATCGTCTGTAATAACTGGCTAATCCCAAGAAAGTCCTCACTTCTACTACATTCTTGGGTGCTTCCTATCTAACAAAAACTTCTATTTTTTGTGGATCTACATGTACTCCTTTTTCTGAAATTATGTGTCCAAGAAATACCACTTCCCTTAGCTAAAATTCACATTTATTGAATTTGACGTACATCTCTTTCTTTCTCAACGTCTCCAAGGCAATCTTTAAATGTTCTTCATGCTCTTTGTCGCTCTTGAAATAAACCAATATATCATTAATAAAAACTATGATAAATTGGTCTAGGAAAGGCTTAAAGACTCTATTCATTAGGTCCATAAAGGTTGCAGGGGTATTAGTTAATCCAAAGGCTATAATTAAGAACTCAAAATGCCCATATCATGTTCTAAAAGTAGTCTTTGACACATCGGACTCTTTTATTCGTAATCGATGATAACCTGATCTCAAGTCTATCTTAGAGAAGACTATTGCTCCTTGCAGTTGATCAAACAAATCATTTATGTGTAGGAGAAGATATTTATTCTTGATAGTGACATGATTGAGCTTCTTATAATCCACATACATCCTCAAGGATCCATCTTTCTTTTTCATAAACAGAACTGGAGCTACCCAAGACAAAGAGCTAGACCTAATAAAACCTTTCTCCAACAGCTCTTCTAAATAATCTTTAAGCTCCTTCAATTCTACTGGAGCCATTCTATAGGGTGGAAGAGATATTAGTGTCATGCCTGGAAGAATTGATCTCTCTAGGTGGTGGTAGTCCTGGTAATTCCTTTAGGAAGACATCAGGAAATTCCCTGACCACAAGAATGTTTTCTAATTTTTCTTCATCTACCTTCGTGTCTACCACATATGCCAAGAATTGTTCACATCCTTTCCTCATCATCTTCTCTGCTATTAGAGCTGAAATAATTCTAGACAGGCTTGCTTTCTTGGTTCCCACAAACACCACCTTTTCACCTTTGTCCAGTGCAAACTCTACCTTCTTCTGTTTGCAATTCAAATTGGCACTATATTTTTCTAAGATTTCTATACCCAAAATCACATCCAATCCTTTCATCTCCAATGGCATTAAATCCTCCACTAATTTCACCTCATCAATACATATTTCACACTATCAATAAACATGACTAATAATGACATATTGGCTAATCGGGGTACTAACCATCAAGGGACTATCTAGTAAACTCAAATTTCTATCATGCAAAACTACACTTGATGAAACAGATGAGTAGGTAGACCCCGGATCAATTAAAACAATAAGATCATCATTAAATAATTTAACCATATCAGTAACAACTTCTGGGGCTGCTTCTACTTCCTCCCTCATCATTACAAATACTCTAGCTGGTACTTGCCCTTTCGGTCGTCTTGGAGGATTTACTTTTTTGGCTGCACTGGAACTGCCGACTTTATTTACAAACTCAACACCCACAGTCTCAATCCTTCTTGAAGCTTGCATCCGAGTTCCCTCTCGTCTTGCATACTGTGGACACTCCCTATCCATATACCCTTTCTCTCCACACTTAAAACAAGCGCCAATCAGTTTATAGCACTCCCCTTTATGGAATTTGCCACAATGATCGCATTTGGGAAAAGATGGCTTTTGCCCCTCTCCTCTTCCCCTGCCTCCAACAGTCGAGACTTGAAGGGAAGTAGTTCTCGTTATTTTGGGCCTACTTGCATCACTGCTCCTAACATTAGACTGTTTGGGGAAGGTACTGGTACTCCTTTCCGACATAGAAATACTGCTACCACACCCTCTTCTGAGTTGCTCTCTTTCTTTCCTCTTTTTATTCACGAGGCTCTTTATGTTTTCTACAGTCTCCACCCTTAATGTAGCTTTTACCAATTGTTGGAAGTCACAAAAATTTTGTGCCACTACTTTCTCTCTTATAGCTAAATGCAATCCCGCTTCAAACCTTCGGCATTTGGCTACTTCGCTCATCATCAATTCAGCTACATATCGAGACAATTGTGTAAATCTGCGCTCATATTCACTCATTGTCATCTCCCTCTAGGTGAGACTCAGAAACTCCCTCTGCTTCAGCTGGATATACACTTCAGACTGATATTTCATCTTATAGGTAGCTTGGAAATCTTTCCAGGTTAACACTGGCAATTTTGACTGGCTCCCTAGTATGCTTTCTCATTAATGCAAGGCAGCTACCTGTAGCAAGCTTGCATCCAAAGTTACCCTGTATAGGGATTGCTATATTTTGATACTGCTTATAACCTATTATGGTCAAGGATAGCTCAGTCAATAGTCATTGGATATATCATGAACTATATGGAGGTAGACGAGTGAACAAGATAGTATTCATCACCCTAAAGTAATTAGTGGAGAATGTTTCATTGTTCTTGATTAATATTGATTCGAGAAATCCTTGGCCAGGGTGAAATAACATTTTGTAAATAGTTTACAAATGTCATTAATTAAATCAATAGCTAATGGTGGAGAACATATATGATTGGACTTAAAATAGAGTAGACATTCATTTCATACTCTATCTCTAATTAGAACATTATATGATAAAATGATTGAATTATACGAAAAAAAATTATGCATAGAAAGGTTAGTTAAAACCGTTTTGACATTCCTAAACATTTGGGTGGTCATGATATGTTCCTAGGTGTCAATCTTGATCTATGAATATAAATTGTTTAATTAAACAATTAAAGATAAATTGAAAGAGTTTAATTTGTTTAATCCTAAATATGATTTAAGGTTGTAATTTGTATCCATTGCCAACATATTTAATAAATGTGTAACACATAAAGAACGAGTTGAAGAGAGCAAGAATATTTTAATCAAGTTGGACTTGATTGTAAAGTTTAAGAAACTTTATAATTAAATATGAGATATCTAATAAATAAGGATCAATATGAGATATTAAATCTTATTTGAGCATAAGGGCTACTTAATTAGAATTATTTGTGAATCTAATTAAAGTTTAATTGAAATTAAAAATTAATTTAAGTTAAATTACTAAAATATTCAAAACCTATTATAAATAAACTTAAGCTTTAATGGAGTTAGCACTGGTTGTCTAACCCTCTCCGCAATAGTTGTAGAGTTCTCTTAACTAGTTATGTGGATACCGTTAGAGGCCGAATAGTTGTGAGGCTATGGTAGTTAAGATGAACCAATTTTAGAAACAGTTCGAGAGATACGACAAGAAAAGAATCAATCTTCATAATAAGGTACGAATTACGATCCATAATTTATTATGATTTACGTATTAATCATTTTATAGAATTTTAAGTGATCTCAACTTTGAGAAATCAAATGTGAAAAAATTTCATAATTATTTTGGTATGCATAAAATTAAATTCCGACCTGATTTCCCAATAGATATTTCACAAATCTTGCCTAAGAAAAAATTAAAGTTGTAAGAATGTGTGTTAAGAAATGAAGGAATTTAGGGATTTGGTACTCATTTAGGATTTTAACAACTTAAGTTTAATTGATTAAGGAATATAAATAATAATTTAATTTAACTGATTATATATATATATATATATATAGCATGTCAATATTAATGTAACACTTAACTGATGTTGACGTGACACTTAATTAATAGTAGTGTAATCACGCTAAATTTTTTATTAATAGAGGGTTTATTTTAAGTGTTTATAAAACATTAAACTTAAAATTGAAAGTTTTGAAACATTAAGGTTAAGGGTTGTATTCTGATGAAACTATTAAAATTCAAAATGCACCTTTTGCTATAAAAACACATCAAAAGTTGCAAATTCATATCCTATATCGATTTCATTAAGCATTTCAAATGTAACCAATATGATCACTAATCAAATGATTTATCTTTAAGAAGACAAGAGGAAAAGAATGATGAGATATGTTGTGGTATAGATAGGGATGGCTATAAGTACGAAGATAATGGATATGATGAGCAGAGAGACGAATGTTATTGTACATAATAACAACTAAAGGTATCAATTAATTATGTATTATAAATAATTGTTCTTAATGTAATTATTGATAGTTATAATTATGAGATTATTATCAGGATTGACGAAGTAAGAAGTCTAGCTTTTAGGTTATAAATTTTAAATATTCTATTTAAAGTTATTTATTTATATTTTAATATTTGTATTTAATTAAAAATCTATTAAAGTCCCTATTTATTATCCTATATTTATTTTAAAACAATTTTGTTAATAACATAAATTATATTTAAATTTTTGAATTTTTAAATTTTTGTAATATTAATTAAAATTATTTAAAATATCAATCAAATTTACCATTAACTTTATGATTAACGGTGTTCACACAGTACACCACACAAATATGATCTTTTAATAGATCAATAATTAATTGATAATTAATAATTGTATTTAAAATAATTTTTATAAGGAATAAAAAAATCAATTTACCATTTGTAATCTTACTAGTTAATTTTTTAGATGTTTCAACTCTTGGTATTTAATTTGCCTTGTATAACTGTCAGCAGTTAATCGTCTTCCCTTTTTTTTTACTTTTTTTTTTTGACATTTCAACTCTTGGTACATAATTTGCTTTGTATCCTTAGCTATCATCATCCATCTTCTCAAAATATGTTAATATGCTAAAGGAATTCTTTTAGCTTTGCGACGACATCTTTTGTTTTTTGGAAAATGAATGAATAATTTGATTACTATAGTAAAAGTTATTACAATATTTCAATATTACAAAGTTTATATATTAACAACTAACTAGGACTTTCTATTGCTATTGGTAGTTCTAATACGAAAATGTAAGAGCTAACAGAAACCATAGTAACTACATTCATAAACAACCATTCATATGTTCCATTGAGCCTTCATACTAGCAATGAGGAGATGATCAACACTTTTATCTAATATTGCAACTTTAATCCAGTTCATAATGTTATCAATTAGCTGATACTTGTCTACGTCCATTTGTTTGTAGGTTCGACAGTTTCTCTTTTTCCATATCATGTATATAGGCGTAATGAAGCCGCTTTTCGTAGGAATGCATGCTCTTTTCCAGGTTTGGAGTAGTTGATGAACCACCTCAAGGTATGCTCCCATTCGTAGGTATGGTTAACTGCATCCACCATATATTGAATCCTACTCCATATGGCTTTCGTATATTCACAATCAAAGAACAAAATGATTTTTATCCTTGTCAGCATTATGATATAAAATACAAAAGGTTTCAGTCGGCCTAAACTAATTGCAACAACATCTTAAACACTTCAATCATTGCGATGAACATTTTCAGATTTTTATAGGAACATTTAATCAAAATAAAGGACTAATCCTACCGAAACACTTTATAAAGAGACGGAGGAGTTTGACTCTGAAACAATACTGAGGAAAACTGACAAACAGTTGAATTGAACAAATGATTAGATAAAATTTCGGTGGCGTAAATGTTGAGACGATATTACCCTAAAAATTTGAAGATTTTTGTCGCAATAATTAAAACGTTCAAGATTTTTAAAAATTTTGTTGCAAAGTTGAAACTAATCAATTCGTCTTAAAAAAGTTAAAGTCAATTCATTTATCATATTGATAGAATTTTTTGAAAAATTAAAAAGTTCATTGATAAAGATAAAAGTGTAGAACAAAATGACTATAGCGTAGAAATTGCTTTCTTACATCAAAAGTAAACCAAAAACAACATCATTATAAATAACCCACTTTTACTTTAAAAAAAGAAAAAAAATGATAATGTTGCAAGTATAATAGAAAAAGAACTACCAATTCAATGACATTTTGTAAAAGGGGTAAACCCCACCCCGACCCAGTTGAATGTCGAGTCTTCATATCTTACCCAATTAGGGATTGGGAGATTTGAAATCTTCAAAGCAGATCATCTTCCTTGCACAGATCTGTATAACCAAAAGTATAGAATCTTCAATCTGGATGTATGCGTCTTCTTATTTAGGCTTGGATTTTAGCTTGAAGAACTCGCAAGGGCAATGCATGTAGGGTCGATCTTAGTCTAGGTAAGAGTTAAACTCAAAGCTTTTTCTCTATTAATCATGCTTTATTTTCCAACATATTATATGTTCCATTACACTCTATAAGATTTTTTTTGTCCATTAAAATTTTGAAACGTTCCTTATTTTGAAACTTCCTCATATTTCTCTCCTTCCATAACTCTTAAGAGGTTATGGCTAGAATAAGCACCTTCAACTTCTAGAGTGAAGTGGTAGCTTGTGTAGTTAGGATAGTAACCACCCTCATGAGTGAATTTGATAGTTCATACCATAAGAAATAACCACCCTCATGAGTGAATTTAATAGTTCATACCATAAGACATATTCTCTGGTCCTATTCTGGATAGAGTTAAAGAAGGGGTAGGGAAAGAATGGATGATCCCTTGACTCTATTTCTTTTTTCCATAAGCAGCAAATTCCATTTAGATTTAACATGAAATGTAGCCCGTCTATAATAACAATTCTATTCTTAACCATTATCCAAATAAGGAAAGTTGTACTGGGTCTTAGGAAGTTATTCTAAATAACCCTATATTAGGAACATATTATTTTGAAGTACATACCCAGTTCCTACAAGCTTTGCTTGTAAATCTCGTAATAGGTATTCTAAGCCAAAGATAGCTGTAACATCCCCTCACCAATAGGAAGGGTATATTGGTAAATTTCCATGTTTAGGAGTGTATAAATGTATAGTGACATATGCATGCATTCTTATATGCACATGCATAGTAAATAGTGAATTTTTGCACATGTAATTATTGTACATGCATACATGACATTGTCCCGGTT
>JANQBM010000006.1:7210744-7233635 GCA_025594535.1 Erythroxylum domingense | reverse complement strand
TGTGCCTACTGTGAATTGTGTTATTGTGACTGTGAGCATGATCAACTATGATCATGATTGATGTGATAAATTGAAATAAGTTTCATAGTATGACATGCACTTCATTCATGAATGCATGCTCAGATAAATGAGAGTTGTGACCAGAGCAGCCACTACTCAGAGCTATTCACGATTCATGTTCTGATCATTTTAAATCATTCACACCCCAGAAAATGTCTATTGAGAGCATAAACAGTCTTTGTAATGTGTACAAAAATCATAATTCACATGTGTGTATGATAAAATGATGCATGAGTATGAAATGCATTTCCTAATTTCTCAATACTATTTCTCATATACTGTTGTCCAGAGTCCTAACCCTTAGTATGGGAAAATGGGATATTACAACTCTCCCCCCTTAAGAAATTTTGTCCTCAAAATTCTTACCTGATTGATCAAATAAGTAGGGGTATTGTCTACTTATGTTCTTCTCCATTTCTCATATGGCTTCTTCACTCAAATGATTCTTCCAAAGGACTTTCACTAATGGAATCACTTATTTTCTCAACTACTTATTTTAATATCCCACTATGTTGACCGGTTCCTCAATATAACTCAGATTACTTGTAACTTTGATCTCCTAAGTCGGTAACACATGTGTCGGATCAGACCGATATTTCTAGAGCATACTCACATGAAACACATTGTAAATTTGAGACATCTCAATTGGTAAGGCTAACTTGTAAGCCAATAGTCCAATTCTCTCGATAATCTCATATAGATCAATATATTTAGGGCTTAACTTTCCCTTTTTTCTGAACCTCAATACTCCTCGCTAAGGTGATACTCTCAAAAACACCATATCTCCTACTCGATACTCCATGTCCCTCTGGTGCTGATCCACATAACTCTTATGTCTATCTTGTGCCGCTTCGATTCTACTACGAATTAGTTTCACTTTATCAACTGTGTCTTGAATCAATTCTAGGCCTTTTACAATCCTTAGACCCTCTTCATCCCAACATAAAGGCAAACAACACTTTCTTCTATATAACGCCTCCTATGGAGCCATACCGATACTACTGTGATAATGGTTATTATAAGCAAATTTAATCAAAGTCACATATTAATCCCATGCTCCTTGAAACTCCAATACACAAGCTCTTAGCATATCCTTAGCCTTAATCATCATCTCACTCTGTCCGTCTGTCTGAGGATGAAATGTTGTATTGAAGTTCAACTTCATACCCAAAGTTATCTGTAAACTTCTCCAAAATCTTGAGTTAAATCTAGGATTCCGATCTGATACAATAGACACTGGGACCCTATTAATCTCACTAGTTCATTCACATACTTCTGGGGTAACTGATCTAGTGAGTTATTCTCTCATACTAGTAAGAAATGAGCCGACTTTGTCAATCAGTCCACAATAACCCATATAACATCATGTTGCCTCAGAGTCTATGGCAATCCCATAATGAAATCCTTGGCAATTCTCTCTCATTTCCACTCTGAAATAGGTAACGATTGTAACTTCCCAACCAAAGCCTGATGTTCTGCCTTAATCTGTTGGCAAGTTAAACACTTAGCCATATGTTTAGCTACTTGCTTCTTCATCCCTAGCCACCAAAAATAATGTTTCAGCGTGTTATACATCTTGGTAGTACCAGGATGTATAGCATAAACTACTATGTGTGCTTCCTTCAGAATCTCTTTTCTCAAATTATCCACATCGGGTACATATAATTTTTGCTTCAACCATAATGTATCATTTCTCAACTCAAACTCAGAATTTAGATTCACTTTCAACTTCTCAATAAACTTTACCAATTTTGGATCCTTACTTTGGGCTTTTTCAATCCGTTCATGTAACATCGGCCTAAGATTCAGTGTCACCAACAATGCCTCATTCTATCTCAATTTTGACTCAATATTCAATGTTCTCAATTGCACTAAGTTGGTTAACCTCAATGTCTACATTTATGCTACATTGTTATATGATTTCTGCTTAATGCATCAAATATTACATTAACTTTACCAGGATGATACTCAATCGTGCAGTTGTAATCCTTTAGCAATTCTATCCATTTTCGTTGTCTCATATTCAACTCTTTTTGATTCAATAGATACCTCAAACTTTTATGATCAGTGAATATCTGAAATATCTCTCCATATAGATAATGTCCTAAATCATATACTGGGTAATTGAATCCATGAGACCTCAACTTTCTCGATACATATGCAATCACTCTGTCATACTGTATCAGTACACATCCTAATCCCTGGTGTAAAGCATCACTATATACCACATAACCTCACGATCCAGAAGGAATAGCTACACTAATGCTGTAGTTAACCGATGCTTTAGCTCCTCAAAACTTCTCTAACATTCATTTGTCCATCTGAAGAGTACATTCTTCCTCAGAAGTTTTGTTAAAGGGGTTGAGATTAGTGAAAACCCCTTCACAAATCTCCTGTAGTATCTTGCTAATCCAAAGAAAATTCGAATCTTAAACACATTATTCGAAGCTTCCCACTTCATCACTGCCTCTATTTTTCTTGAATCCACCTATATGCCCCGTCCACTTACTATGTGACCCAAGAATACTACCTGATCAAGCTAAAATTCACACTTACTGAACTTGGAATATAATTGCTTTTCTCTCATTATCTGTAGTACTAGTCTCAAATGTTCAACATGTTCTTCTCTACTCTTTGAATACACCAAAATGTCATCGATGAACACAATCACAAAACGATCTAAATAAGAATGGAATACCTTATTCATCAAAGCCATAAAAGTAGCTAGAGCATTTATCAGCCTAAACGGCATCACCAAAAACTCAAAATGGCCATACTTGCTCTTGAATGCACTCTTCGATACGTTAGTCTTTGCTATCTTCAACTGATAATACCTTGATCTTAAGTATAACTTAGTGAATACTTGAGCTCCCTGCAACTGATCAAGTAGGTCATCAATCCTCAACAACGGATACTTATTCTTCACCGTCACCTTATTCAATTGCCTAAAATTAATACATAATCTCAGAGTTCCATCTTTTTTCTTCACAAATAAGACTGGAGCTCCCCAAAGTGATACACTGGGTCTAATAAAACCCTTTTCCAACAACTCTTGTAACTAAGCCTTTAGTTCCACAGGTGTCATCTTATATAGAGGAATAGATATAGGAGCAGTACCTAGAACAAGGTCAATAGAAAATTCTCTCCCTATCTGGGGTAAACCAGACAATTTTAGCGGAAAACACATTCAGGAAATCCCTAACAATAGGAATATCCTGTACTTTTTGCTCAATACAAGTATCAACTACATAGGCTAAATAAGCCTCACATCCACCTCGAATCAATCTCAAAGCACTCATCGATGATATCAATATGGCTGGTACTACTTGACTATCACCTTGAAAGATTACTCTCAGTTGATTAGGAGATTCTAGTATAACCTCCTTAGTGTAGCAGTTCGTTACAACTCTATGTGTTGTGAGCCAATCCATGTCTAAGATAAGGTCTATCTCACTTAACTATACCTATCATAATGTAGTTTAAATGCTAGATACGGTGCAATAAATAAATGTGCAAATCCTGGATCTACCAATGCAAATGCTTCAAATTGAAAAACATTTAATACACATGCTACCACATCTGGGGAGTTTTGAGCATCCTGTCTAGTGATAGCATAAATCTTGGCCTGAGACTGTGGCTGATTACTCCATACTTCAGTCCTGACAGTAGGACCAGTTGAACTCACTATGCCTTTACCTTTGCCTCTCTGTCTAGATTCACTAGCGCTACTCTGTTGGACAGTTGTCTCAGTCACTGTTCCTCCTCTCATTCCAAACTATGCTCTGAAAACTGTGGGGTAGTCTCTGACCTAATGTTTAAAGGAGTCACAACGAAGGCAAGCTCCCGACAACTTCCAACATTCTCCATTATGCTTCTTACCACAGTGTTCATAGTTAGACATCTGCCCAGATACTGTACCTCCACTACTACCAGTTTGTGCAAATCTGTCTCTTTGTCTAAACCCCGACTGTCTCGATCTAATCGGTAATTGAAAAGACCTATTCTGGCATTTACTGAACCTTCTGCCAGAATCGACGTGGGACTCGCCCTGTCTCTTCATTCTAAACTCTTTTCTATATTCTCCTTGCCTATCTTTTAACAACTGTTCTATTTAGATTGAGGTAGTTCTCAACTCAGAAAAACTACTCATAATTGTAATAACTAGCCTCTTCTTTATTTCGATATTTAGCATCCTCAAACCTCATACATTTGTCTTCCTCAGGAGGAATCAATGCAGAAGCATATCCCATCAATTCATTAAATCTTGTTTCATACTCAACCATTGAGAGACTGCCTTGCTTCAGATCTAGGAACTTTTTCATTCCTATCTAGGTAGATCTTCAACATGTAATTCTCCTTAAAAACCTTCAGAAAGTCTTCCTACTTTAAACCACAAGGTCTGGTGGTAATGCCTAGAACAGTCTTCCACCATTGGTAAGCTAGACCTTACAGTAGTGAGACTATGTAATCAAACTTTTTGTCAAACTCGCAGTCTATCTGATCGAATATTCTTTCTGTTCTCTTTAACCATCCTTCTGCCTCAGCAGGGTTTGTACTTCCATAGAATTCCACAGCCCCCTACTTTCTAAGCTTATCATACCTCCTTTCTCTCCTCTCAAGGATTCTCGGAGGCATTTAATCATATCGAGGTACAGGATACTCGCTATTGGCTCCTACAGACTCTAGGTTAACTGATTCTCTAACTTGATCACCTATAGCGGATGACCTATAATAAATAATAATCAAGATTACTATTTGAGTCTCTCACTATATATCATGTCTATGTGCTTATATCTGTCCCTATGGATGCCAAACCATGCTTTGATACTAAAAACCTGTAACACCCCATTTACACCAAACATGTTCCCGTACATCTTGAGGATATTCGAGCACATACCCAGTGGAAGCGGCATGTTAAAGGAGTTACATAAACTTAATATGGCATCACACACATAACACACCAATTATAAAATTCCTCATTTCCATTATAAAACATAGTTTACAAAGTAGCTTTTCATTACACTCATAATTCATGTATACAGTATCAAAAATATATGAGAGTTTAACACTCTTTAAAACATTCTACATGGATGAGGAACTATACAAAAGATTCTAACTAACTCTACAGTCTCAGCTGACCGACTTTTGAGCCATTTCTTGACTCAAAAAATGCAGTACTAGATTTCTTCTAGAATGTCTTAGAAGCTAAGTCTCCTCTCTCATACCTGAAAATCAACGTTGCAATTTTGATAAGTTTTACGAACTTAGTGAGCGAACCATCATTAATATGCTCACTCATAACAATCACAATGACAATATACCAATCATTTTACAAACAAATCACATCAACAAATACTGAATAGGATGGTTCACTCATTTCACGTGATCATTTCATAATAATCAAAACTTTTTCTCAATCATTCATGAAATCACAATCATTAAATTCATTAAATCTTTCATATAATACATGTATGTGTACAATTACTAATGCATATCAGAATCACTTTCATTGTTACTTTGTTGTGACTTAGCACCTTTTTAACTGGTCTGTATCCGTTATAGATATTGGGCTCATTGATAACTGTCTCATATTCGTTGTGGATACTAGGATCATTTTACTAGTGAGTCTGTAGCTCTTTATACACATTTTCTAAGCTTAAAGCTCTTTTTTTACTGACTATTCCGATCACAACTTTCTTTTTTTGATTATGCTTATCATGTAATGAAATGCATCAAATCACATATATTAAATCAATCACTTTCATTTAGTATACATATTCACTTTCACATTTTCATTGGACCTAAGTTCGACATTCAACATTTTTGTTAAAACACTTATTTCTGTCAGATTCACATACAATCAGAACACTTCCAATACATTCCCAATTATCGAACTCCCCAGACCATCGATGTACTGAATTATCATATTCACATAAATATCAGTTCAATAATTGAAATTTAAGTAATTACAATCAATCCTAGTGATAAACATCTAGGTTCCTCACAGTAAGTTCCAGATAGCTATTGCCTTGAGGTCCCGGCAATGTTTGGACACTGGCGTTCTATTTACACTTCTATACCATGAAATATACACATTAATAATTAGCTCAATCACATATACTAATTTGTTCAATCATATAAGTATTCAATCATATACAAATGTATATATGTTATAAACAATGCATGCTCAATGACTTTCCCGAGTATGTGTTCCTAAATCATAAGTATTGATCATTCAAACATTATCACTTGTATATGTCTAATTTACACTTAGGTTTACACCTCAAGAACACTTGATTATTCTAATTTCATCAATCAATCATTCACCAATGTTATTCTAGCATCATAAGATCACATAATATCCAAATTCTCGTTTGATCTTACTCAATTCACATTTTGCATCTCCTTTGAATCATATTAGTATTCCTAAGAACACATTTATTCCATTTATAACTCTAAATTTCCAGATTTAGTTAAATTAATCTCATCAATCCATTCTTAAGCTAAAACATCAATTAATAACCTAACCATATCTAACACTTTATCAACTAATCAAGCATCAAACTAAGTTCATTTCAAGTCTCATTCAATTCTAAATACACCATAAGAAGTACCCTTAGCATTAGTTATTTCAATCATCACTTAAAAGACAACATTTTACTTTTTATGCCTGCCAACAATTACGATGGACCTGCCCACGATCATGACAGAACCCAAATAACCAGGCCACGATCGTGCACTGAAGGCCACAATCGTGCCCTGCCTTTTTTTCTTCATTTTTCCATGAATTCACATACTTATAAACATCATTTACCCTTCAAGTTTTCCAGAATTCATGTCCATTTATGCAACCTCATTTCATGCTAATCTAACTACCATATTGGTTACATTAAATCTCACAAAACTCTACTGAATTGATTCATTACCATTCACTTTATACCATCATACATGCATCCCAAAATTTTTCCAAATTTTTAACCCTTTTCATCTTATATCAAACACATCATATACATAGTTCATCATTTTCTACTTCATTTCCTCTTCATTCTTACCTTAATTATATCTCAATACCATTCATAAGACAACTCATAACCTATGGTTTATCAGTCATACAAAAACAGAACATAATATCATCATTCTTTACCATTAATAAATCCTAGTTCTTCTTATCTTAGAACATTACACAAACAACTTTTTAAAGCATAAATTTCATCTTCATTATACCTTAAATCCTAATCTATTTCATCTATATGACAACTTATAACTCACGTTTTTATATACCCAAAAATAGAACATATTTATCCATTCATTCATCAAAATTTCCGCACTCATCATATTTCGTTTTCACTAAATCTATCCATCTCAAACTATTCCTATAACAATTCATAAATTATTACTAATCATAAACACCAAATTAGAACATCAATATACCCATTTCTTCATACACGTTTTAGTATATATTCAACTCCATTATCATGATCATTCCATCTCTAAACTATCATCATATATGTTTCATTTAAAACAACCCATGAAGCCTGATATATTACTTACTTGTTTTAGCTTCAAACTTTGAAGATCATGTAACCCTAGCCTTCTATGCTTATACGATTATCAACATTTAAGGAGGAACAGGTTGGGTTCTTGGTAACAAGGAGGAGACAATGAAATCTTGAATTAGTAAGGTGAAAGATGATGGCAACTCAAGATCGTGAGTGCAGAATGTAAGAGTATCGTGAGTTGAGAGAAGAAGAGAAAATGAAGAAGAGAGCTTTTAGCCAAAGAAAAATGAAAGATAAGGATGGTGGTCTTTCAAGTGAGTACATCGAGAGTGAGGTGTGTGGCAAATGACATGACATTTGTCACTTGCCACATGTCCTCCTTTTATGGTTCTCATTGTCCATTTGTCTCCCAATTTTTAAACTATTTGTCACCCATTTTTCTATGCCACTTGTCAATAAATCCTAAAGTCATGTGTCAATTATTTCTCTTGCGTTTTGTCACTTATTTCTACTACCACGAATCAATTTATTTTGCCATTTGACATTTTTCCTAGTCCAAAAATATCCATAATTACGTAAATCTCTCAATTTTTACCCAAAATTTTCAAATTAATAATTACCATTCACCAAATCGAAATTCACAACATAATAATTCACAATTCATATTCCGATCATTTTAAATCATTCATATCCTGAAAAATATCAATTGAGTGCATAAACAATCTTTGCAATGTGTACAGAAATCTTAATTCATGTGTGTGCATGATAAAGTTATGTATGAGTATGAAATGCATTTCTTAATTTCTCAATATTATTTCTCATATATGGTTGTCTAGGGTCCTAACCCTTTGTATGGGAAAACGGAATATTACAGAGAGTTCCTTATAGTGTAATCCTTTAGGAGTTCTTGAGCAATTAGAATATTATCACCAATGCTTTTATCCTTCACAAAAGCATTTTGATTCTCACCGATAATAAGACTAAGAACCCCTTCAATTAGTTTATGAAACTGATCAATTAATTAATAAATTGATTAGCTTTTAACAACAAATTATTAAACTAAATCAAACTAAAAAGTTAAAATTAAAAATTAATTCAAAGTTGATCGGTTTAAAGTTTTCACTGTTGAACTAATCAAATCAGTTCAATTTTTAGAACATTGTAAATACTATGAGATCAAGTGTTTAGTAAGTCAAAATAATGAAATGATATGCAGGGTTAATTGTTTTTTCTTCTTTTTCTTTAAACATTTTTAATATAATTATTAAGTACCATGTAATTATTGACTTATAAAAAAATTAACATTACAATTATGTAATGAACTACATTAACAGCATTAATTATGAAATTAATGATAGATTGATTTTTTAATAAATTAAACATTTATGCACTTGAACAATATTTTTGAATAATTTTAATTAGTATTATAAAATTAAGTAAAATTTAAAAATTAAAATGTAAATCACTTTTAATAGTATTGCAAAATTTAAATTTTAATGACATCATAGGTTAATTTAATTTTACGTTTTTACATTATAAAATGTATTTAATAAATCTTACCAAGTATAATCGATTACTAACATTTGTTTTTCACTACTACATGGCATGGAGCATGGTACACACAAGCCCTTCTAATTGAGAAATTTGTGATTGCATGACAACTTATAAAAATTTCTCTTGTTCCACTTTAAGCATATCTATGTCAACATAAGAATATACAACTAAATACCGGTCAATTGCCTCGTATTAGTTACAAATACAAACCAGTAAAAGCTGTGAAAACGGTAACAGCCCTTATTAACCAGAAGATATTTTGCAACTGTTTTTTCCCTCCCTTAAAAATAGAGAAAAATTATAATTTTGACCACCCAAACCAGTGGCAACTCCCAAATTAGTCAGCTAACCCTGTGGATCGAATCCGGTTCATCTACTTTCCTAGTTTACTCGTGTAGACCGGACTGTACCGTAACTCTCCTCACATGCAAAGCACGTGAGCTGCTACCCCAAATTTGAATTCGGACCTGAAAGCGCCTTTTGTCCAATTCAATTCAATAATTTAATCGCCCTCTGTCGATCTTTCCAAAAAAAAAAAAAAGAAAAACTTCTCTGCTCCATTCAAAATCACCTACAGAAAACATAAAGCCGTTTCATTTTGTTTCAGGTGATCTAATCCAATCCTGATCTCAACGCCCGTTTCTTAACTGCGTGCTAGAGATGTCACCGCCGACGCCGACGACGACGAGACTCGTCGTTTTTTGGGATGCGTGAAATCACCTCCAAGCCTTCATTCCTGCGAGGGCGATTATTCAGCATTGTGTGTGTCCTATTTTTTTTTTTTCTGTTTTGGTTCGTGGTAGGTTTATATAAGGCATTGGGCGTTCTTGAATATGGACAATACGGAGTGCGTGCGAGTTGCCGTTAACACCCGGCCGTTAATCACGTCCGAGCTTATTAATGGTTGTACGGACTGCATCACCGTTGTCCCTGGAGAGCCTCAGGTATCGTGTTTGAGCTGCTTCCGTTGCAATATATTGGTTTTTTAACCTAAACGTTGCTTGTTGATATTGTGATCACCTTTTCTTCTTACTATTGGATTTTTTGTGAATCGAAAATGTTGGTTGGTATTGAAAAACGGTTATTGGGGTTTTGATGTGTTAGGTGCAAATCGGCTCGCATACGTTTACTTATGACTACGTGTACGGTAGCACAGGATCTCCTTCCTCTGCGATATTTAACGATTGTGTAGCTTCGTTGGTTGACGCACTTTTCCAGGGCTACAACGCCACAGTTCTTGCTTATGGACAGGTCTATTCAACTGCATCTCTTTTTTTTAAAATTTTAATTTACAGGCTGATTCTAACTGACATGGTTCAAATTGTTGAATTAGACCGGTTCCGGGAAGACCTACACGATGGGGACTAACTACACGGGTGAAGGAAGTAACGGTGGGATTATACCGAAAGTGATGGACAGGATATTCACTACAGTTGAGACGTTGAAAGAGTCTACCGACTTTTTGATAAGAGTATCGTTTATTGAGGTAAATAAGTGGTTTTTGGTTTATTGTGGTTGTGATGGTAAGTGCATTTGTTGATGTGCTAAGTTCTGGAATATGATGAAATACAGATATTCAAGGAAGAGGTGTTCGATTTACTTGATCCAAATTCGGCAGCTTTTACCAAGGGTGAAGGATCAAGTGTTGTAAAACCTGCTGTGCCCGCTAGAGTTCCTATCCAAATCAGGGAAACGGTGAATGGAGGAATAACACTTGCTGGGGTGACTGAACCAGAGGTTAGAACTAACGAGGAGATGGCCTCATATCTGTCTCGTGGCTCGTTATCTCGTGCCACTGGGAGCACCAACATGAACAGTCAATCCAGGTTCAGTAGTCAAAAGCTTTTATACATTTTGCAGTACTCTTCTTAGTATAGCAGTTACCATGTGCGTTAGTTTGTTAAATTGTTCTACAGTCGCTCGCATGCTATATTCACAATAACCATGGAGCAGAAGAAAATTGCGCACTGCACACCAGGAGTAAATGATGATGATTTTGGTGATGACATTTTATGCGCAAAACTACATTTAGTGGATCTTGCTGGGTCAGAAAGGGCAAAACGAACAGGCGCAGATGGCTTGCGTTTGAAAGAAGGTATTTTAAATTTTCATTTTGCTCTGCAGCCTTTTAAAACAGCACACTATCCTGCGGGACTGTCCTTTCCGTCCGTATTCCACAACTATTAGTTCCAATATTAGTGGGTGTTGATCCGTTACTTTGGAAATTGGCGCAAACGTACGAGTTTTAGCTTCAAAAACTCCAACCCTAAATGAAAAGCTGAATTATGGTTTTGGACCTGTTCTTTTCAAAATATTGTCTAAGTCTATGTTTTATTTGGTTCAGGTATACATATTAATAAGGGCTTATTGGCTCTGGGAAACGTGATAAGTGCTCTAGGGGATGAGAAGAAGCGGAAAGAAGGGGGCCATGTTCCATATCGAGATAGCAAGTTGACTCGCTTGCTACAGGTATGGGAGTATTTTTATCTTTTCAATTTTTGCATCCATATTAAATTAATGTTCTCCTTCTACCTTTTATATGATTTCTAGGATTCTCTGGGTGGAAATAGCAAAACAGTGATGATTGGTATGCCACTTTTATTGAATCTCTGTTTTCTATAATTGATTCTTAACATTTCCATTTATGAACCCTATTTTTATCTTTTTCTGTAATATCGTATAGCATGTGTTAGTCCTGCTGAAACAAACGCAGAAGAGACCGTGAACACTTTAAAATATGCAAATCGTGCTCGCAACATTCAGAACAAAGCAGTCGTAAGTTTGTTTTGTAATACTTTTCCTTTCTGCTTTCTTTTTTTCCTGAACTTTTTGTGCTTATCCTATCCTCCTTTTCTACTCGTATTTTCTTTTCTCGATTACAGGTCAATCGTGATCCAATGGCTGCCCAGATGCAAAGGATGAAAAGTCAAATTGACCAGTTGCAAGCTGAGTTGTTATTTTACCGTGGTGATGCAAGTATGCCATTTGATGAACTTCAGGTATGTCAGTTCATCACCAAGTACAACATATGCTCTTAGTATATTGGACTTGACTGATTAATAATCTTTTGCTTCTCAGATTCTTAAACATAAAGTGTCCTTGCTTGAAGCTAGTAATGCTGAACTATTGCGAGAGCTTCATGAACGTCGAGTCACTTTTGAGCATTTATCAGAACGTGCTCTTGCTGCTCAGGTTACATCCTTTGCGCATATGATCTAGTAGTCGCGATTTTCTTTCATTGATTGGTACCAATGACACCAAGTCATGTTTGTCAAATGTTTAGGTGGAAAAGGACAAATTGGTGATGCAAATCGAATTAGCTCGTAAGGGTAAATCTTGGGACGAGATTGATGCTGATCCAAACCAGGTATCACTAATCATGTCCGTTTTGTCATATTTTTTATTGAATGATTGATTAGATAACACAGTTTTGAAATCTTTTTCAGGAGTTGGATTTGGTAAAATCTTATGTGTCGAAAATTCAGGAGTTGGAAGGCCAGATATTGCGCTCGAGGAACTTGCAGCATAGTCGTCTTGTTAACTGTGTTGATTCAGACGATGAGTCTTTCCATTCCAAGAATGTTTTGTTTCCATCAATAAATGAGGACAAGACTAACAATGATAAAAAAACTGATATCTCAGGTAACATAGAACAAGCTCTAACTACGTTTATTGTTTATAGTTTCTTAGTAATTGTTGTTACTTTCTTCCATATTTTAACTTGTTAGCCTGCTTACTCTGTATATCTAATTTAAGATTTGACTGGACTGCATTGCCTGAAGTTCCACGTCCCTTGTTCCGCAAAGCCCTTTATTTTACTAAATAGTTAGATAAATAATATTTTCTTGGATATACTAATGCATCATTCATAGGTATCACATTGCATTACTTTCAAAAAATGGCCTTCAGCATCTCCTTACATGTCATTAAACTATTCCCATCATTTTTGTTTGCGTTTTCTGTGCTTGACAGTGCAAAAGGTTTTGAATTTTAGTTATAAGATCTATCATCCAAATCAAATCTTTTTCCTGCTGCAGCTGAGGGTGAAGTTGAGGAAAAGGAGCTAGAACATTCTTCACTCCAAGAAAAATTGGACAAAGAGTTAAAAGAATTGGACAGAAAACTTGAACAAAAGGAGGTAATTGCAGGATACTCCGAATTGTTGTTGGCATGAACTTGTTTCCTTCATGTTCTTGTTTCAATACAAAATGGTAATACTTTTAGGGAATATTATGTGGAAAGTTCTCTTTAGACTGTTACTTTTTGTCTTTGTTCTGAGAATACACACTTATTGACTAAATTAAATAGAATGATGATCCTCGAAAACTTAATTTAGTATGAGAAGCCTCAATAAAGCTTATCTGGATCACTAGTAACACTTGCTATGCAGTCAATGAAGTCTGCAACTCCGTAGCAAATATGGTCCTCCACATTCGTGCTTTGCTTGATAGCCAATTTGCTGCTTATATTATACAATGGTCCAACATTTTGCTTATGATTTTTCCTTTCCTATTATGTGAAGGCTGAAATGAAAAGGTTTACAAATATTGATACTTCGGTTCTTAAACAACATTATGAGAAGAAAGTTCTGGAATTGGAGCAAGAAAAGAAAGCTTTGCAGGTTGGTGCTGCTTATATTGTGTTTATAGTCTGTTTGAAAGTATATTAATATGCTAATTTGAATTATTACGGTCAAATGGCAGAAAGAAATTGAAGAACTGAGACACAATCTAGCAAATATGTCGTCTAATTCTGATGATGGTTCTCAAAAGCTAAAAGACCAGTATCTTCAGAAGTTGACAGTCCTCGAGGCGCAGGTTGCAGAGTTGAAGAAAAGACAAGATGCTCAAGCCCAATTATTAAAACAAAAACAAAAGAGTGACGAGTCTGCAAGACGGCTACAAGAGGAAATTCAAAGAATCAAAACTCAAAAGGTGCATTTTTCTTTAAAATAATTTTAGAGTTTGAACTGAATTAATTCAGTTATCTATATCATGCATTCCTTATTCTCTAGGTTCAACTTCAACAAAAGATCAAGCAAGAGTCGGAGCAATTTAGGTTATGGAAACAATCACGAGAAAAGGAAGTTCTTCAGGTACATTGATAAGAAAAGCCCAATTCCGAGTCTATGTTCCTCACTGTTACAGCACTGATTTCCACTGGTGTTTAACTTTTGTGGCCTAACAGCTTAAGAAAGAAGGAAGGAGAAATGAGTATGAGATGCACAAGCTATTGGCTTTGAATCAAAGGCAGAAAATGGTAAGCGGATTGGTGGACAATTTCCTGATATTTTCATATGGTTGTTTTACTAACTTTCTAGATTTCTGCGCATTAGGTTCTGCAAAGAAAGACAGAAGAAGCTGCAATGGCGACAAAAAGGCTAAAAGACCTTCTGGAATCTCGAAAGGCTTCACGTGAAACTTCCAGTAAGAAGATTTACTTCTTCATGCACTTGAGTTTTGTTTTCCATTTTCTGTTAATTTAGGACATTTTATTTCCTAAACAGGTATGGGAAGTGGAAATGGTCCAGGAATTCAGGTAGTTAGAGTTGCATAAACACACAATTATTGTAATTGTGTTTGAATTCAAGTAGTTAGTTATTTGGTTCCCTGGCCTAAGGCCCTGATGCAGGCGATTGAGCATGAGCTTGAAGTTATAGTACGAGTTCATGAAGTACGATTTGAGTATGAACGTCAAATGGAAGAGTGAGACCTTCTTCCAATGTCATTCATTTATCAATTTATGTCTTGCAAGTTCTTTAAAAAAATGTAAGTTTAGAAATATTGAGTTCAACATCATGATTTCACTAAGAAATTTTAGCTAAAAATAGGATATGGTTCAGAAAGTAGTTAGGGTTTACTTTAGTTTCATACTGTTTGGAACGCTTGATTCAATGTGACATTTGCCTGTTCTGAATCAAGTGGTTGTTGAGTCTGGCTACTCTCAAGTTAAAATGATGCTGCGTTTGGCAACATTAGATATTTTCACCAAGAACATAAACAGCATACATCGAGATGCATAAATGGAGATGTAACTGGTGTTCTGGAATGCATTTCTTTCTTTTTTCTTTCTCTAACTTCTAATGCATGATTCATGTTCTGCTACAATTGTAGCTATATTCTGGGGATCTTCTCTATTGTTCTTTGGGAAAGTAGCTGATCTGTATTATGTTCTTATGCAATTTTAGGAGGGGTAGAATGGCGACGGAGGTTGCAAGGCTAAAGGAAGAAGCTGAGGTGCTTAAACAATCTAATCTAAGGTAAACAGCTTTAGATTAATTTGCACATTGGATAATTTGCCTAGTGTGTTATTGGCTCGCGCTGAAACATTTTGTTTTTTTTTTTAATGGCATGCAATACAGCGATTGTCCTCCAACTATGTCTCCAGGCGCAAGAAATTCTAGGATTTTTGCTCTTGAAAACATGCTTGCAACTTCATCTAGCACCTTGGTTTCTATGGCATCGCAACTTTCAGAAGCTGAAGAGAGAGAACGAGGTTTTAGTGGAAGGGGACGATGGAATCATGTTCGCTCTCTTGCTGATGCAAAGAATGTGATGAATCATTTGTTCAATCTAGCATCCTCATCCAGGTGATTAACCCTTTTATACTATTGCTTCTGTTCTTGCTCAACCCAAGTGCCTCATAAGTCTTATCTTGGTCCTGAGTGCTGTTTTTCACGAACTGGACTGATTTTTGTAATGCATTTGAAGGTGTCTACTGCGGGATAAAGAATTTGAATGCAGAGAAAAAGACTCCGAAATAAGAGATCTTAAAGAGAAAGTAGTGAAGCTTAGCAGTTACGCTAGACATCTGGAGAAACAAAAGGCAGAACTTATCCATCAAGTGAAGTCACAGGTTAAGTACTGCGTTCTTACTGGTTTTCTTAATTTAATAAGACGAAAAATGAAAATGGAAAAAAGTGCTGCATTGCTTGAAACCAAATCCATAAAATGTTGTTGTTTGGAGGTTCACTCAGTTCATGCTTGGCCTTTGGAGTTCCACCAGATATTTCCACGCTTGTTTCTGCGATTTCCTCCATCCTTGTTCAATTTGTTTCAATTTTTGTATTTTTTGGGTTATGGAACAATTTTATAATTTCGGTCAGTGTTATATGAACTGATTATCAGAATTCAGCGTTGAAGAAATTGGATCAGAATAATGAGAGACATAATTATGACTTGCGCAAGCAGGTATTGCCCTTAGCCTGTTTTTTGTTATCGGTCGTTTATTCCATTCCATTTCATGTATCATTATGCAATCCCTTGAATCTTTTTGTTCTTAATTTTTACCGTCGTATGTTTTTGTTGGTGATAGGGAAATCGAAAGTCGATGATGTTATTAGAGGATATGGATACTTCTGAATCAGAACATTCAGACATGAATGAAGTGACAGATGAAGAATGGGTGCAGTCAAAACGTAGAGTTAGGAAAAGAAGTTCCAAAGCAGATGTCTCTAGCTCGGGAGATACTAATTACCCGGAAACACTAAAACTGAATTCTTCTGGAGAGGAAATTGTATCTCTGAAGACGAAATATGAAGCATGTTGCGCATGCAGTAGAAGTTCTTTGTGCAAGACAATGAAGTGCCAGTGCCGAGCAGCTGGAGGCATTTGTGGTGCCACATGTGGCTGTTCCGTAGCCAAGTGCTCTAACAGAGTACCTGGTATGGTCAAGCTGAACGATCCAAGCAAAAATCAAGAAGCAGCTGAAGTTGGTGGAAGTGGTTCAGGTTCTGATGAAACCGATATGACTCATTCGCTTGCTTCACAAGGTGCAACGCTGCTTCAGAATGCCCTGATTGAGAATCGTGAAGAGACAAATGATGATGGAGTGAAAAGGAAGCCTTTATCAGACATTGGAAACACAGTGGTATGCTCTGGTTTTGCTTTCAAAAATTGTTTATTTCATTCTTTTTTTTTTAGTGCGATTGGTTTCACAAGCTAATATCCAAAGCCAAGATTGGCATTTTCACCTCCTTGGTTACATAAAAGTCAATGCTTCGTTCCAAAATCTTGATGGTTTTGGATTATACATCCAATTTCCTGGTATTCACTACACCGTAATCTTCTCCAGGGAAAATCTAAGGCACGGAAGCCAAGCCAGAGAAAGAAATGGCGCAGATCAGTGATCCAGCTAGTTCCAGTAGTAGCACCCCCGCCACCAGCACAATCAGAAATTAACGAAGCACCCAAAGTTCCGGAGAATGCTCCAAGTGAACAGGAAATGGGAATCCCTCTGAAGTTGCCAAGGGCAATGCGTTCTGCTGCATCAAATAACAACGTCTTCTTGAGAGAGAGGAATGCTGAGCAAGCAGACTCTGTAAACAAAGAGACTGCTGTGCTTCCCGCAAGAACATCAGCATCCGACGAGAAAGAAAACTATCGGCGATGATTCCGAATTTTCTCTGACAGGCAAGCCAACCTGTTGCCAATTACCATCTTTTCATGTGGTTCTCGTGTATGTGAAATTGATTTATGCAGCAGAATACACGTCAAGAATTTTGATTTCTTTCTTAGAAGTCCCACAGCGCCACTCCTTGATCATTTTGATATTCAATGGAATACGTGTTCCGGTATTCTCCAAAAACCATTCGAAACATAAGGATTTTAAAAATTCAATATCTAAAATCGTAATAAAAATGAAAATCTCTATTCTATATTATATTAAAAATTACATATAATAATAGACGTTTAATATTTTAAGCAATAAATTTTGTTAGTCCATTTGAATAAATAAGGTGATGAAATCTGGTAAAATTTATATTACTAAAGTTTAAATGAATAAGTTAGCATGTATTAGTGTTTTTAAAAAATATTTCGATTATTAATCCTATTAAACATTTGACAAACATTAATGTCTTTCTAAATTTATTTATTTCTAAATAGTAGCTCTAGAAGCGGGATCTCTTGTTCTCCTACTATTCAATGATCTGCAAATATTTTTAAAAAATAGTTAATAAAGTTTAAATGTATATTTATTAAGAAATAAAATTGATTAAATAATAAAATTAGATTTAGACTTTTTATTTACACAACATTGAGATAACATTATTTATAAAATTCTTGCATTTCAGAAATAACATCGATTTTAGCATTGGTATAATAAAAAATTAAATGGTATTATAATTGATAAGGGATACTAAAGTTGAGTACAAAAGATGAGTCTTAAGGACAATAAGAGGTCTTTTGGTCACAATGTAGCATGTAGATGAGACATTTATCGCAGGGAACAGATGAGCTGGGAATTATTCCCAAGAGTAGCAGTCTG
This sequence comes from Erythroxylum domingense, assembly GCA_025594535.1. Classification (NCBI taxonomy): domain Eukaryota; kingdom Viridiplantae; phylum Streptophyta; class Magnoliopsida; order Malpighiales; family Erythroxylaceae; genus Erythroxylum; species Erythroxylum domingense. Next base: position 7,215,255 of record JANQBM010000006.1, on the reverse strand, counting down.
ATGGGTGCGAGATTATGGCGATATGGGGATTCGACTACTTGCTTCATTGCTTGACTTCTAGATACAATGTTTCCTTTGGTTTATCTACGCTATTAAAATACCTGTGGTTAATTTGTATATACGACTCCTTTCGCGTCAATTAGTGTTAATTGGTTTGATATTAACAAATTAACCATATAGGGAAGGTTGATTTTGTAGAATCTACTCGTGTTGGTACATTCCTATAGACTCCCAAATCCAATTTGAGTAATAACACTTAAAAAAGAGGTAGGAACTGGTTTCCCTCTCAGCTTTCTATACAAGTTAGGAGCCCTTTATATTGAGGAAGTTGATTATATTCTTAGTGGCAAGTCCATTTATTAGCGCTAACCACTTGAGGAAGGAGATCTTAGGTAAAAGGGATTTATTCCATGCAATAGGATACCACAAAACCAACCTTTGTGCCTCTATGTTTTAGTAGTTCTTTACAAAACCAATTGGTAAAATTTATTGAAGGATGCCTTCTTATAATAAGGGATGATATGAGATATTAGGATGGGTAATTGTCCTAGTTTTGAGCCTGTTTCAGGTTGCAACTTTAACATCGATGGGGATTTCCTCCAATAGTTGTGCACTAAGTTGTGATTGTGTTAAAAGGCCTATGTTACTCCAATTTTCATAGTATAAGGAAGCATTGGTAGCATCCCCAATTATAAACTTGATGGAATTAACAAATTGTTCCTTAGTTTTAGAATTTGAGACAAAGACCTTGAGGGTCTAGTTACAAAAGATGGTTCTCAAATGCTTCTACCTTTGAGGATGTATCTATGAACCCATTTAGTCCATAGAGTGTGTCACCAGTAGCTTCCATAGCCTCTTAACATTTAGGATTTTGTTTGTTAGGCTTGCCTTAATGATACCCAATCCCCCTTCTTCCTTAGGCCCGCATACTTTGTCCCATTTGACTTTAGCTAGGATTTTACCCTCTTTCCTGCCTCCCAATAAGAAAGTTCTTATAATTTTCTCAATCATCTTAATAATACATTTGGGGAGACCTGAATGAGCCATCCAATAGATATAGAGGGAGCTTAATACTAATTTGATCAACATCAGTCTCCTAGTATACGATTAATCCTTATTTGTCCAATGGTTGAGTCTTTTATGTATTTTTGGATTTTTTAACAAAGATGTGCAGTCCCTAAATCTTAGCTTCCTAGTAGACACAAGAACTCCTAAATAAGTTATTAGAGATTGAGTATGCTTAAATATAGATATAATTAAGAGCGAGTTTGCATCTGCCTTGGCACTTAGGGCGATGATGAGTTGACTTTCATTAGGGTTGGCTTCTAATCTAGAAAGGTCTTTGAATACCTTAAGGTAGGATGTGATTGTGTAGATGGACCTATTATTTGCCTTGCAAAAAACCAAGAGATCATTTGCAAAACATAAATTAGTAAGGCCAAGGTTCTTACACTTATTATGATATTCAAAGTTAGGGTACAACGATATAATATGTTTGATCAACTTGGATATGACCTCTATGTATAGTATCTCCTTGTATCAAAACTTTGCATTCCTTAAACAACTTGGTAGGTTCCTAGTTGAGTAATATGTTTAATGAGGTAAAAATGCATTCCTTGATCCAGTTGATGAATGTGTCTGGGAATCCACAGGTTTGTAGTAGTTGCAAAATAAATCCCTATAAGATAGAATCAAAGATTTTATTAAAATCAACTTTCAAAGCACATCTCTGTTAAGCATTTTTCTTGACATAATGCTTTAATAGTTCCTACACTAGTAATATATTATCATCGGTCTCCCTTCAATATAAGAACGCAATTTGTAGTTCATCATTCAGAGAGTGAATAATTTTTGTTAATCTATTGGCCATTAGCTTAAAAGTAACTTTATAAATGAAGTTGTAACAAGCAATGGGCCTGTAGGAGGATAAGGAGCTAGGGCAACTTCTTAGGTATTGAACATAAATGAGTTTGTTGAATCCCTGTAGCAACTTTCCTTTTTTGAAGAATTCATGAATTGCCTCAGTGACCATTTTTCTAATACAATTATGTTGCCCAATTACTTCTTAGGAGATTGAGAAAGTAGTTTTTGATCTAAACCCCCACAAGAGACCTTTCATATTCTCATTGATTGGGTTATAGATAAAAGACTTAAAAAGAGAAAGGAAGATTTGTTAAAAGCCTGTTAACCCATAAAGTTTTTTTTTTAGAATTAACCTAGAAAGTTTATGAAATAAAAGAAGGCTTCTTCCTTCAATTGATGTTGAAAGATCCTTAAACCATCTTCTTTAGTGAGGGAATCAATCATGTTGGTCATGGATAGTATTGTGGAAAAATTTAGTATTCTTATCTTCATTTTTAATCCAATTGATGAGAGCTCTTTATCTCATTAAGTATTTATGATTTTTAGGGCTTTTACATACTTTCTTAATGCCTTATCCTCTTTTGATTTAACTTAGGGATCTTCTATGTTGGAATATAAAATTGCTTATGCTTTTATTAGTATGCTTTTTTTCTACTTCTATAAACTGCTTAGGACTTAAATTTCTTTAGCATTGAGGTTCTTTATTTCCTGTTTGATTAATTCAAGTTTCCTTCCACAAATTTACATTTTAGCTCCCCTTATTTCTTATTGCATACATTTGGTGATTACCTCTTTAAATCATTTATCTTGTACTAAGAAGTTGTTGAATCTGAAAAGCTCCCTTCTGAATCTGTTGACATGTAGGTCTTCTGTGATTATAAGACAGTGGATTGATCTTCTTGAAGCTTTAAAAGTAGCTTTACTATTAGGAATTTATCTATCTAATCTTTATTAGCTAGAGCACGATCAGGTTTCTTCGTAAGTAACCATTTGTTATTTTGCTTGTTGCTCCAGGGATAAAACTAACCTTCCATTTTCATATCAGTTAAACCAATACTTTAGACATAGTCCCTGAGGTTTGCCAAGGAATTAGAGCCTATATGCCCCTGGATTTCATCTTTTTGTAAGAAAAAATTGAAATTCCCTAGAATAAGCAATGGCCTTTGAATAGTTAAGTGAATATCCTTTAATTTTCTCTATATAGCCTTCCTTTGAAAGTTGTGATTAGAGGCATAGATAAATGTGACATTTATTCTATAGTTGCCTTGAAGTAGTGTCACTACTAAACACATCATCTATTCATTAAAGTCATTCAGACTAGTTACTATGTTTTTTGGATCATAAGCCACAATTATATACCTAAGATGGTGATGCTGATGTTTAGAGAGTTGAGTCTAAAAGCTACCTAAAACTCTCAACTTTGATAGCCTGCCCTATTTTATTTTATTTTCAAATAATCCCATCAAAATAGCTTTAGTTTCTTTAGTAAGTTCACCAACAACTGTAAGTTTATTGGGAAAGTTTATGTCCCTAGTGTTCCATACAATAATGGACATTAGGGGGATGAGAAGGAGGAAGGACACTTACCTTTGGATTTTCTTCTAGCTTTCTTTCTTCTACTGCTTTAGGATTCCTCTTTTATCATCCTCTGAGATTGCATTCCATGATTTATTACCTAGAGAGGAGTTTATGGCTTTCTCTAGTTGCTCTTCCTGTAGCTCCTCTAACATGCTGATTTTTGAAGTTGATAAGGTAAAGGACATAGCTTAATCTTGTTTTTTGTTCAAGATAGGCTTAGGCTCCTATTCTTCCTGGCTTATAATTAGAGTAAGATTTGGGGCTGCTTTTCAAATAGGTGGTTGTGGTGTTGTTGTCTCATTATGTAGGGACTCATCAGTTCCTCAAGTCCCCTTTATTGAAGATCCTACTAGTTGGCTTTCAATTCATTCCTTGGTGTTTGAGAGAGGGTCTCTAGTTGTAGGAAACATTGACTTCTTCTTCAATTACTTTGCCTTCCTCATGAAGTCTCATAATGAGAATGACATAAAGGAGAACTTTCTCAATTCCTACATTTATGTATAGCCCGACAAAACCAATAGACTTCCTTATATCCCTTATTTCATCCATATAAAGAGGTCTACCTATATAGCTTACTAATGAGCTAAGTCCCTTTGTGGTCTAATATTCCTGAGAGATGTTATGGATGTCTAACCACAAAGAGATATTTTCTTGCTTAACCCTGTCCAAACTAATGCCTTGTCTCCATAGATATAGGATATGGGTAGATTGAATATATGTCATGAGCTATATTCTACTATGAACTTGGCTTTATTAGCATTCTGGAAAGTGAAAAGAATCTGGTTATTTTTTGAAACTAGTACTTCTTGTAGACCTATACTTTTCCAAGTTGAGTGAGCCCATTTGTAAAATCCATGGTAAGGTTTTTGCAATACAAAAAGAAGCCAACAATAGTTATATTCCATAGATTAGCATATATGCTGTAACACCCCACTCCCGACTGGACCCGAACCCGATATCGACGGTGATATCCGAATCTGTGCCCTGCAAGGGTGGCGTGTCACATCACTTCACTCAACAAAAATCGGTATAAATTTTTTTTTTGAAAACATCTTATCACCTATCATTCA